>CM057046.1:68499456-69099456 GCA_029948455.1 Solanum rostratum
AGTTTATGAAGTTGTGTCTAGTAGAGTCTTGTTTATGGGTGTGTTGTGCACCACACTTTATGAACTGGAGGCTATAGGATATTAGAAATATTTTCAATTCCTTCACATTCCAATTTGTGTGGTAGAGATAGAATTCTATGGAAGTCTCTCCTAATTCGTGTGTTACGTGTTTACAAAATTATGATCATGCCTCCCGGAAGAGCTGTTAGAGGAAAAGGGGGATCCTGCAGACAAAATGTTAACCAACCTGAGCCCCAAGATCATGATGAACCCATAGGTCCAGTTGACCCTGCTGAGCAGCCACCACAGACCGAAATCTCAAATGTTGATTTTCGTGAGGCTATCCAGACTCTAGCCCAGCTGTGACATCACCTTTTGCTAGACAAGGAGTGGGTAGACATGTTTCGCAGGATACATCCAGAGTTTGTGAGTTCTTGAGGATGAACCCACCTCAGTTTACAAGGTCTACACCCAATGAGGATCTTGGGAACTATATTGATGAGCTTTAGAAAGTGTTTTAGGTGACGCATATGGCTGATGTTTATAGAATTTAATTGGCTGCCTACTAGCTCAAGGGGGTTGATAAATTATGGTTTGATCAGTAGAAGAAGGGTAGAGGAGAAGAAGCCCCAATGTTGACTTGGGCAGTGTTCACAAATCTTTCTTAGAGCGTTTCTTTCCGAGAGAACTAAGGAAAGGCCAAGGTAAGAGAGTTCTTGAAGATGAAACAGGGCTCCATGACTGTACAGGAATATGGTCTTAGATTTATCCATTTGTCTCTCTATGCTTCAGATATGGGGTAGTGAATGAGTTTGTATGTCGATGGGCTGAACAAGGGACCGAAAAAGGATTGGAGGGAAGCTATGCTTGTGAGTGATATGGACATTGTAAGATTAATGAATTATGTACAACAAGCTGATGAGGAGAGACAACAAGACAGGGAAGAGTACAGAAATAAAAAAGCAAAGATGTCCAGCCATAAGGTTTATAAGAGAGAGAATGGCAATGGGAGCCTCTTTCAATAGGGCCTTTATCTACTAGTACGCCCGCACTCAGGAATGGACAAGGGTCTCATAACTTTAGAGCTCAGGGATCTTAGTCTCAGACTAGTGTGGCCGGAGGTTCCAAAGGCAAGATACCTTGTGGCACGTATGACAAACTTCTCTCGGGAGAATGTCGTGGAGGGAGTTCTGGATGTTATAAGTATGGTAAAATGGGTCACCTTCAGAGGGAATTTCAAATGTAGTCCAACAAATCCCAATCATCTATGCCAGCACCACCAGCTAGAGGGGATTAGTGGGGTACTACTTCGGGCACAAATCGATTGTATGCCATGAAAAGTTGCCAAGATCAAGAGAATCCACTAGATGATACCACTGGTATGTTTTGAGTCCTGTCCTACCATAGATATGATTTGTTTGATTCAGATACCATGTCTTTTGTGACCCTCCCCTCATGGATGAGTTGATCCTAATTGTGTGAGCTGATAGAAATTGACCATTCTCGTCTACCATAGAGGTACGACAATTGATCTTCTTGATGCCATTTTACGCATGCACTGACCTTTGGCTTATTACGCCATGGTAGATGATAGGATGTGGAATATCAAGTTTTAGATGTATAATCATGCTTATTTTTGCATGGAGAGGTAGTAGTTTTGGGTTTCTCCAAAGGGGGAGATGATGAGTTCCTTTAGGTCCAAATAGTGATGCCAATAGTAATAAACTAAGAGTAAGGGTAGATGAGGAGGAGTGAATGTATCCTTATTATGATAGTGGTGTTATACTTGTGTGATATAGGGATAACAATAGGGAGGAGGGGAGAGATGAGACCTTATGATGTGCAATAGATAGGTAAGAGTATATTAGAGTGTCTCTAGGCAAGAGTACGTTGGTATGTCTTCGAGTGAGAGCTCATTCAATGGTGGAGGTAGAAGTGCTAAGTAGGCTTGAAAGTTCTTAGATATAGTTGAAGTGGTTAGCGTGATAGGCATGGACATGTGGTTTTCATTACATGAGTAATTGGACAAGGTTATTGATGTCTTTCAAATAGGTGTTCCAGGTAGATGTGTTAGAGTAGTGGGAAAGAGTAGTATTTTCTTTGTGAAAGTCCCGGTGGAAGCATAGATCTTGAGTTTTGAGGATTAGCTTTGTATGGATATGACCATCTTAGGAATAGCACTTTGAGGTTTAGAATTAGGCTTGAATGGAAAAAGAGGATATGGTTTGGTAAAGATTTGAATAGGAGCTATAAGCTTCAATAGATGGAGTAGAGTGCCATAAAGAGGAGCATCATTGAGAGGAGGCGCTAAGCTGGTGAGTTATCCATAGGATCTTATATATCATGATGGTCTCATTCTCGATTAGAGTTGATGACTTCCTTTTGGAGTTCGAATAACTGATTGTTAAGATGATTAAATGATTCGAGTTGATTAAGTTTCGGTATTCCATTCGCGCCTGATAGTGAGAATGTCTAAGGAATATCTCTACTTCTGATCTGAACTGATTTGTCTATTATAAGTTCAATTTGTAATTGTCAAAATTGGTTGATAAGTATGAAGGCAATTGGTTGATTATAATTCATTTGTTCTATGACTTCACTCTTAGTTACCCATCATTCGAGGATGAATAATCTAAAGGGGAGATAACGTAACATCCGGTGAAATTACAAAAATATCCCTAGATGAGAGATGCTCGCATTACGTGTCTTCCAAACTCTGATGGCAATCCAAGGCAGAAAATGCGATCAACACGAAAATTGTGTTGGAGAATGTTCTTGGTTGTTTTAGAGCAACTGGATTGAAAGATAATTTTTTGATGAAAAAATGCAATTCCAAAAAGGTACGCAACATGTCCGCGTCGCAGATTTATACTTGGATGTAATCCCAATATTTTTTACGAGATTAGAAAACTCGATCAAAAAAATTTCGGTGAAAAAACCTTTAAAATTGACCAAGTCGGTGATGCAGAGTTGGTACACCGAGGTGAAATTTTTTCAATTTTTCATAATGGGTATTCCAGAATTTTTTCAATCCCTCCTAAACTTAAAATGTTACCAAAATAGGTCATTTGAGCGCAAAAAGGGTTTTTATACCTATTCTTAAGTCTTTCTAAATATTTGATGAAGACTAGGGCTAAGGAGAAGAGAGGAAGAGCAAGAATTCAAGCGAATTGAGGACAAAATCTTGCTAGATTGATTATCAAGCTCTATACCAGGTATGTAAGGCTAAACCAAAACAAGTGAATATTCTTATACGTACCCTTATTGATGGTAATACAAAGATTGTAAAAGTGTTAAGTCTCTATACATGTTTTCTTGAAAGGTTTTCTTATAAATTGTATATTCTATGTATTTTATATGCTTGATGATTATCATAAACTTGATTTTACTGATTAAATACTTTCATGAGTGATTGCATAATTCCTATATGTTATTTTATAAAAGATTGCATGAATGAACCTAGGGATGGAGTCTAGAGCCTTGATTTGAGAATGTTGTTTGTGATTGTTATATGAGCATGATGGTAGGTTGATAGAACTTGATTGTCCTAATTAAGAGTGTGCATATGATAGGTTGAAAGAACTTGATGATCCTGTGAGTATTCATAATTAAACTCTAAAGATTGGTCTAATTTATTGTCCTCCTAATGATTGGTCTAAGCTCTTTTAAGAGATGGGTTAAGAACTGAGTTGATGAGATGATTGATATGATAGGCTAGATGGCCAAATTGTGATAGAACTAATGAAATGATGAGAGTCTTTATGAGACTAATTGATATGATTGAGACTGATTGTTTTATGAGCATTGAGTCTTAGAGGAGTATCGAGCACCGAATTGAGTGAGAGTAAGTCCCACTCAAACTCAATAACTATGTCACCAAGCGTAGGAGTGGACTAAGTTCGTTAAAGTCGGACAAGTTTCCATTTTTAGGACTAAGTCCATTAAAGTCGGATATGTCCCTATCTTATTGTCTTAAAATAATAGGACTTGATCGGTTGATTGACTGAATCCATTATGGATTCAATTTGTTCTTACCTCGGCAAGGTATTAAACGGTTGTGGCAATATCAACGGGATTGTTATAGGATCACTAGCTCATAAGTGATTATAGTCGGATAAGAGAAACTCCCAAATAGGTCCCTTAATGATAGTATGCTATTTGGATTTGATTCAGATTGGATTGGATAGTATTGATTTGTCATTGTCTACTCTTTATTCTTGCTTTAGATAGACATTTGACATTGTGATTAAGTAATTTCTGAGTTGATGTTATCCTATATTATTCTACCTGTATCTGTAACATTCAACCATTTTACATACTTGTACATTCCATGTACGGACGTCCATTTGGACTATATCATTTCATGATGTAGATACAGGTACTAGAGATCATCAATAGGCGCATCGTTGGGGATCTATTGCAGTCAGATGAGTTGGTGAGCCTCCCTTACTCCGCGGGATTCTTATTTTTGTTTTCATCTAGCTATTAGAGTCAGACCTTAGACTAGCTTTATTTTGAATTTAGTTAGCCATGGGTCTATCATTGACACCAATTGATAGTGATCGAGGCTTCATAGACTAGAGTTAATTGATGACTAGTTATTATGTTGAGCTAGTTTCTTTCATACTAGCCTGACTATTTTGATATGAGTATATAAGACTCAGATTGTTTACCTTATTTTTCATAGTCTTACGATGATTAGTTAAATATGTTGATTGATTGAGTGTGATGAGGCTAAGTGGTTCGCTTGGGGACTAGTAATAGTCTCTGAGTGCCGACCATGTTTAGGGTACCCTCATGGGGCGTGACCAAAACATAATCAATATTCCTTTACATAGTAGGAAGTTGATCTTACAAAAACTCTTATCATGGAATACAACAATGACTAAAGAACACTAAAAACTCCATCCATCAGGTCCTTTTAGTGCTCGCATATCTCACAATAGGACAAAGTGGACTTCTACCTTTAATTGCATATAACATTAATTCTTGAAAAGTCACTTTTTGTCTCTTATAAGGTTCCTTTTATATGTACATCAAGGAACTTCTGAAGACCCATTGGTCTTTCAGTACGATGTAGGACAATTTTGCAGTCAGCTTTTCACCAACCATGCAGCTTTTCCAGCTGTATTCCAACACAATCATTTTATCTTCTCAGCACAATATTGACCTGGTCCTAATTTATACCAGAAGTTTGTTAATCATCAAAACAGACATTTAATAATGTTTCCCCATTTTTATGGTGACAAACTATTGGTTCCCCTGAACCTAGTATTCCCCCTGAACCTGGTATCCACTTTATCATTCCTTGCATACTAGACAACTATTGCTTCACCCTGACAACCTAGTCCTAAATCTGGCATATCAGTCTAAGCAAGAGAATTCCCATATTCCCATATCTATTTTCCCCCTTTTGGCATCAGTAAAAACACAAATAGTAAACTAAATAGAGAGCACAAGTACTGAATTCATAGCCATTGGGGAAACATGACATAATTAGAACTGTGGTAGAATAAGATTAAAGCAGTGGAAATAGTCCAGCCATCAAGATTACAGAGAAAAGTATTCAGAATACAATAAAATACTATCAACAAAACAAGTCAGATTATTCCAAGCACAAGAGACACCAATAAAAAGAAGGAAAGATCCAAGGGACAGATGGTTTTGTGATGTCGTTAATCCTGGCAATGGACCGGACAGGAACCAAACAGATTGGTTTTATCGAAAGATTTTTATATATATTTTTTAATATTATTTAAATATTTCTTATATTATTACTATAAAAAGTTATTAATATTTAATAATATAATTATTATAAAAAGTTATAAAATAATAAAATTTGAATTTTGAAACTTGAAACTTGAAAATTGTAAGTTGTAATTTAAAATTTACAAGTTATAAGTTTAATAAGAAGTAATAACATACAAGTTATATAAATTTAAGAAATTTCTAATTTTTTTTAATGTTAAGTTATTAACTTATATTATATATATTATTTCTTATATTTACTAACTTATTATTACTATAAAAAGTTATCAACTTTTAATAATATAATTATTATTAAAATATATAAAATAATAAAAACTTTAAACTTTCAATTTTTGAAAGAAAAGCCATATATTTATTCAAAGTTTCAAATAAATAAAATTGTACTATTACAAATAATAAAAAGAGTCAGAGTATCTAATTTACACAGCCACCTTCCAGCAAGGGTGCTGTTTGAACTAGGTCTAATATTATACTAATATCTGTAATTGTATCATAGGAATATTTATTTTCATAAACTATCTAACATTTCTCGGGAAAGATGTTTTGGAACTTGTATTTGTCGTGTTTCCTCCATTGCTTCCATGCATCATCACTATTCTCTCCAAGTAGCAATCCAAAACTCCTTCTTTTGGCATTGACCCAATCCCTAAACAACACCGATATTTCTAAACTATCCTTTGCTAGTAAGTATCGATGATCTCCAATTTGATATCTCATCGCGCTAAAATCTTTCTGCGAAGTTACCGACGATGCTTGAATTTATAGCACATTTCGAACAACCCTAGCAGGTTTCAAAAATTGTTCTTCACGATTCTTTCATGTAAGGACCCGAATTTTTGTACAACCTTAATAAAACATGAAAATTTGGTTTCGGAGAAATTTGTACCAAGGTGACACTTCATGGGAGCCATCACGGTCCATGTGAGGTCACACGACCCATGTGGAGCCTCCACGGAGTGGCCCTTGGCCCATGAAGGATGTTTGACTCTTAAACGTGGTGCTTTAAACTAAGGCACACCACACTTTGGCCCCTCATGGCCTGTGTGACACTTCACAGATCGTGTGGTGGGCCGTGTGATGGCCTTGGCTTGAAATCCCACAACTTTGGGTCCAAGTATAGTTACACGGCTCGTGTGGGGTGGCACGGCCCGTGAGGCCATCCGTAAAGCTTCCGGAGTGAAACTTTTCTAAGTATGGAATCACCATCTCGTAACTTGATCATGGAGTTCTTCTAAGGAGAGGGGTACGGGTAGTGTCATGGCCCGTGTGACACTACACGGTCCGTGTAACCTCCCGTGAAGGTGACTTTGTTGAAAATTTCTAAGTATGGGATCTTCATGCTCAACTAATTTCACTTTCAAGCCTTCAATTCAAGCTTATTTATGTTGTTTAAGGTCATCATGGGTCTCCTACATCAAGTCAAATTCAAAGGAATTCTATTGGCTAAGTTTTTTCACAAGTACCAATAGAAGGGTCAACTTTGAATGTTCATATATCTTAGCACAAACAGAAACTGTGTGGCCCACGACCTATCAAATTGAAGCGCTTTGAATTATCTTTCCAACTCATCTGGTCTCACCTCATTCCGAGTACGGAGCAAGAAGTTATGCCCTTTTTCGTAGAATCTGTCTGGACGGGAGGCCTTCACGGACCATGAAGCCAACCATGTCAAGTGCAGTTAAAAATTTAAAAGGGGCATTTTATTGAGGTATTTTTGATATTTTGACTCATCCCCAAGGCTTTTAAGACCTTTTTAACCCCCCTTTATATTCCTAAACTTCTCCTGCACTAATTCTAAACCCTTATTCAAGACAAACACTTAGTTTCTAGAATTAGACTTTCAACATTCTCTCCAAGTCTCATCTTCAAGATTCAAGCTAGGATTAGATGCAACTTAAGAAAAAATGCCCTTCACTAGATCTCAACTGTGAATTCACTCTATGGCTCATGGAAATTTCCATGACCCATAGAGTGCTTCGTACATCAGCAAAATGCAGCAACTACAACACTTAGCCCAAAATCTTACCAAATCCTGTATTCCTGAAAAAATAAACATAAAAACATATCAAACTTACTAACATCGATTTAAGAGCATATAAAATTCCAAGATTCAAGCATGAAAAGTGTTGTATTTTGACAGCACATCAAAGCCTCAGAATGTCTTCAATAATATCTTTATGTGTGTATATCTTCCTTTCATCCACAAATTTATTCGTTATAATTATGGTGACAACATCATTCCTTGACGTCTATAATAGATTCTCTCTTTAATGGAACATGTATGAAAATCACAATATCTTTGAATCTTGAAAATAGTAGATTGATTAAGACTTTATGCATTCAAAAATCAAGAACGGTTTTTCGAAGGACACACAAGATAATATTTGCATTCAAAAAATAAAATCATATGCATATTTTATGAAAAAGTACTACAAGATTTATCCACAATTATATTAGACATATACACTAGACCTGCCATATTGCACTAGACCTGATCATTGTAAATCGAAATTTGTTGACAAATGTGTGATGTTTAATCACATCCATTAGCACATTATTATCCTTGTAAACTTGGTTCAAATTCACTTCCAAACTTCAAGAATCACTTATTATAGATATCATCCTCGTCTACATCATGAAACTCTTCGTTAGGTGTAATGTCAATCAAACATATTAAATCAGTGGAGTATAAATCTTGATATCCAGTCCTTTTCAAAACCAAATTTCTATCGGTTGCTACAACAAGCATACTTCCGACATCTTCTATTATCCTTTTTTTCAACGTTGTACAGAATTAGTACTTACTAAAAAAAATCTACACTACTTCTTCTCTAGTGTAGATACATACGAATATCCATGTCGTTGTGTATTGATAACAATGGGCTTCTATCTCTCACCAAATACTTAATTTCTATTTCGTCAATTGTTGTGTCTATCCCAAGTTGTGCTTATAGAACTTCAACAACCCATTATAGAGAGTGTTCGAATCATATAACACTCCGTCCAAATCATAATCAACATATCTACCTGCTTGAATAGCCATGAAATAAAGCGAAATGCAAGAACTTACAAATCACTTAAAAATACAAAAAATATCTTAAATGAAAAAAAAACCATGAATCATCGAAAAAAAACCCATATAAAACACTTGAAAAACTTATAGAATACCAAAAACACATCAATTATATGCACATATATCACTGCAAGTTTTTTAAATTTTTATTCACCTTGATAAACAATAGAATATTTTAGCTCGTTAAAAATCACAAATCATCCAGATAAAAAATCACAAATATAACATATTTTCACTAGTTCTAACTCAAAAAAGTTCACCTGAAGAATCCCAAAAATATACTATTTTTACGCAACAACATAAATCAACCCAAAAAAAAAATACAAACCAAGCCCCCATAGTATGTAACAATACATCACAGAAATCAAATATATATTACTTAAATTAGTACGAACTTCAAGAATCCCAATAATATATTTTTTTACGCAACAACACAAATCAACCAAAAAAAAATACAAATCAAGTCCCCATAGTATGTAACAATACATCACAAAAATCAAATATATATTACTTAAATTCGTACGAACCTAAAGAATCACATTTACCACCATGTTGAACCAAAAAAGAACAAAAATTTGATTTCATGTTATTTCAGTCTTGAACAAAATAGGAAGTTCAAGAAAATGAAAATAAGATCCCCCAAAATTTGAAAATAAAATCACGTCATCGCCCAGATTATGGAAGAATTATCCATCAAAATTGTTTCAAATATGGAAGAATTATCTCATGGAAGAAACAAAAAAGAATGTGATCAATGAAGATGCTATAACCAAAATTAAAAAAAAAGTGTAATCAGTGAAGATGCTAAAATCAAAAATAAAAAGTCCTGTTGCAGCTAATATGGTCATTCAAGTTAATCAAGGTAACTATAGTTGTCATTATTAGATCTAGATCGGTTTTATTTTAATTTTAAATCCGAATTTTGGCCCTACACATTTTTTTCCTTGATTTGTTGTTTTGAGAAGCTTTTATAGTGCTATGATTTGAAAACTAGATTCTATTGTCATTATTAATAATAAGAGTAATTTTTAGGGATCCCATACTATTTTTAAAAAATCTCTAAAAATCTCGAATCTTTATCTAATTATAAAAAAATCCCGACTTTTTACATTTATTTGATACCTTCTGAAGCCGCTTGATACTTACATAATTGTAACTGAAAATTAATGCTGTAACGTTAAATATGGAAAAGAAATTACTGCCAACTAGCAGTATCCCTTGAATTAAGGTTGTAAGTTACAAATTATACAATTAATCCCTAAAAAAGCGTTTTGGGAGATGTAATTTGAATTTAAAAAAAAACGACTAGATCAGATCAATGGTGATTTGATCTGTGAAGGAAAAAAAAAAAGAGGCGGCATGGAAAAAAAAGGGATGCTTTTTATTACATAACTCATACCCTGAAACACAAATATCAGTAAGCATGAATCAGAACCAAATAACACAAATAATTGTAAGCATGAATTAGAATCAAACTTTGCATCATCTCTAAAAACAATAGGTATCACCAAATAGATGCACAGTTAGAATCATATGGAATTTTTTCTTAAGTATCAAGCTTACTTTATTTGTTACGTATCCACATCAACTTTCAGACCCCTTGTAGAATAGACCTCAAATACTTAAGTAGCAATCATACTTAATTTGTTAGGTATCCACATCAACTTTCAGACCCCCTTACATAATAGGTATCAATTAATTATGTAGCAATTCTACTTAATTTGTTAGGTATCCACATCAACTTTCAGACCCCTTGTAGAATAGGCCTCAAATACTAAGTAGGAATCATACTTAAGTTGTTAGGTATCCGCATCAGCTTTCAGACCCCTTACAGAATAGGTATCAATTACTTAAGTAGCAATTTTACTTAATTTGTTATGGAGATGGAGATGGATATGGAGATGGAGAAGTTGATGGAGATGGAGATGCAGTTTGGAGAGTAAGAATGGAGAAAAACGGTTCAGGAGAGATAAGTTGGAAAAAGCTGAAAAAGGAATATTTAAAATGTTTAAATGGTAACTGTAATATAGATAAATATCAAAAAACAAAAATTTTTAAAAAATGGATTTAAAAAAGGAAAAATTAAAATGTAACAAGTGATTGACAATAAATAGACTTCTAAATTTATAAAATTGTACTAATTATATTCTTTAATAAAAAATATAATAATGAGGTATCAAAAATAAATGGAATTTTTAGAAAAGTTGGGATTTTAGTAATTTTTATAAAAAGTTGAAAATATTTAATATTTGGATAAAAAAGATTGTGTAATTTCATAAATTTTACTAATAATAATCTATTTCTAAGTTGTAATTTATTAAATTATTATCTCTTAAATAAATTGTAAGCCCAAAATATAATCATTTTGAAAGTTGCTCAAGTTCAATCATTAGCATTCCCAAGGCCCAGATAAGTACTTTTGAGTAGTGAAGAGAGAAAAGGAATGTCTGTGAATTGCTTATTCGGCCCATATTTCGACCCGCTAACTTCAAATGATGAAATGACATCTTATTTAATGGATGGGCTATCTTCTTCTGCCATGGCGACTGAAGCACCTCTCCTCTAAATCAGTCTCTGGGTTCCTCTCTTCGCCCCAATATTTGGAGTCTAAACTCCATTTTTATGGTTGAGTAAGTTTCATACTTCTCTGCGATTTTACAGGTGGATTTGCACTTGTTTACTCAAGAAATTTGTATGGTCTGGTAATTTTCATAATAATAATTATCATGGAAACAGCTGCTGTTAATGCATCCCCTAGCTTCCAAATACTTCCGTCCCATATCATAACGCAAAATTACTTGCTTTTTTATCCTGTAAAAACTGCATTTTTTGCTAGTAATCCAAGAATTAAGTTATCCTCCAAGTTTGATGTACTATTCCACAAGAATTTTTGCTTAGATCCTTCTAGAAGTCACAATTCCGTAGGAACTAAAGCTTTGGTTAAAAATGAAGTAGTAGTAGAAGAAGAAGAAGATGATGATGATGATGGTTCTAGTGATACTGGAAATCATGTCGGGGAAGACCCCTCCGACGTGGACTGGGAAGCAAAGTTCCTTGGACAGATGGAACCATCTAGAGATGTTTTTCCTGAGAAGAAGAAAAAGAACATAAAATCTAGATTGCTCAAGGATACAGAAACAATGGACTGGTGTATAAATGCTAGGAAAGTTGCTCTCAAGAATATTGAAGCTAGAGGATTGACTTCTGTTATTAAGGGTATGGTTAGTGCCAATAAAAAGACCAAAAAAAAGAAGAAGAAAATCAAATCCAAGGTTGACAACAAAAAACCAGATGAAGAAATTGATGGAGATTTGGAATTCAACTCAGTTGACGAGGATTTTGATTTGGATGCTGAAGTTCATCTAGGCAATAAAAGTGACCTCACAAGGACGGTAAGCATGTTTGCTGATGGTATGTTTGAGGAACAGAAAGCCAAAACTAGGGAAATTTTTGTCCAAAGGCTATCTGAATTTGCAGGACCATCAGACCGTAAGAAAGAAATTAGCTTGAATAAAGCAATTGTTGAAGCAATGACAGCTGAAGAAGTGTTAGAAGTCACTTCTGAGACAGTCTCAGCTGTTGCAAAAGGGCTTAGCCCTTCGCCTCTTTCTCCATTAAATATAGCCACATCATTGCATAGGATAGCAAAGAACATGGAGAAAGTTTCAATGACTAGGAGCAGAAGGTTGGCATTTGCTCGCCAAAGAGAGATGTGCATGCTTGTAAGCATTGCTATGACTGCTTTGCCTGAGTGCTCAGCACAGGGTGTTTCAAATATTGCGTGGGCACTGTCAAAAATTGGTGGTGAGCTTCTCTATTTGACTGAAATGGATAGAGTGGCAGAAGTAGCATCGACTAAGGTTGATGAGTTCAATTCACAAAATGTTGCTAATATAGCTGGGGCCTTTGCGTCAATGCAGCACTCTGCTCCAGAACTATTTTCGAGGTTAGCAAGAAGGGCCTCGGACATAATTCATACTTTTCAGCCTCAAGAGATTGCTCAAGTCTTGTGGGCTTTTGCTTCTCTGTATGAGCAAGCTAATCCCATGCTTGATGCACTTGATAATGTTTTTAGTGATGGTAACCAGTTCAAATGCAGCTTGAAAGATGATAAATTACCTTATAGTAAAGAAAGAACACCAGATGGTACCGCAGATGTTGATTCTGGAGCAATTAACTTTCCCGTGCTAAGTTTTAATAGGGATCAGCTAGGTAATATGTCATGGTCTTATGCTGTTCTTGGGCAAATGCATCGAGTTTTCTTTGCCAATGTGTGGAATGCTCTCAGCTCTTTTGAGGAGCAACGGATATCTGAGCAGTATAGAGAAGACATTATGTTTGCTTCCCAAGTTCATCTTGTGAACCAATGTCTCAAGCTAGATTACTCACGTCTGGACTTATCCCTGAAAAGTGAACTGGAGGAAAAAATTTCCAGTGCTGGAAGGACAAAACGGTTCAATCAGAAGGTCACTTCCTCATTTCAGAAGGAGATTGCTCGCCTTCTTGTAAGCACTGGGCTAGATTGGGTAAGAGAATATGTCGTGGATGGTTATACTCTGGACGCAGCAGTAATTGACAAAAGAGTTGCTCTTGAGATAGATGGCCCTACTCATTTCTCAAGGAACTCAGGTGTTTGTAGCTTCTTATTAATTCATTATCATCTGCAGTGCTGTTAGTATCATGATTTTCTTTATCATCTGTCTTCCAAAATATTCAAGAAGTAACATTTTCTGAAATCTGTGATGACATTACTACCTCATGCAGGATCCCCCTTGGGACATACAATGCTTAAGCGGAGATATGTCACTGCTGCTGGTTGGAAGCTCATATCTGTCCCTCATCAAGAAGTAAGTTTTGACATATTTTCACTTTTGATCAGTTATATAAGTTTTGGCATATTTTCACTTTTGATCAGTTATATCTGATTGTAGATATTAGCATTCTTATCTTAGTAAAGCTGAATAAGAGACATTTTTGTGAGCTACTACTCACCTTCCAGCTTCCGCTTCCTGCCCTCAAAAGAGGAAGAAAACTAGTGGAACATGGGAAACAGTTAAGACTTTCCGTCCAACATTAGGTTCACTCACTCTGGTACTGCCAATTTGATTACAACAAAACTAAAATTTGAAGGAAATATAGAAGCATGAATAAAAATAAAGAAGGGGATGAGGATTAGAAAAACACGGGTGAGAATAAGAAATTTCTATCACCCTACCTGGGCTCATCCTCATTTTAGCTACTTATACTTGCTCACAGCACCCGCGTTGCCCTTCACGTGGTTTGCCCAAGTCACAAAAAAAATCAGTTAATTTCTTAGGCGCAGTCCTTTTACGCATGCTTCTCCTTGGCACCGGTTTATCCCCTGATTCCCTTCATATATCAGACAAACAGCCTTAAGAGTCTATTGGTGTGACCCTAGCTTGCTGATGTGTATGTATATACGTTTTCTCTATTTTGAAGGGTGAGTAACTATTGGCTTCCTATGAATCATTACCAGAACATCCATTTGCTCTGTGTGAGCCCATCGCAAGTTGCTCCCCAGAAGTTTGCGGTGTTATGGCAAACATAAGGGAAATAATGCAGCTATCTTTTTGCAGGGAGAGGAATAAAGGAAATAAGTTACTAAAATCATTCTCGTCTTGCAAGGCTGTTCGGATTTATGCGTAGTTCCATTGGTGTTATTATGATAGAAAGGCACTTCAATCTTATGAGGAAAACTTTTCAGAGCAGTTTCAATTATTTGATGTTGGTCTGATGTTGAATTTACCTTCTTCCACATATTTAACAATTTGTGAACATAGTTCATGAACACAAATTGCATTGCTTTTTGAATGTAAATGTTAAAAAAGACAAATCACAATTTGGCTAAATGGTCCTTGTTGGTTGTAACTTTGCAGTGGGAAGAGCTCAAAGGAGAGTTTGAGCAGTTAGAGTATCTCCGTGGCATTATCAAAGTTCATTTCAATGATGGGAGCTTCAATGTGGAAATGGAAGAAGGCCATTGAAGTATAGAATAGGAAAACCATGACTATATTTTATTGTGCTTCATTCATTCCTTCGTTGTTTCTGTCATATAGTAGATTTATACTTCTCTTACTTTTCAAAGTGAACTGTCTTCAGAATTTTGAATTCTATACTAATGTGAATTACTTTAAATTTTGATAAGTAAAATGTAAACCACCTATATGAGGTATTCATACAGCCAACCCACATCTCCGATTTTCTTATTTTTCTCTTATTCATGGGCAGCTTACCTTCAGTGGGGAGAAAGTGTACTGAATTTACACCGACATAATAAGCCTGCTCATTTTTTCCTATGTCCTGCATCAACGCAACAAATATTCTTGCTCTGTTGGAGTGATGATGTTCCTATTGTGAAGTCATCCTGGTGAGGTATTACTAAGTTACTTGTACTTAACAATAGAGATTTACAAACTTCCTGCTAAATGTCAATCGTTGATGTTGTTGAGATTTCTGTCATGGTTTATGGAGTTGTATGCTTGTAATAGAAGCATTTGTAAAGTACAAGGCATGCAGACTCTAGAAGGGGCTAAACTTTGTATAAAGTACCAGTATATGTATATTCTACTGTGCTAACTGAATACACACAACCTTTAACTGTAGGTTTAAAATACATGCTGCAGAACTTATGAATTGCAGATAATTATGCAGCTACTGGCTTTTTATGCAGGTATCTTTTTACCCAATCCATGAAGTTTGTTCCTGTGTTCTGAGATGATCTGGCAAAATCTATATGCAAGTAACTACTTTCTTAAGGTGTAAGGTGAAGGCCAATATAGGTCCTTTCCATGGTGACCGGTTGGGTTGACGAAAATGCAGGTCAGCAAAAATAACTCACTGGAAAAGAAGCTGGAAATCTTAGTATTTCCAAACAGCAAGCCCTCGGTTTCAATTTATTTAGTTTTTTTAAGAGAGAATTTGCAGCACACATCACTTGTATGTATTCCAAATCAATTAGGGGTCATTTGGTCGAGTGTATTAGCAAAAATAATGCATGTATTAACTTTATAAATAACTAATATACTGTTTGATGCATATGTGTAACTACTATTCGCATTAGTTATACACTATTTGGTATTAAGACGAAAATCTGAGTTTATAAGAGTGGCAAATGGAAATAAATGGTTAAAAGACTATAAACCAAGAATGTAGATTTTAATTACTATAACACTTAAACATATAGAGTAGGTAATAAACTGTGTGGTGTACTATAAATTTTAGACCACATGAATGCAACTGAAAAAGAATGGGAGAGGACATGTGTTGGCAAATCCAACATCCTCGTACTCCCTTATGTTGTCAGATAATCTATGGCTTTTCATTTTTGCCATCACAGTGCTCCCATTTCCAAGCTATGTCATCTCCAGAGAAACCGGAAAAATTTGGAACGTCTTTCAGGAACGAAGACAAGGAGGATAAAGAAGATGGGGGAAAACGTGGATTTATTGATAAAGTTAAGGACTTGATCGAAGATGTTGGTGATAAAATCGAGGAAAAAGTTGGATTTGGGAAACCAACTGCAGATGTCACTGCAGTTCACTTCCCTCGTATCAATCTTAAAAAGGCTGAAATGGTAGCAGATGTGCTAGTGAAGAATCCAAACCCCATTCCAATCCCTCTCATCGACATAAATTACTTGATCGAGAGTGATGGAAGGAAACTGGTATCTGGATTGATCCCTGATGCTGGAACAATCCATGCACATGGTTCAGAAACTGTCAAGATACCGGTTAACTTGGTTTATGATGACATAAAAGACACGTACCGTGATATAAAGCCTGGAAGCATCATTCCCTATAGGATTAAGGTAGATCTCATAGTTGATGTACCTGTTTTTGGTAGGCTGACTCTGCCTATTGAGAAAAAAGGCGAGATTCCTGTACCTCACAAGCCCGATATTGATCTTGAGAAGATACATTTTCAGAAATTCTCTTCTGAAGAAACAGTTGCAGTTCTTAAATTGAGATTAGAAAACAAGAATGACTTTGATCTGGTGCTTAATGGACTTGATTATGATGTCTGGCTATCTGATGTCAACGTTGGTGGTGCTGATCTACAAAAATCTTCCAAGATTGGGAAACATGGAGTCAGCTACATGGATCTTCCTATTACTTTCAGGCCAAAGGACTTTGGTTCTGCTCTTTGGGACATGCTTAGAGGGAGAGGTACTGGCTACACCATGAAAGGACATATTAACGTGGATACCCCATTTGGTGCAATGAATTTACCTATCAGCAAGGAGGGAGGCACAACTCGTCTCAAGAAGAACAAAGAAGATGGGGGAGATGATGACGATGAAGATGAGGTTTGTTAATTTTTTTTCAGCTTTAGAGAAACTTGGTCTTCATTGTTGCTCTATTCATCTATATACATGCATATATACTTCTCTTCTGACCGGGTATACAATCTGTAGGAAGATACACGAATAACAAATGTCTTCAAGTATATGTATCTTTACATGTAAAAGAAGGGTGTAGTTTAAGGAAAATTGAATTACAATTCACTGCTATCCTACAATGTCGTACCAAGACACTTGATGTGGGTCTAACGACTCCTCTTTGCTAATGAAATGCTCTTTGTAACTGTCATTATATGTTTTATTTTATATTAAACCGATATATTTATCATTCAATAGCCATCTGCATCCACCTTAGTTGTTGAACACGAAGACATAGGAAATCTCCATTCTTGATCACTTCAAATCTGCTACATTGAATTGTCTGCGGATGGCCTATTACAATCAACTACCGGTCCCCTATCTAAATTTCATCTAATCACTAAACAAACGAGACTTTCTACGCCCAGAGAAAATGCATTTGCAGTGACCACACGGATTGGCTTGGAAACCGTAATAAAACATAATGTTAATTGTGTTTATAGTGACACCCTGTATTTCTTAAGCATTTCCTTCTGTATATTTACAGGATTAATTGAAGTTGGGGATCACCTTTGCAAGAGGAACATTAACTTCTTCAGGTCTCAAATAACTGTTGATCAAAGGAGCTAGTGATCTAGTGAAATTAGTTTACCTAGCTACAAGGAGTCTTGGAATGTACATATCTGTACTCTAGAAGCCCCAGCTATTCTTAGCTATTGGGAATCTCACTGCTATTACTCAAAGAAGCATGTGTAATTTATTTCAATTGATATTATTTTAATAAAGGACTAATTGACCCACATGTGTGTTTGATTACATAAAGTTTATTCTTTAGCATTGTCTTTCTATGGAAACACCTTTTTCTGTATACTCCAAGAATTCTCTATTCAAATGGTGTTAATTTATTTTATAAAATAAGGTGGCATCTCAATAGTGTCGCTAGCATTACTAGATAACATGAGTCGTTATGAAATAGCTTTATATATATATATATATATATATATATATATATATATATATATATCCTTTCACTTTGGAACTTGATGCCCCTATTAGAGATAGGCATGCTTTCAATTTTAATTTCGCTCGTTAACAACAACAAAAGAGACATTAACTTTTAGCGGATTAAGTTAACGTCAAAAATCGCTAGTCTTTAGTAGCATTTATGTAGAATATTGATTATAAATACCCTTATTATATTCTTGCTGTCAAATAATTGTCACAATCATTTATCTGTTGTAGTGATATGGAATAATTGACGAGAGATAATTGCTCAGATGGTAAGCATCCCTCACTCCAACCCAAAATTTTTGAATTCCATTCACCATGGAGCAAAAAGGTGGGAGCTCCTAGGGAGGGATAAAAAAAGATATGGAATAATTTATCCCAATATTATAGTACAAATGGAGTGATAAATAGTTAGACCTATTTATTTTTATTAATCTTTAGACATTTGAAATAGTTAATACTGTTTTGTAATCACTCCGAAGGTCATTTTAAAAATATTTATAAAAATTATCATTTCACCCCTCTTGATAGTCACTTCAAGTCATATTTGACAGTTTCTGTGATAGGCTTTGGAGTATCGATGGTAAGTTGAATAGCTTGAGAGGTTTCGAGTTTTAAAGGCTTATATTGCTTAAAAGTAATTTTTGATACTAACCGGAACTACAAAATCTTGAAATGAAAATTTGTCAGTTCTATCAGCTCCAGATATGAAAATTGTTTTAGGAGCATAGTCGTTTCCAAATTTGGAGTTGTTTTGTAGAATTGAAGTCCTAAGTTGACAATTTTAGTTAGATTGGACCAAGTTTTGACTTTTGTATATTTTCAGTTTGAAATTCTGATGATTTTGTTGGATTCGGGAGTTAATTTTAGGCCTAGAAAGGTCTTCATTATATTTCTTAGGAGCTCTGAAGGCATTTTGGTATTTTCTGACCTTAAGTTAATTTAGTTGCAATTAATTAGATTTTCAGTTGAGGAGACCTCGCATTTAATTTTTAACGATTCTATTGAATCTGGATTGTCGAAATTTAGTTTGGTAGCATATATGATTTGTATGTACGGAATTTCGAACGAATCTCGAGGGTCCGATCAGAGACTTTGAATTTGAGTTTTTTCTTATTTTTGGTGCTAGTACCTAACTTTTCGTGTTTGCGGCCCTAAGGCCCATGTTTGCAATGTTCCCCTGGCATTTCCACGATCATGATATTGTCCCCTTCTGTTCTTCAAGTTTAGGGCCTATACCCCGCGTTTGCGATGAACATTTCCCTTGTTCTATGTGATCGTTGAGCTAAGTGACCGACGATCGCGAAGAGTAAAAGTGGCTTGAACAGTGTTAACTTTGGAAAATTATTCCATTTTTCATATCAACCAGTTTCAAATAATTGGAGATTTGGGGAAGATGATTTTTTTAAAGTGATAGCTCACCCTCGAAACATGAGGACTCACTAATCAATCTTCATTCAACAACTCTGAAATCGAGCCACGAGAAGGATGAGAAGTAGTGTGATTGACCATCCTTACATTGTTGTATAATGTAGGCAAAGAAGTATGTTTTAGGACTTGAGTGTACTAAGTATTTGAGCAATGCTGTCACGCCCCAAGTCCTATTAAGGCGGACTGGCACCCGTTGCCGACAAGGCTCGGGAGAACCAACATATAACCATACACTTTCTATGAACATTATAAGAGGTTTTTATATTCAACATGCTTTCAAAAAGAGTAAACAGTATTAACAAGCCAAAAGGAAATGCATAAGACTAGGCCGTTGGAGCCATTATGTCTAAGGTCCGATACTTGACCACATTTTACTTTATATAGTCTACAAAGCCTCTAAGTAAGGAACAATATCTATATGGGTCGGGACAGGCCCCGCCTCATGACCAACTATATAATACAAACTATAAGCTCTAGACACACAAAGCCCCGAAGCAACTTGGAGCTTAGTAACAGCAGCTGGAATCCCTGTACTCCTACTCGGGAGATCTAGTAGCTCCTGTACCTGCAGCATGAAATACAGGTCCCCCGTAAGGGACGCCAGTACGAGATAATGTACTGAATATGTAAGGCAGGAAATAATGTATATGAAATAAGAACTCAAATGAAATCACACGCTGGTGTGTAAGAATAAAAAGACCACCTTTAGTCATACTGTGCAATCATGTACTTTATGTTTCTTTATTACTTTACCTTTCTTTGTAGTATAATCTGTGCACAATATATTATGTAAATGACCAGCTGATCAGTGGTAAATCAATATTGGGATCGCCCCATGCTAGGCTTTCCTTTCACCCCTAGGACACCCCCCATAATATGGGATCGACCCATGCTAGGTAATTCTTCCACCCCTGGGATACCACCCATCAATAAGAAACTTTGAGTTATCTTTTATTTACTTTGAGATGATTCTTTAGGTGGTCATAACATTTAGAGCTGTAGGAATATAGACATGACATGTGACATATAAACAACCATACAAGATAATACCACAATGAAAAGAGAGTTACACAACTAATGAAACGTGTAGGAGATCAAACAACACATGACTTTATTGGTAAAAAGGACCTCATGTATCTTTGGTATCCAAGTATGTATGACGATTTGACAATGGCTATGTATGGGAACATATGAACATGGTAAAGAATGGAGACACAGTTATTAGTTATGTCAAAGTTGGTAAGTACCTTTATGTGCCAAGGAAGAACCTAGATTTCATGCCAAGTAATAGGAAATCAAGTAGCCTTACATACCTCATTGTACTATGTTGTTATTACCTCGGAGTAGTATCCTTTTTTCTTCCAAATACTTATCTACAATATAGTAGGTGATAAAACTAGTATTAGCAGCTAATAAACACATCTTGGTAGTCCAATTCTACCCAAAAATCATATCCGGGCAGCAAGCTCGTAATTAGCAACCAAAGAGTATTCTTTCAACATTTTTACTCCTAATTGTATTTTCTAATACACATTATCATATACATATCATATCTAGCTTGTTTTAGTCCCATAACAATGTTACAACAACTCATAAAATACAACATACAACAATTCTACACAGCACACAAGTAGGCAATGTAACGTTACGTCCTTTCGCTACATTTCGGCGTCAACCATTCCCAATCTGTTTCAATCCTCAACCAAACTGTCCTCAACATATTTACACACAAAAATAGTCCTAAAACAATCTTAAAAAAGTCCCCACGTAGATGGAAAACATGAGGCAACAATTCCCAATATTCACTCCATAAATTCTTACTAAGAGTGCAATTAAGATATCATATAAGAACTCATTTTCACGGAAGATAAAAATGATCCAACAGCCTTCTCACATCACTATAGAACCAAGACTTATTAAAAACATAAATATTACTTCATAATCCAGCCAACCAACAAGAGAAAAGTCTCTTAATAAACAAGAAAAGTGGACAACAATCTTTGGAACACATGCTGTCACAAATTCCTGCATAAGTACAACCAGCATATTCTTTATGTTTTTCATGGGAAAATTATACCAAACTATAAGTATTTTTACTTACCTTAGCCCTCAAGGATTAGGTTCTTTTCAAGAAACCTAAAGGTGTGCCTTGGCTGCTTTACAAAGTGAAGAGAGAGCAAGGAGAAACTTGGAAAGAAATCTGATTTTTGGCTTTGTATAAATGACTTGAAATTGCTGGCTTTTGATCCCTTTTATAGGGACACTTTTGGCCGACTGTCTTTTGAATTTTC
Source organism: Solanum rostratum (assembly GCA_029948455.1). Classification (NCBI taxonomy): domain Eukaryota; kingdom Viridiplantae; phylum Streptophyta; class Magnoliopsida; order Solanales; family Solanaceae; genus Solanum; species Solanum rostratum. The sequence continues at coordinate 68,521,427 of CM057046.1, forward strand.
AAGCCTTATTTTATCAAGGTGGTGATGCAGCAACTTGGCCCTTTCACTTGGGCCTTACTGGGCATCAATTGGATAGGCTTTGCTGCAAATATTTCTCTTTTACACCCACTTAGTTTGGGCCCTATTTGTGAATTGGGTTGTGAATGTAATTTGGCCCTTTTCCTATTCATCTTGAGCTGAAAATGTTGCCCCTTTATGATGCCAAACCATGGGCCCAAATGACATCCTTAACTCGGAGTTTATTCTTTATCGGACTTGAAAAAATTCGGTGTTGGGCCTCGTCTCCGTCTACCTAGCCTATTTAAGCTAAGCACGTGGGTGACTCACCCGCTAACTTTCTAAGTCCCACAAGCACCTCACTTCTTTCACTTTATTTAAGATCACGATCTCCTCAATTTGACTTAAAACTTATATACACTCGGTCATCTTGAGCGTTAGACATACGTATAGTCCTCTAATCTGAAATTCAAGCAATTGTTAAAAATGTGTGCTGATTTGACCCCGCCATATCATGTTTCATATGCATTGGACTAGTACATGTAAGATGCGGGGTGTTACAAATGCTTGATATACATATAACATGAAATAACTCATGCATGAGTCATGAAATACAAGACCATAATAGAATAGGCCGCGTGAGGTAAAACATGTTACAAGACATAATAAAAATCATGTGGTCAAAGTGTCACAACCTAAGCTAGGCCTTAGGCGTAACAGGATTAATGAGAACCCCGAGGGTCCCTCATTCAAACCTCTTAACATTTATTGAAGCATTCATAGGTAAGGAACACAATCATAAAGCGAAAATTAAGGAGAAATAGGACTAAGGAATTTAACACATAACACTAGAAAATGAATAAAGTAATATCATATATTCATATATATATCCAAAAGTACCTCTAAGCATAGACTAGACAGGGCCTAAGACGTATTCAAAGCTCACTCTTAGCTAAAATATATAACAAGAATCTCAAAATGTAAACACAACAAGCTAGAGGAAATGAGGTTGTCTCAGAAGCATGAGGATTACTAATAACGTCTTCCACAACAACTCAAACCAACCACGAGTGTGAGGATAAGGAGCGTCACCTATCCCTACATTGTTAGATAATATAGGCACAAAATATGCATTAGTACTTGGATATACTAATTATGTGGGATGCAATGCAATGGAAGAAAGCTATGGATATCACAATAAGAAACATGCATATCATAATGATGAATAAGATCACATGTAGAAATGAATGGTCAATGCATTTAAAACATAAGTGAAGCATCATAAAAATTGTACGGAATCATACATATGTGGAAAAGTGTAATAACCTCGAAGGTTATTTTTGGAATTATTATGAAATTATCATTTTGCCCTTCTTGAAAGTTATCTTGGATCATTTTTGGTTGAGTCTAAAAGTGAGATTTTGAAAACCTTGTAAAAAGTTGGGATTTTGCTAAAAAATAAATTTTTAAAAGCTTGAAGTTTGAAATTTTGAGTTTTGTGGTCATCTTGAGTTTCGGGTGTTAAAAAATGCAATTTTATCGACTCCATCAGCTCCAAAATGCAGAACCTAGTCTAGGAGAACTGATGGAACTGAATTTGGAGTTAAAATAGAGATTTTGGACCTCAAAATTGCATTTTAGTTGAATTCGGATCATAGTTTGACTTTGGTCAATATTTGAAGTTTGGAAGCTCAAATCAAAATTTTGGCAGTTCCAATAGTTTCGGGTGGTGAAACTAACACTAAAAATTGTCTCATTGTAGTTTTTAGAGTTTTCGATGGCAGTTTAGGTATTTTAAGTTTTAACTAGTTTATTTGAATTCTATCGGATTCCGGGACAAGGAGACCTCAAGTTTAAATTTTGATGGTCCATTGATCCAAAATGTCATTTCTAGTGGGTTTACATATTTATTTTGTGTTCACAGGGTTCCGAACGAATTTAGAGGGTCCACTATGTGATTTTTGGTGCTGAACAATTGTTGATATCTAATGCCAGGGAAATGAACTCCGTCTTCTCGGAGTGTTAACTTCCTAGGCCTCTGTGTTCGCAGATGGAGGCTCTGCGTTTGCAGAGTGTCACTCAATAGGCCTCCGCATTCACGGAGTGTAATTGTGACCTGAAATAGTGTGTTTGATTAAATGACGTGTTTCATCATTTTTCATAAATTTTTTTAATATTCTAAGCTCGGTTTTTAGGAGATTTTTCAAGGATTTCCAAGACAAGGCTTTTGGATAACATATTTCTAACTTAAATCTTCGATGTCTATTAATTAATTCATGCTTTTAATATCAAAATGTGATTTTGAATTGCAAAATTTGGGATTTTCATGGACATTGATTCTTGATAGTAAAGTGATGATTATGAACTCATTTCCTGTCTTTTTCGAAATGGTTTTCACTATTAGATTTCTTATTACTTCGAAAACATTTTTATGTTAAAAAATTTAGATTTTAGAAACCTTTATCGGTATGACATTTTTAGACCATTTTGTCTTTTTCAGTCGAACTGCTTGATTTTAGTGTCATTAGTTTTGTAATATGATTGTGATTCTTTATTTGACTAGATTATGGTGATTTGGAGTACCATAGGAGGGGAAAAGGCGTGGATTTGAGTTGATTGAGACATCAATTAAGGCAAGTGAACTTCTAACCTTTTGTTAAGTATGGCTGAACCTTGTATTCTCCTATATGTGTGGGATTGGGTGATTTATGGCATGAAAAGGGGTAGAGTTAAACTAGTATAGGCTTTGATCATGGAATTTCAAATCGGATAATTGTAAATGTTGTAAATCCTTAGTTTGTAGAATAATTGTAGCATTGTGAATACTTGAGAACTTGTATATTTTTTGATATTGATATTGAAACTTATTGACATTGAGGTTTGTATGGATATTGAGATTGTTATGATATTAAGATTGTATTGTCATTATCCAGTATTGATTATTGAATGAATTATTCATGTGGACATATTACATATTCTTATTTATTAAAATGATTATTTGTGTCATGATGACATATATTGCTTGATGTTCCATTGATGATGAAAAACGAACAGAAATGGTTCCGGCTAGAAAAAAGAAAAGAAATAAAAACCCAAAGGAAAATGGTTCCAGCTAAAAAAAGAAAAGAAATAAAAAGCCTAAAGAAAATAGTTCCAGCTAGATATGAAAGTAAATGTGATGTGCTACCAAAATACAACACTATTGATGCTTAAAACTTAGGATTTTGTGTGTTCTCAATGTGACTTTAGTTATTTTTTAATGTGTTTTTGCGTTTAGATTAGCAAGAATACAAGTTGGCCATGATTTGGAAAAAATTGCAAAAGTTGTTGGTTTTTGCTGTTGTACGAGACCTTCTACGATTGTAGAGTATTCTACGAGTCGTAAAGGCGTTTCATGAGGAATTCTAGCGAGGGGCCAAGTTTCAGAAGTTCATTCTATGAAGATGCAGATGGGTCGTGGATCATTGTACGAGTCGTAGAGGACAATACGAGTCGTAAAGTGCTTTTGTGGAGTTTGCCGACCAGTTTTCCTAATTTGTTAAGGTAGTATTTTTAGTTATTATAAATAGGTTTTTAGGGTTATTTTTGAAGGGGAAACGACCAGCGTACGAAAAGTTTAGCTTAGTTTACGTAAGTGTTCAGAGAACTCATTATTCTTAGGGAGAAGATTGTGAGAGAGTCTTTGAAAACATTTGTGGTATAATTCAATCTTCAAGCTTGTGATTTTTGTTGACATTGGATTTGCGTGTTCTTAATTCAGTTATCTAAGTGTTTAATTATGTCTTCTAAATTCATAATCTCTTCATCTACACAAAGCATGAGTAGCTAAATCCACAACTAGGATTGTGGGAATCATGAGAATTGACAAAGTAAAATCGAATAAGTCACGATTCTTAGAAGGTGTATATGTATATATTTTAACTCTCTTCATTTTGCATGTTTTCTGATGGTGGCCAACATTAGAACCCACCTAGTGTTACTGGCTAGACCAAGGTAGTAATGAATAGGAAAAAAGATTAATTAACAGGATTCGATTGATGTGTTCCCATCTAATCAACCAAATTGGGCCAAGGGAAGGTTGTACTGGGACTTATAGGTAATGATTAGTAATGCACACTCTGGAGATGGGCCAAGTCGCATAGTGAAATTCGCCTCTCACTTTTGACCAAAGGGCTCGGTGAACTTAGATTATCGTCCTGCATGCTATACATTAGGCAAGAATTAGGTTATCTGGCGATACTGAGTTGAGGAATCATGGGGAACAAAATACCCTAGTTGCTCTCCATTATTGATCTTTCTCTCATGATATTTAGCTTATTTTTCTCATTGATTTTTGCAAACCCCCTCCCCTATGTTAGGGAATTGAGTTGATTAACTACTCGGTTTGCTTATTAGTGAATTTTTCTCGAGTCTACGTATTCCCTGTGGGTTTGATCCTAACCTTGGTTAGGTTCTATATCTTGACAACGACCGTTTTATCCTCTAAAAAGGAGGTGTAACTTGGGAGACAAACAAAATGCCGAAGCAAAATGGTTATGACGGATACATGGTCTATGTGAGGTCCCCATGGGTTCTGGTCAGAAGTTATCAGCAAATGTGTATTGTAGGACATACATGAATCATGATTACTTGACATTGCATCACATTATTTATATTTCATAGCATTCATTCCATTTTATATCATTCCTTCTTGAAGTTGTTATATGTACTAAATGCGATGTGTAGGATGCTCTGAACCTTGTATGTTGTTAAGATTGAACTATTGAAAGATTGTGATATGTGTTGATAACTTGAGCCTTGCATATTTTGAAGACTGGACTATGTGGATACTGTGTTATGAAACTGAAACTTCTTATGTTTCTGATAGACTACTATGCCTCTTGACTCAAGGAATCAGTCAATACTCTGGGATATGAATGTATAATGTATATACATATATATGTATTGAATTGTGGTAGGATTTTTCTGAGTATAGATATGTAGTTCGGCAGTATGTGGTTGGGAGGATAGGAGTATTTGTTTTCTTCATCGCTTTGCTTCAGTTTAGTTTTCATTTGTAGAGTACCGTGTTGTTTGGTGCTCACCCCACACTATATTATCGTAGGTTGTGAGTTCGGTCCCTCTTGATAGATTTTACAGTGTCAGGATCGAGTTTCAGGATTTTTTGAAAGGTAGCTGCTTGTCTCTTCAGCAGACCCTCGAGGATTCTTTATCATGTTATATTCTATTTGAGGACTAGACATTGATACTTGTATTTTTTTATTACTATTATTAAGAGGCTTGTACATGTGACACTAGTTATGGGATGATTTTTAGTTTGGGTTCTTTATGCTTATCTTCTATTTTAGACTATTTTATCTTCCACTTTTATCATTGTATTTGACTGTTCAGGTTTAGCTTGACTCGCCTTGGTGGGTTAGGTGAGTGTCATCATACCCAATTTTGGGTCATTACATAAAGGACTATAACTGACACTAAGTCCATGCGAGCTATAACCTGGAATCCAACATAACACCCTATGTTAGAATGAGGGACTACTTGCTAGGTAGAACTCCATCAAATCATTCTTTAACTTTAACTTTAGGGTCATAAGTGGATCCACTAGCCTAGCTTAAAAAAGGCAACCTATGGTGGCAACATAGTTATGACACGAGGAGCTTCTACTAGGGAACCCTTAGGTCAAGTCCCTATCCAAAGCCTCATTCAGTTCTAAGTCAAGTCCTATAGAATAGTAATACATTAAAGTAATCATTCATAGACTTTAAATTCAATAGCATTAATAAAATTCAAAGAGTAGCTCATGAACCTTAAGGATTCAAAATGTGAGAATTGTCCTTATCACATAGGGAATCCATCATTTAGGTGAGAAAATCTTTCACCAATCATTCGTTAGTCATAAAAAAGCTTCCATAATCACATTGATAACGTTCATAAACATTTAGTTAAAATCCTTGTCATTCAAAACATATTTCATTAGGACATAGAGTAAAACTAGGTGGGTTCAAGAATTTGAACTTTAAACATGTAATGTAATGGAGATGATGCATAAAATCATCATCAGTTAGAATGGTTCATAAAGCAATCCACCATGAACTTTCAAAATCTTATATAGCTTGTAATAAATCACCTTACAAATAATCAACTTCTCAAAAAAATATCAATTCATAGCAAAGTACATGACACAAAAATAGATAAAATCATAATACATGCATTTAAGGTGATATCATAAAACGCATGAAAATTTCATAGCTTGAAACTAAGATAATAGGTGAAATTACTTTGACTTCATGGGTGAAAGGTACCCATGATGAGACCCACATACCTTGGACAAAATTTTGCAACCACAAAGGGTTTTGATTGGAAGAGTTTTTAATCCGGAAGCAAGATCTAAGCATAGAATGAGTGATTTGGTTGATGTAGTTGAATTCAAGGATGGATGCATCTCTCCGAATGGCTTGTTCCTACACTTCATGAGCTAGAATTGTATGAGTTTCACTACAACATTAATTTTATGGATGATGGTGGTATCAATACTATGGTAGCAAGAATTATTTTTCATTTGAACGGAGAAATCTTAGGAGAAATTTTAAATATGCCTAGAGAGGGAATTGTGCCAGTTGATAAGGCCCTGCCTACCCTTAAATTGTTTTGTGAGGCAGGAAGGTTATCTAATCTGAACTGCTTTGTTGGTGCCAAAAAGTTTCTAAAACACTAATTCCAACTATAAGTATTGCTACCTGGCTTTGAAAAAAGAACAGTAGCCCATCTGAGGGAATCAACCTGCCTACTTAATGATGGAACATATAACCAGAACCATGACTGTCAAAGATGGCAAGCATGGATTCGGTTATGGATACTTGTTGAACCATGTATTTGCTCATTTTGGGGTCCAGTTGGAAAGAGGAGTACCAGGGACAATTAAGCAAGTCTTCTCATAGACCATACCATTGGAATGTGAATGTATGGAAGGAGAGATAGGGAATAAGGATAAGTTTTAAGATTCAAATCTTCTAGAGCAGCAGGAAAGGTTAAAACAGTGATACTGGCTGGCAGGGTTGCTGGAATTGCTAGATTAAATGCCCAACTAGTGCAGTCCTAGAAAGAGGTACTAAGTTTGAGTAAGATTTCTATGATGCCGGTAGAAAATAATAATTTAAAGGCTGAGGTGAAGAGTCTTACACAACAAATCTTGCAGGCCCATGTAGAATCCAATGTTAGAATGACTCTACTCCTTCGGTCTTTAGCCCCTAACCGTCCCTCCCTCTGAGCTTTTGTGGTTTATTCTTGTTGTCTTTCTAATTCGTATCTATGGCAGTCATACTTGTCTAGTTGCTATAGTTGTCTTGCAATGTTCTCTAATGTTGTCTGAGTTTATCAATGAATATACCTATTTTTTATGCTTATGTCTAATCACTGTTTTATGCAAACTTAATCATGCTTTAGTGTTAGTGGTCTAGATTCTTTCATTACTACATGTTTTTTGTTTAGTTTACTGTGACTTTTTAATGATACCAAAAGGGAGAACTTTGCATATGCTATGATTGTTATTACATGTGTTTTATGAGAATGGTAAGCATAGTAGACAAAGGGAATGATACCCACAGCAGATAGGGGACTAGTGGATTGTGTAGTATTAAACATGGCAAGCTCTTGACGAACAAGGAGGTTTGTCATCATCAAGAGAGAAAATGTTGGATTCAGGTTTTGATGATTTGACAAACCATGGGACATGATGAATAGACTTGGTCCTGTAAGTCCACAATATATATGGACAAAATGGGAACAAGCTGTAAAGGTTGTCATTGTTTGCCGTTGTTGGTGAAAACTACAGTGAACTACTTAAAACTGTCCAACCAATTCTTTTATCCACATGTCAATACTACGTAACAATCCTCAGTTTAGTAGCCTAAAAGTGCAAAGTAAGATAGGCTGAAAAGTGACTAGGGTCAATTCACGAGGTCGGGTCCATGGCCCGTGGATGGAACCACGAGCCGTAGGTCTAGCCCATTAATATGAACTTCAAGAAATTCCAAATGTAGGGTAACCCATGTAGCCTTTGATGGCCCATAGGTCATTTGACGGCTCGTAGATGGGGTCGTAGATGAGTGTGCCAAAATGAAAAAAATGTGGAGTTTTTAGAAGAAGGACCACGATTAACAGGATAGTCCATAGACCATTCCACGACTCATAGGAAGCTTTCGTAAAAAGAGCCCAGAGAAGTGAAATTTTGCTAAGTGTAGGAGAGTCCAACCACAACCCATAGACCAAAGGACGACTCGTAAGAAGGGGTTTCGTGGTTTGGGTTTGGCCAAAAGTTTCTGAATATTGAAAAAGGAGAATGGGACGACCAGGACTATGGTCCGCAGTTCAAACCATGTCCCATAATCAGGTTTTGGTAGGTCCAGTCCGACAGTTTTAATGAAGGGCAATTTCATCCTTTTCTCCAATTCTAATTCTAAACTAGGTCATTTTTCTTAACTTTAGGCCTCTAAATCAGACTTTAAACCCTAAGAAATTCCCAGTCCTTTCATTCTCCCACTTTCAAAAGTTCTAAGAAATTCTTCCTCTCTTCCAGAACAAGCTAAGGAGGCTAGGGTTTCAAGGGAATTTTGTCAAAAAAAACAAATTTCTTTTTCCTAAGCTTCACTAAGGTATGTGAGTTTGATTTGTGGGTCTCCTTTAACCCACAAAGTCCTACATAATGACCTTTACCTTTTCTTTAATTTCTATCAAGTTACCATGCATGCTAATGATAATTTCATGATATTTTATATTATTGAATGATCTCAATGATATCATATGATGCTTTACTAAGTATTTACATGTATTTAAGCTAATGTTGATGACTCCAATAATTGTTATTTTAAATGATGGAGTGAGGGCTGCTTTACATGTTTTGAATAAGCAAATTCTCCATGATTTATGATATTTTAACTTATGAGTTAGCCCACTAAGTTTCAATCCAAAGCTTGCATGATATATGATGAAGATTCATTAAAGAAAAGTTTAAAATTATGATTTGTCAAATATACAAGAATGTAAACAATTTCCCTAAAATATGTTTTAGAAGGTCCCCAAGATGAAAGGACAATGCTCACTTGGAGGTTCATTAAATTCGAGATATTCCTAAGACTTGATACTTATGATTCTAAAGTGTCATAAATTGACTCAAGTATATATTTTAAAGACTCCGTGAGATGACTTAGCACTGAATGAGGCATCATAGTGGGATTTGATAAGGAAACCCTTAAAGCAGCCCTTTACCCCACTAATTATGTTCCACCGTAGGAGCTCTTGTAGGCTAGGCTAGGCTAGTGGATCCACATAGGTCATTTATGTTATATAAAAATGCATGCAAAGTGATGAAGTTCCATTCAACAAATGGTCTCCCAACGCCAACGTAAGAGGTTATGTTGGATTTCATATAGTAGCTCACATGGTCTTATATGTCGATTAAGGTCCATTCCCACAAGGTTTATGATTCTATGACATAGTTCAATCTCATGTGTTCCATTTATGCATGACTCTTGTTCATATTGACCGTTATTCCTTATACATGCTTAAGCTCATGTTTATGTATCTTTATCATCTTATATACATATCTATATTTTACATATGAATGATGGCATTACAATTTCATGTTTGCATTGCATCTCACATACTTAGTACATTTTAAAAGTACTAATGCATATTTTTTCCTCCATGATTTAACCATGTATAGATAGATACTCATCCACTGGCTCATGGCTATTTTTCAAGCATTTGATACTAGTGCTTTTATGGTGAACCCTTAGTTCGAGTCTCCATCATTTTTCATTCTTGCTATGTATTTCAGACATTGACGTATATGTTGGCCTTTAGAGACTTTTACTTTCTATGTTGTTAAATATTGGAGTCTTTTCTTTTTGATGAAAACTGATCGATATTGGATCCGTCCATTCCATAGCTTAGATGGTATTATGTTTGGACAAGTTAATTGAATATGTTTTTTTTTAATATTGCTTCACTGGCATATGTTTCCCCATAGTTCTTTTTCCTATTTTATTCAGCAATTATTTAAGTTTTATGTCTATGCATGCTTGAGATATTAAAGATGACTTGAGTAAGGTGCCTTCACATATCTCATTCGCCGTGTGACAACTAGTCCCTAGATTGGGTCCTTACGGACTAACTCCTTGATAAGAGATTACCTAGTTTTTGCATAACCAATTTCGAGATCAACAAAGACAAATTTCTCAAACGTAAGAATAATATAGTCATCAGCTTAGGTGGTATTGTTTTCATATTGTGTCTTAAACATTGTATGATCACTCTTCCAATACTATAAAGGAACATTAATCATTATTTTTGTCTGAAAGTCTTAGAGTTCTTGGTTAGAGTTAGCTTGGAACTCTTTGTTAAAGTCTACACAGAGTAGAGTTAGTTTGTGTAGTGAGCAGTAGAGATATTACTTAGGCTCAGTCATGTAATAGAGTTATTACAGGTAAAGAGGTGGAGAGTACATTGTTTAAGTTACAAGAGTTTGTAATCGACGATTTTGTTCTTTGCATCTTAGTAAAGATTATTTCGAAAACTTTGAGGGACAGATCATAATTTTTTCTCCTTTGAGTAAGGAGATTTTCCATGTAAAATCGTGTGTTATTTCTACTTGTATTTCATCAATTCTTACATTGTTACTTTGTTAAAGTATCTGGTTCTTGACTATAGTGGACGCACACATTCTAATATTAGCATATAAGTTATGACAAGTTTATTAATTCTTCCTTGGTTTCAATTTATTTCCAATAAGGAGACTAAAGTGCTTCATACTAAATTTGTTTTCCTTAAAAATTAAGAAAAATTAAGAAAAACAATAAATTGATTATTTCACTACCTTTACGTAGTATATTAACAAAACCATCTATAGCTCTTTGAATGTCATATTTATGGTTCTAGTTTGGTATACTGACGGAGGTAATAGTATCTTAGGCTGATTGTTGCCTAAGATTATTCAAAATTTGTGTCATAGGCTTTCTTGATTTTTTGGTATACTGACGGAGGTAATAGTATCAATTGCCACTAAATACTGATAATGGCTTAATCTCTTCAGCCACTGCCTTGATAATATCATATTCAATGAATTTGTCAATTGAGTGTGATGGTTGTAAGGAGAATAAACTCACTATCATAAATTTTGATGTCGTCACACCTAGGACTGATTTGATAGAGCATAGTCATGTTGTAAAACTATTCATGCTCCTATTTGGAATTGGAGGTATGGAGATATCTCGCAGATTATTCGCTTGGGTTTATAATATGGGCCTGTTGAATTGTCAATGAAAATGTTTGTTTTCTTACATTTTTTCTAGCACGATTGGTTTTAATATATGGAACAAAGAGTATAAGATGGTCGGTGGACTTGTTGCTCACCTATCCGTCAAAATATGCCAAAGAAACTGAAGAAATGAAGTCATTTACACCTTATCTTCACTTTGAAATACTTTCGAAATTTGATTTATAGCCTAAGTGTTTCAATACATCAAACCACGGATCGTAAACAAGGAACGTAAATGGTATCAATTGAGGTGGAAAATTGGTTCAATGTGGAGGCAAGGTATGAGGGGTGTTTATGATCCATAAATAGAATTACGGATTGTAAACAGGGGTTTGTAGTATGAGGTCTGAGTTGATCAAAATGTAGGTTTTTGAAACTTGAACTACGAACAAACAAGACGAGTCATAGTCCTATTTACGAGCGGTAAATGAACTCGTGGATTGAGGTCCTAAGTTTGAGAATCTTTTTAAGGATAGACAGGAACTATGAAAGGGTGTACGACTCATAAATCATTCTACGAGTCATAAAAGGGACTCATAGTCTAGGTTTCAAAGGCAGTTTCAGAAGTTTAAAAATGTCACCAGACGAAACCTAAGGTTTATGATTCATGGATTGATTTATGACCCATAGATTAGGTTCGTTGGTCGGGTTTTGGGAGTTTTAATAAAGGGTATTTTCGATCTTTCCCTGCACCTTAAGCCTAAAACTATGTCATTTTTAACTCTTTCCCTCCCATAACATCCCTAATGGTCTAAACACCCTCATTCTCTCCCACTCCAAATTCTCTAAACTTTTCTAAGGCAAAATTTCTCTCCAAGGAAGAGAAGGAAGCTAGGTTTTCATCAAGTCCTCAACCAATTTTCAAGTTTCTTTAGGCCACATAATTATGTATGTGGGTTAATTTCTGGATTTCTTTCATCCACAAAGTTCAACAATGTCCCTTTTTACCTTTTCTTTAAGTAATGAGATTTTATGAGTTTTGTGGATTTTTCAAATGATGTTATAATGATGTACTTTTCAGTTATATTGACTATAATGACACAATGTAATGATGTGCTACAAATTTCTATAGTTTTCAAGTTGTTTTTCATGATTTTCTTATCTAGGGTTTTGACAAATAAAGTGGGCTATTTAGGTATGCTTTTAAATTGATGAATTTCATCATGATATTGCATAATACTCTTGAATCATATGTTTTAAAGTTTATTGCATAAGGCCACTAAGTTTTAAGATAAGTTCCTACATGATGTTAATGATAAGGATCTTCAAGTATGTTATGAAAGTTTATGAATGTCATGAAAGCTATAAGCATTTTATGAAGCCCTTTAATGATGTTTAAGATGGACCTTAAATGTGAAAGGAAATCCTCACTTGAGTGAATTCCTAAGTTAATGAGCTACTCCTGTGATGTTAAAGTTATGTTTCATAATTTATAAATGCTTATATATATGGTTATGTTATAAGTATTCTTTGGGACTTGACTTAGCACCGAATGGTATCATTGAGGTGGGATTCGGTAAGGGAACCCTAGTAGCAATTTCTTGTTCCAATAACTATATGCCACCATAGAAGCCCTTGTAGGATAAGGCTAGTGGATCCATAATAGCAAAGTTGAAGTTAAGATATGCATGCATAACTAACGGGGTTCAACTTGGCAAGTAGTCTCCCCGTGCCAAAGCAGGGGTCATGTTGGATTCAATGTAATAGCTCGCATGGTCTTAAATGTCGATTATAGTCTCCTCCTACAAAGTTATGTATATGATGTTTATGTTACTTCAACATATTTCCACATGATGCATTGATCATTTATTTCATATTGAGTTATACTCCTTGAATATGACTAAGCATGTTTTGAATGATGACATTATAGTTTCACTCATGATGGCATTACACTTTCATGAAAGATGACATTATAAATTTCATGTATTGCATCGCATCCCACATCCTTAGTACATTTCAAAATACTAACGCATATTTATCCTACATGATATCACCATGTAAGGATCATCATTCCTCCTCGGGCACGTGGCTAGAGTTTGGACATTCAAGACTAGCACTATATGAAAATAGGTCTCAATGAGATAAAATTTAGTTGCTAAAAGTATAAATTCGATCGTTATTAGTCAATAACGACTGGTAAATATCTTGTCGTCACCAGTCATTAAAAGTAAACAACCGGATTAAATCCGATCGTTAAAAAGGGTTTAATGATGACAAAAATTCAGTCGTTATACCTCTTTTTAACAACTAAATTTTCCCTTGACTAACTGATATTCTAGTTATTAGAAAAAAAGGGCAAGCCCGGTGCACTTCTGGGAAAGGACCCGACCACAAGGATCTATTGTACGTAACCATACCTTGCATTTCTACCAGAGGATGTTATCAAGGTTTGAACCTGTGACCTTCTGATCACATGACCACAACTTTACTAGTTACTCCAAGGCTCCCCTTCAATTCTAGTTATTAAAACCTTAATTATAACCACAAATCAAATCAGCAAAAGTGTGCGTATATATATACACACACAAAAAACACGTGCACATATAGAAACATACAAATTGATTATATTCATATAAAATTTCATAGTTAACTATAAAGAATGATATTGCGTAACGTTACAAAAATAAAGATATACAAATTGTATGATATTATATTTTTTAACTCCTAGTAAAAGAAAAACTAGAATATCTTTAAACAATTTCTGAAATATGAAATACATTCTTCCTGTGCTTCAACATTTTTCGTTGCTTATACTTCTCTACACTTTCTATCAGGATGGGTCCTTCAAACAACATGATCTGTCAAAAGACGAGTATAAAAACTTCATGTAAGGTTATTAATGACACTCCTAATAACTATTGTCTTCATTTTTCTTTTCTGCAAAATCAAAGATTAACCACAATAAATATAAAATTTATTTTTGTTCTCACAACCAAATAAAAAGAAAGTTTGGCTTTCTACTTCTAGATATAAAGTTGTTTGTTTTGTATTTTGCACCTTAAGTTATTGACATTTTGCACATTGTTTCATGGATAAAACCCTCAACTTCTTTTAGTTTTTCTTTTTATACTAATGGTATTCACCTGATATAAATAATTCAATATCATTAAAATTATTATGAGATATAAAAAAATTATATCATCTTAAATTTTAAATAATAAGAAAATCATGATTTCTTAATTAATTAATAGTTGATTGTATGAATATTTTTATTCGTAAAATTTCACTTTATACTTGTCTAAATCAAACGAATGATTTTCTTTATATACACCCATTAGTTTCACAACCAACAATGAAAGAAAAAAAGTTGACACAATATAAATATTTTTATTAGAAGAAACATTATTACTGAACATTGATTCTTAAGTCTATTGATCGAGGTAATTTGCAAGTGGAGAAACATCTATCCTCTTGAGAAAATTACTTACTGTCAAATTTATATAACTTTTCTACCTTAAATTAATCTCATAAGTTCATAATTATGTATTTAATATTATTACTTCTATTTTAAATTTTTGTTTCATTACAATTTTTTGTTTTGACCTACTTCATCTTACATCTTTAAAAAAGTCAAGTAAAGATGAATAAATTGTCTCTCAAAATAAAAATATATACAGAAACTATATCAAGAAAATATTTAAGTTAAAAAAAATTGTGCCAAAAAGATTAATGTAACTAAATGCTTTTATAATATTTCAAAATTTTATATAATTAAATAAAATAAGAATGATGGATAGAGTTATTAGAAAATAAAACACTAATATTTTTTTTCTTTTTATTAAGCTTTTTTTTTATGAAATAAGCAACATTACAAAAGATGGAGGATTCTTATCAGGATGATGGAATGATTAACAAAATGTCACTTGTTATATTTATAACATGATTTGGTCTGATCTCTTCGCACTCATATTTATTAGAACGTATTTTTACACTAACTAATATGTTTAACGACGGGATGTTATGCTTTTTAACGATCAAATATTATCCCCTCGTTAATGTTGGATTAAAATTTATCTTTAACCGTGGAAAAAAATTGGTCATTATAAGTATATTTATAACGATAGGATTCATTTCCCTTCGTCAAGAAATGGTCGTTAAAAGTCCTTTTTCTTGTAGTGTAGTTTGATCGGTGAGTCCTCTAGTTTCTAGGACTGCACCTCTTCTTCATGCTTGTTGTACATTTGAGACTTTTACTTTCTATGTTGTGTTTATTGGTACTTACACTTGAGGGTGAGTTTTGAACATGTCTTAGCCCCCGCCAAGTCTTTGACTAGTTGGTATTGTTGGACAAGTGTATGAAGCTTTTTGTTGATTTCATTTTGCAAGTTTTATGTTGGGTGTCCCTTAGTCTCATTGCGTATTTTAAATTCTGTTTTATTTGATCTAATGCCTATAAATGTTTGATGAATGCTAAGAGGCTTGGATAAGGTACTTTCGGGTTCCTCATTCGCCGTATTACAACTAGACCCTTCACTTGGGTCGTGACATACACTTAGTATTTTTCATCAAAATTACTTTGTTGTCAATTTAATTTTCTCTGTACAGATACGAGCTAGATTTTGATAATTTGATTGAAGATATAACTAGAAAAACATGTTGTCGAGCATTTATGCCAAATGCAGATCTGATGGTTTCCACATCTGTCACACCCCTATTCGTCCCCCGCATGTGGTGTTTTGAAAATAGAGTTTTTCCAACTAAAGTGACATTTTGAAAAAGGATTATTTATTTATTTAGAGTCGCCACTTGGAATTGAGTTTTGGTATTCCAAGTCACCCTTTTTTTTTCATCCTTAATCAAAAGGAAATGACTCTTTATTTTATTTTATTTTATTTATTTTATTTTCAATCTGCGAACCAGAAATTCGGGTAAGGAATTCTATTGACCGAGAGGAAGGTGTTAGGCATCCCTCGAGCCCCATGGTTCTAGCATGGTTGCTTTATTGATTAATGTATGACTTAAACTAATTTTGAAAACATTATATTTCTTGGTTTTGCAAAAATTTATTTACTTACCTTCTTCAATTTATCCGAAATTTATTATTTTTTTAAAAAAAACTATCATATTTTATTGGTTCATGGTGTATTGATAGCAGCGCTTTCCAATCTTGCCACAAATTAATTATCTCTTTGAAGTTTTCGAAAGGAAGTCTATTTAATAAAGTTTGAGTCCTAATATTTGCCTATCATTATTTATCCACCCAATCATTTTCTCCTAAATACAAGATCCAAAATTTTTATTTATTTATTTATTCTAGTCATTATGACTTATGAAAAGTATAATTTAAAAAAATTCATATTAATTAATGGACTACTCTAAACTTGTTAATAGTATTCATAAAGAAAAAAATAAAAATCATTACTCAAATGAGATGCAAAGAAAGTTACAAATTTTGTGTATGTTTTTTTTTAAAACAAAAAGTCACAAATTTATCAGAAACACCAAAAATATTTTCATACAAAAAAAATTTTTACATGCAACACTAGTATGAACATGTTAGGAATTATGAGTAATCTTTTTTTGTTTTAGTCATTAAAATAAAAGACAAACATATATTAATTGAAACACATATTTTACATAATGATTAGTCCTTGATTATTTTCATCATTTATTCTTACTAAATCATAAAAGTACACACAAAACCACAAAAATTAACAATGAAAATAATTTACCCAACATGAAATAAACTATCTAACAATTTTACACTAAATTTAACAATAAAAGAAAATCTAAATAGAAAGTTGATATGAAAGATTTGAACACAATGTCAAAGCATATTAATGAGTCATAAACATACAAAATTTGACAATTTTAATGTATTATGATCATATTAAAGTGGACAAGAGAGATAAGTGTTACCTTTTGTGACGAATGATTTACAAAAAAAAGACTGCAATAGGAACCACGAATTTGAAACTCCCAAAAGCAAACCTTATACTCAACTTTGTTTTTCTTCGATTGTGTTTTTTTGAGATTTTTTTTTTGTATGTTTGTAGAAGGTGGAGAAGGAAAAAGATGGATGAAAAAAAATTGTCTTGTGTGTCTTGTTTTTTGTGCTTTTGTAGAATGTAAAGAAAGAGAAAAAAAATGAGTGAAATGTGTGTGTACGTGTGTTTCCAAGAATAAGGGAGTGGAGGATGTGAAGATGTGGAAAATGAGGGAGTAGTGGGGGAGGAGTTGGAATTAATGAGTAGTTTTAGGATTATTTAATTTTTTTTAAGTTTATTTATTTTATTTTGTCTTGTTTTTATTTTGAAAGAAGAGAAAGAAAAGAAAAAAAATATTACAAAACTATTTTAAATTAATAAGATATAGAAAGTTTTAACTAATATTAAAATATGACTGTATTTTTGTTGTTTTCAACTTAAATAAGATAAAATATCTAATTTAGACTCAAAACTTGTAACACCCGGTAAATTACAAAAATACCCCTAGGGAAGAGGTGTGGGGAAAACGCGTCTTCCGATGCTCGAATTGAAAATCCGAGAGTGGATTCGTGATCAGCACTGAAAATGGAGTGGGAAGAGGGTTTCGGTCGATTTTTAGTGCGATCGAGTCGAAAGATAATTTTTCGTTCCAAAACGAAAAACAGTGTGCCTGCGCGACAGGACCGCGTCGCGGACCGGTCGCGGAGCCACACTTATGTTTTCTGTAAATTTCTCGACGGAGTTGAATTTTCGAAAATACACTATCCGCGACAGGTCCGCGTCGCGGACTGTGTTATTTCAGGACGGGGATAAATTCTTTTAAATTACGAAGGGCAATTTGGTCCATTCCTAACTATCCTAAACATTTCCCTACGACTAATAGATGTCGATTTCTAAGAAACGGTTTTGAAAATCCAATTTCTAAAGCGTATTCTCTCTATAGGTCACCAAAGTTAGGGCTTGAAGGGAGTTGAGGTTGAAGAGATCAAGAGGAGGTGTTGCATAATTTTGTTAGCAAAACATTCCAGGTATGTAAGGCTAACCTAAAGCATGGGAATGTCCTCCCATGTGCCCTCCTAAATGTTGAATATCATATCTTGATGTGAGAAAGTTAATATGAAGAGTTGATGCATGAAAAAAATCTACTTTATCTTATGTATAAGAAATTTCCCTACATAAACAGATGATCATCACTATTTTGCTCTATATTATAATCCATTTTATGAGTGCATTTTTTTAAAACCCAATAATTATTGTGTTTGAAAAGAGCATGCATAATGAAGTTAGGGAATATGTCTAGAGCCTTGACGATGATGATGTTATGATGAGGTATTGATGATGATATGATGATGTTGATGAGCATGATGTTTTATGATGTCTTAGCATTAGAATATAATTGCTAAATGATGTCCCTTGAGTTTTGATGTTGATGTCGATGTTATGAGTTGAGGTATTATGTCCCTCTGGGACCGATGTTGATGTTGAGGTTTTATAATATGTCCCCATGGGACTGATGTTGATGTTGAGATTTAGTACTATGTCCCTCTGGGACCGATGCTGATGTTGAGGTATTATATCATGTCCATATGAGACTGATGATGATGTATTATGCTCCTATGGGACTGATGATGATGATATTTTATGAGCATGTCGAGTTCTGGGAGGAGTATTGAGCACCGAAATGGATAGAGAGTGAGTCCCACTCAAACCCATTAACTACGTGGCCGGCGTAGGAAGAGAGGATTGAACCGCAATGCGGATGGCTCCTATCTTGTCCCAAAAGAGGACTGATGTTTGATGTTTTCTTGTGGATCCACTGATATGATGTCCTTTACCCCGGGCAAGGTATTGGATGGATGTGGTAACGGCATCGCTTCGTTTTATCATCACTGGCTCATAAGTGATGGTTGTCGGTTAGAGAAACTCCCAGTTAGGTTCCTTTGATAGAACTCTGATGTTGATGTTGATGTGATGTTCGAGTCGATGTGATGTTTCCTTGAGTCGATGTGATGTTTCCTTGAATTGAGGTGATGATCCCTTGAGTCGATGTGATGTTCTTTTGATGTGAGTTGATGTTGAGGTTCCTTGAGATGAGCTTGCTATGATGTTGATGATTGATGAGAGGTTGATGAGTCAATTGTCTAATCTAATCTCTTGCCTTAGATAGACTTTTCATATTTCTGATGGAGTATGATGTGGAGTCGATGTTTCTTTATTGTTGTGTACTTACCTTGTTATTCAGCTATTTTACATGCCAGTACATTCCACGTACTGACGCTATTTGGCGCTGCATCGTTTTATGATGCAGATACAGGAGTTCGAGGATTTCAGCAGGCGCACCGTTGAAGTCCAAGGTTTCGAGTTCAGATTTTGGTGAGCCTCCTTTCTATCCGGAGGAGACCCTTCTATGTTATTTTCCTGTATTCATTGAGTCGGTAGCCATGGCATGTCATGGCACCCTCTTAGACAGTTGAGTCAGGTTAGAGGCTTCGTAGACACAATGTTGAAGTTGATGTGGATGTTTTCCTTATAAACTAAGGAGTATTTTACTTACTCATTTGACGTTAAGATTGATGATTGGTCATTTGGCCCTGTCCTGAGTTCCTCTTATTATGATGTTTTTCCACTATGTTGATGTTGAGTGATGTGACGAGGCTAAGTGGTTCGCTCAGGGGCTAGCAATAGTCTCTGGGTGCCGGCCACGCCTAGGGTACCCTTCCGGGGCGTGACAAAACTAAATATTTAAATACTAAAAAGTAAATAACTTAAGTTTGGTAAAAAATTAGATGCTAACAGGATACCCCTCTTTGCTTGAGAACATGAAGAGTTTTTAAGCAAAGAAGTTAACGTGCCTAATTTTTGGCCTAACATTATTAAAAGGTAAGGGAAAAGAAGGGGAAAAAAAAGAGTAAGCAAGAGTGACCGAGCCTTGGTTTTGGGCAGCCTACATATCTCGGGTTATAAGAGAATCAGGTCACGTGTAGTTCAAATAGTTGCAGAGATAGATGGATGGATTAGAGAGTTGAGTCTAGTCCCATCGAGATTCCGGTTCGTGATTCCTATTATTACATTGAAGATAATAACATTAAAAGGAAACGATACAAGATCTATTCAATTCTACTTGGCTCGACCCTCTTCTCTTTCATGTCTTCCCTTGCATCTTCAGTTATCACCTCGCCTTTTCCTAGCGGATATCTTGATCTCAAAATCTAATCTTGAAGTTTGTGTTTGAGGCTTGAACTTGAAATCTCAATTGAGTTACCGATGCCTCTCCAGAAGAAAGTTAGTACACTATTCGTGTACACTTGTTTCCTGAATTGAAGTTGGGAAGCAGAATCTTGATATGTTGAGCTGCTACATGGGTCCGAATCGAATCTTAATGTTATTCTTCACTTCACAAATCGGACAAATGTCACTCCGTTATTGATGTCCAAACTTGTGGTCGCAGAGGGACCTGCCTGCAATCAAAGCAAAAAAACAAAACAAAATTTTTCTACTCCAGTTTGTGCTAAGAAAAAAATTGTGGGTTATTTTGCTTGATTTGCACATAATATTAAACAAAAATAATACAGTATTTAAAACAAGGGAAAAAAAACAAATATTCTATTATTGAATGAAATTAGATTTTATGCTTTATGGAAAATAAAAATGGCGGCTATCATGCCCTATGAAGATATGAACGAATATTATGAGGGTTCGAGCCCTAGGCAAATATTATGAGGGTTCGCGCCCTAAGCGAATATTATGAGGGTTCGCTCCCTAAACGAATATTATGAGGGTTCGCTCCCTAGGCGAATATTATGAGGGTTCGCTCCCTAAGCTAATATTATGAGGGTTCGCGCCCTAAGCGAATATTATGAGGGTTCGCTCCCTAAGCGAATATTATGAGGGTTCGCTCCCTAAACGAATATTATGAGGGTTCGTTCCCTAGGCGAATATTATGAGGGTTCGCGACCTAAGCAAATATTATGAGGGTTCGCTCCCTAAGCGAATATTATTGAGGGTTCGCTCCCTAAGCGAATATTATGAGGATTCACTCCCTAAGCGAATATTATGAGGGTTCGCGCCCTAGGCGAATATTATGAGGGTTCGCTCCCTAAGCGAATATTATGAGGGTTCGTGCCCTAAGCGAATATTATGATTCGCGCCTTAAGCGAATATTATGAGGGTTCGTTCCCTAAGCGAATATTATGAGGGTTCGCTCCCTAAGCGAATATTATGAGGGTTCGCACCCTAAACGAATGAATTATTTTTATTTTATTTTACTTCTTTTTTTAAAAAAATAAGATAAAATAAAATATGCCCCAGTTTTGAAACTGAGAAATTTTAAAACTTTTTTTTTTAATCGTGAATTTTTATTTATTATTATTAGTATTTTTTATTATTATTTTTTTATTATTTGAAAAAATGCCCCAGATTCGACTAGGAAAACAAAGGTCCTTTTTACGGATTTCTGATATGAATTAACAACAATTTTACTATGCGCATATTGGATCGCACATGAAGATTTGAGAACTTACCTTTGGTGCTCGTCTCTCAAAACTATTTACAGGATTTGCTCGTACCTGTTTAATCAAAGAACGATTTGTTAGTTTTCCTAACTGGTGGTTAATTTGTGGCCTTGATCCCGTGGGGTTTGATTTGTCATGCAATCCACTCGGCTTGGAAGATTAACTTTATTGGTGATTGATCAAATTGCTTGAAAGCTCTTAAAAGTCAATCCCTATCTTTTCGGATGCGCACCATGAATGCTTCGATCCAATATTGATTTGTCCATATTGTGTGGATCCTCTTGTTTCAGCAAGCACTCCATTGCCTTAGTGATCTTTCCCTATGGAGACTTGCCATAAAACTTTCCTTTTTTTTTTTGAATTTTTCCTTTATCTTAGCTAGTTCCCAAATGTGTTTCACCGGTTGTGTATGCCCCTCGCTCTTCAACTGAAAAACTGTTAGTGAATTTTGCAACTTTTCCTTTAACACTTGACACAAGATTTTGAGAGCAGCGACTCAACACAAGTACGATGGGGTGACGCGATGGATCATAACTTTACGAGAGAAGGTTATATCTTGAACAGGGGACAAGGAAAAGAAAGAAATAAAAGAATCAAAGGATTTATATGAATGTACGTACCAATTTTAAGGAATCATGACATGCATTTTGGCTCATACGTTTCGATCCATCCAAGTAGTCTAAATCTCATAAAACAATATTGTGCCTTTCAATTTAGAGCTGAACTCTCTTTCATTTTCCTTTATCATCGTCTTATGGTGTCGTAGGGCTCTCACCTATAAGACTCTCACCTTTGTAAAATCACACATCTGTGATACCGTGCTTTGAAGCTTCTTGAAGAGTGATTGAGAGGTCGTTTTAAGGCATGTGAGAAAAGCTTTTAGAAAGATTTACAACTTTGGAACCATTAAAGTGTGCCTCGGCTTTGAACACGCCAAAACATAATTTTTTTTTGTCAGACCGAACCCCAAGATAGGGTTGCCTACGTATCCTTTTAGGAATCAGGTCGCACGTAGTTCGATCAAGGGTTGTCTTCTTTTTTTTTTTTTTTGCTTTTTTTTTTGCTTCTTCTTTTTTTTTTTGCTTCTTTTTTTTCGCGGTTCCAAAGAGGGAAAACTTCAAAGAGGTAGGTAGTGTTCGAACAGAGGTCATCTTATCTTGGGAACACTAGTCACACCGATATCGAACCAAAAGTATTAAACATAATATCTTTTGACCGAGTCTGTATTAACCATTATGTCGGCTACCTTTTCCTCCATATCTGCCAATTGCAAAACTCCTTTTGGTAACACTCGTTTAACGATATAAGGGCCTTGCCAATTTGGGGAAAATTTTCCTTTAGCTTCTTTTTGGTGGGGAAGGATGCATTTTACAACAAGCTGACCGACCTTAAAATTTCTGTGGCGTACCTTCTTATTATAGGCTCGAGTCATCCTTTGCTGGTACAACTGGCCGAAACAGACTGCCGTCAATCGTTTTTCATCTATTAATACTAATTGCTCCAACCTTTTCTTCACCCATTCTGTATCATCAATTTCTGCTTCAACAATGATTCAAAGCGAAGGGATTTCAACTTTTGCACGTATAACAGCCTCAGTTCCATAGACTAATAAGTAAGGAGTTGCACCGATTGATGTATGGGTGGTCGTGCGATATCCCAAAAGAGAAAAAGGTAATTTCTCATGCCACTGTCTGGATCCCTAGACCATTTTCCTAAGAATCTTCTTGATATTCTTATTTGCTGCTTCTACAGCTCCATTTGCTTTGGGTCGATAAGGGGTTGAATGGTTATGGGCAATTTTAAATTGCTCACAAACCTCCTTCATTTGGTGGCTATTAAGATTTGCCGCATTGTCTGTGACAATGATCTTCGGCATACCAAAACAACATATGATATTGGAATGGATAAAGTTCACCACTGCTTTCTTGGTGAATGCTTTTAAAGTAACAGCTTCTACCCACTTGGTGAAGTAGTCAATGGCGACCAGAATAAATCGATGCCCGTTAGAAGCTTTTGGCTCGATTGGCCCAATAACGTCTATGCCCCAAGCAGCAAAAGGCCAAGGAGCAGACATAAAGTGTAACTCTGAAGGGGGTGAGTGAATCAAGTCACTATGGATTTGACACTGATGACACTTTCGAACAAAACGGAAGCAATCTCTTTCCATGGTCAACCAGTAAAATCCTGCCCGAATAATCTTCTTTGCTAAAACATAACCATTCATATGCGGGCTGCATAGCCCCAAATGTACTTCAGCCATGATCATTTCTGCTTCTTGAGAACTCACACATCTTAATAAATTCAAGTCTGGGGTTCTTTTATATAAAACCTCCCCGCTTAGAAGGAAACCACTGGCAAGTCGCCTAATAGTCTTCTTTTGATCTCTATTGGCATGCAGTGGATATTCTCTTTCTTTTAAGAACCGTTTGATGTCATGATACCATGGTTCACCATCTGGCTCTATTTCAACTATATTACAATAACCATGCTCATCCCTGATTTGGATTTCTAGGATATTGATATAGGTGTTGCCTGGGTATGGGAGCATTGAGGCTAAGGTGGCTAAAGCATCAGCCAACTCATTGTGGGACCTGGGGATATATCTGAACTCAATGGACTTGAACCTTTTGCTAAGGTTCTCTAAACAGTGCTTGTATGGGATGAGCTTAATATCCCGAGTTTCCCATTCTCCTTGAGCCTGTCGAACAAGCAAGTCGGAGTACCCCAAAACCACTAGCTCGTGCACATCTAAATTTATTGCCATATTCAATCCTATAATGCAAGCTTCGTATTCTGCTGTATTATTGGTACAAAAAAACCAAAGGCGTGCGGTGGCAGGATAATGGTGTCCAGTTGGTGAAATAAGGATTGCTCCAATTCCCACTCCATTGACATTGACAGCTCCATCAAAATATAACTTCCATATCTGGCTATCCCTTAGCCCTTCTTCCTCAGCAACGTTAACCTCTTCATCTGGGAAGTATGTGTCCAATGGCTGGTATTCATCATCAACTGGATTTTCTGCTAGATGGTCAGCCAATGCTTGTGCTTTCATGGCGGTACGAGTAACGTACACTATGTCAAATTCCGTAAGTAAGATCTGCCACTTTGCCAGTCTACCCGTTTCGCATAGGTTTTTGAGAAATATATTTCAAAAGGTCCATTTGAGATATGAGATAGGTTGTGTATGACAAAAGGTAGTGCTTCAATTTTTGAGCCACCCAGGTTAAGGCGCAACATGTCCTCTCTAAGAGAGTGTATTTCGCCTCATACTTTGTGAACTTCTTGCTCAAATAATAAATTGATTGCTCCCTTTTGCCTATGGCATCATGTTGACCTAGAACACAACCGAAGGCATTATCCATCACTGAGAGATATAAGAATAAAGGTCTTCCGGGCTCCGGAGGGACTAATACTGGAGGGTGCATTAGATATTCTTTGATCTTGTCAAAAGCTTCTTGATACTCACTCATCCATTTGACAGCGGCATCTTTTTTCAACAACTTGAAGATTGGCTCACATGTGATGGTAAGCTGCGCGATGAATCGACTGATATAATTCAGTCTCCCTAGAAGGCTCATGACTTCTGTCTATTCCTCGGAGGAGGTAATTCTTGAATAGACTTTATCTTGGCAGGATCTAGCTCAATTCCTCTTCGACTAACTATGAAACCCAGAAGCTTTCCTGAAGGTACTCCAAATGCGCATTTAGCTGGATTGAGCTTAAGGTTGTACTTTCGTAATCTTTCGAAGAATTTCCTTAAGTCACGTACATGATCTACTTGTGTTCTAGATTTAATAATGATATTAGCGACATATACTTCAACTTCTTTGTGCATCATATCATGGAATATGGTGGTCATAGCTCTCATATAAGTTGCCCCTGTATTTTTAAGACCAAATGGCATGACCCTATAACAGTAGGTCCCCCAGGGGGTAGTGAAAGCAGTCTTCTCTGCATCATTTTCATCCATGAGGATTTGGTGATATCCAGCATAACAGTCCGCAAAAGATTGAATCTCATGTTTGGCACAATTATCAACTAGAATGTGAATGTTGGGTAATGGGAAGTTGTCCTTTGGACTCGTTTTGTTTAAATCCCTATAGTCGACGCAAACTCTGGTTTTCCCATCTTTCTTTGGCACTGGCACAACGTTGGCCAACCACGTAGTGTATTGTACAACTCTAATCACATTTGCATCTAGTTGTTTCATAATTTTCTCTTTTATTTTATCACTCACGTCTGTCTTGAACTTTCTTTGCTTTTGTTGGGTAGGTGAGGAATCAGGATATGTGGGTAGTTTGTGAACTACCAGATCAACACTCAAACCTGGCATGTCATCGTAGGACCAAGCAAAGACATCTCTATATTCAAATAGAACTTGAATTAGTTCATCTCGGGTCTTTTGTTCGACATGAATACTTATTTTTATCTCTCGAGTTTCCTCTCGAGTTCCCAAATTGACTGTCTCAGTTTCATTTAAATTGGGCTTAGGTTTATTCTCAAATTGGTCCAATCCCTTTTTAATTTCTTCATATGCTCCATCTTCATCATATTCTTCAAGATCATGATTTATTGTTTTGAGATCAGACAATTTTTCAGGATCTACACATAAACTCCGCATGCATGTCACGTTATTAAAGTCGGTATTAACGTAACTGAAATGAAAATAAAAACAAAATCAGAAAAGCGAAAAAATATGACACGCTTTTACTAGGGAAATTGGAACTTCATTAAACTGGATTGAAATGATAAAGGACTAACATGGAATAAGAACAACTAAGACATTTAGATTACAACCCTAAAAATAGTGCAAATGTAGGAAAAGCTGCCAAATAAACTACCAAAACTCCTTCCTGCTAGGGAGAGGAGTGACTTCCCAATTGTTGAGTTGGACATTGGGGCCGATGAATTGCACATCTGCATGATGGGGCCCTCGTCCATATGAGCCATGTTCACTTTATAAAACATCTCCTTAAGACCTTGACAGATTTCATCTGTATCATTTTGGACAGATGGGTTTGGACCCTCCTCACGTTGAGATTTAGTAAAAGACTCAAGAATATGAGGGATTGGCCTTGGAAAGCTCCAAGCCTTCTTTTGTGCTCCTTTGCTCATTTTCTGTCAACTTTAGTTGGTTCAAAACCCAACCCCTTTCCAGGCTCATAACCATTATGTATCATTTGAGCTACCACCATGAACGAAGTAGGAGAGAGATGAGGATTTGGTATAGGCTTCCCTTCCATAAGCTGATTGACCGCTACTATCTCGAGGGCCTGATAATTGAGGAATTCATATTCTTTTTTGGCCTCTATGCATGGTGTGGAAAGGTCTCGATACATCGGGAAGTCGTCTTCACCATGGACAATGATTTCTTGTTTGTCATGTTCAAATTTGACCATCTGATGCAAAGTAGATGGTACATTCTTGGCCATGTGGATCCATGGCCTTCCCAAGAGTAAGTTGTAAGAGGTGTTCATGTCTATCACTTGAAAGGTAATTCCAAACTCCACCGGCCCAATTGTCACGATCAAGTAAATTTCACCAACTGTGTCTCATTTTGCTCCATCAAATGCTCGTACACACACATTGTTAGTGCGAATTCTATCGGTGTTAATCTTCAAACTTTGTAATGTGGAAAGAGGACAAATGTCGACACCTGATCCCCCATCAACCAGGACCCTCTTCACATAATGTTCTTCACATTTCACGGTTAGATGTAGAGCCTTGTTGTGCCCAAACCCTTTCAAAGGCAATTCATCATCCTTGAATGCGATTCTATTTACCTCAAATATCTTGCTAGCTATCTTTTCCACGTGACTTATCATGGTGTTTTCAGAGACGTACGCCTTGTTCAAAATTTTAATCGATACTTGACGATACTCCTTGGAATGTAGGAGCAATGATAGCAAGGAGATTTCGGCAGGGGTTTTTCTTAACTGATCGATAATAGAATAATCCTGAGCCTTTATCTTTTTCAAGAACTCCTCGGCCTCTTCTTCAGTGATAGGCTTTTTCACCGGCAGTTGACTTTCTTTTGCGTGCTTGGCTCCTCTTAGTTCCTCTGGGACATAACTCCGTCCAGAACGAGTCATACCGCCTGCTTTATTAATCTCTTCGGTGAGCTCTTTCCCTTTGTATGTCACAATGGTTTAGTTGTAGTTCCATGGGACAGCTTTCATGCTTGTGATTAGGAGTTGTTTTGCAAACTTTATTACAACTGGCTCCTCTGTCTTTCTTAAACCATCTTGGGTTAAATAGGCACTTGGAAATCCTCCAGGAACATATAGTTTTGGCCTATTTAATGGAGCTCCTCCTTTTATAGCTCTCGGCACATATAGTACTGGTTTTCTTAAGCTCTCAAGAGTTGAATTTGCACCTTTCACAATCAACGGTCCCCTTTGTATAAATTCTAAAACCATGCTTGACTCTTCCTTTGAGGGTCTACCTTCAATGTTCTCTCTATCTATTGGTTCACCTTTCATATGAGTTCTTATCATTCCAACGACATGCTCATTGTTGTGAGCAGAAAGTGGATTGTTGGTGACATTCGGTGCTTCCTCATTACGTATCACAATTACTTTGTCATTGATTAGCTTCGCGGTGACCCTCTTTAAGGTCCAACAATTTTCGGTGCTATGACCAGGGGCATTAGAGTGATACTCACACGTAACTGTTGGATCAAAGCCTCTCATATTTGGGTTGACCTGATAAGGAAGGATAGGTTCAACCAGTCTTAATTGCATTAATTTTCGCAATAGGCTAGTGTATGATTCTCCAATTGGGGTGAAAGTTTCCTTTTGACCTTGTTCCTTTGCATAATCTGCCCTTGGACGTGGATTATAAGGTGCCTGGAAGCTCTGTTGTTGGGGCCGAGAGCCTTGTGGGGCAGGTGCCCGCCATTGTCGGTGTTGAGGAGGTCGGGCATATGCTTGAGTGTTGAAAACTGCATATGGGGGTGGATAGTAGTGTTGAGGTACAACAGGTTGTCCTTGTTGGACTTGCACATAAGGGTAGTTTGTCCTCCTTTGTGTACCTTTTGATCCTAACACCATCATGGACCCTTCTTCCTTCTTCTTTCGGTTCCCAAAACCACCTGATCCACTTTGTATTGCTTGTGTGGTGGCTTTGATAGCTGCTTGACTCACAATTTTTCCCGACTTTATGCCATTTTCCACCATTTCTTCAATCTTGACTGCTTCAGCGAAGGGCTTTCCCATTGCGGCAAGCAAGTAGTGAAAATAGTCAGGTTCTTGGGCCTAGAGAAAAACATCAATCAACTCCTGATCTTTCATTGGTGGCTTGACTCTAGCTGCCTGTTCTCTCCATTTTATGGCATATTCCCTGAAACTTTCAGTTGATTTCTTTTTCAAGTTAGTGAGGGAATTGCGATCTGGGATGATGTCAATATTATACTGAAATTGTTGAACAAAATCCTGAGCCATGTCATCCCAAACATGCCAATGAAAAATATCTTGATCAATGAACCATTCTGAGGCCAACCCTGTTAGGCTCTCTCCAAAGTAGGCCATAAGGAGTTCTTCTCTTCCTCCCACTCCCCTTAGTTGATTACAGTACTTCTTTAAGTGAGCCACGGGGTCACCATGGCCATTAGACTTGTCGAACTTTGGGAGCTTAAACCCATCAAGCAAGTGAACATCAGGGAACATGCACAAGTCCTTGAACGAGACACTTTTATGTCCTCCTAATCTTTGCATGTTTTTTAAGTTCTGTTCCAGACTTCTCATCTTCTTAGCCATTTCTTCATGTTCCTCATTCTTGGTTGTTTTCTCAACTTCTATAGAGGAATTATACTGATGAGTTTGGTAGTAGGCATCTGGAATAGTCATTTTAGGGGCATATCCTTGACTAGGATAAACCTTGGACAAAGGATCATCATTGAATTTGGGGACCAATTTGGGCTGAGGGACTGTATTGGTTTGTGCGGCTGGCATGAAAAGTGGATTACTTATCATGGGCGTATTCAGAGGGCGCCGAGTGGAAGTCTCAACAGTATTGGATGTGTTAACATATGGGCCAAACCCAGGAGGGTAGAGTGGATCACTCATTGGGGGCGGCATAGCTGTATTTAGATACTCTTGGATTGAAGGTGGCGGGGCTTGCCCGCTCATCCAAGCTTGGTACATTTCAGCCATTTACTGCCTTAGCATCCTTACTTCCTCCACTGGCACTGATTCTTGTTGAACTATCGAATTTTGGATATCATCATTATCCGACTTTGTTCCGTCTTTGCGGGTCATCTTCTTTTTTCCCTTTGACCTTGTGTTGTATGGATGAGATGCCAGTTTAACCACAAATCAACCACCTTAAAGCTTTCTCTCTTTAACAAAACAATACATGTTATGGTTTATAACTTTGCAGATATCAATCACACATTGTATGTTATGCTCCCTAAATTATTTTTATAGTGGAGACGACTTTCATGCTTCATCCCGGCTTTTAGGTGAACTTGTTTTCTTTAGAGATATTTTGATCGAACCCATTGAGGGTTGCCTACGTATCATGTTGAACATGAATCAGATCATTACGTAGTTCATGAAAAAAAATTGCTTCTTTTTTTTATAATAAAATAAAAAAACACAATTTTAGTTAACTAGAAAACATCTTTTCATTCATGTCCAAAAGGTTCTGAATACAAATAAACCAAAATAAAACTAAGACTTGAAGTTGCAACAGACTTGACGAAATAAAAGAAAAGAAAGGGAAATAACGATAATGAAAATTCTTTCTTGGAATGTCTTGGATTTCAGTCACTTCTCAAGTCTGAATAAATTTTGAACAGTGCTTTCGGCAGGTGTGGTGCCAATTCCCGTGCTTGTCGGCCCAAGGTCTCATCATCTCGATGAAGATAACTGCCATATACATCAATTAGGTCTTCAGCAAGATGAACCACGTGTCCTTTGGCTTCCTCTATGTTGTCATGACAATTCTGTAGCCAGTTCTTAGTGGTATGGATCTCATGGTTCAAATTGTCTTCTTGTGCCTCAAGCTCTTCCACTTGGTTAAGAAGTCCATTTCTCTCTGCAAGCCATTGGTTCCTTTCACTCTCGACCTCTGCCTGGTAAGCCGTGAAACGCCTTGCTATGTTTTTCTCCCGCTCCATAGAGTCTTTCAACTGAGCTTGCAACCTAGTCTATGTTTGTACCATTAGGGCCTTTTCCCTTTTAAATTCTTCTTCTTGTTGCTCCATGGAGCCTGTGGTAATGCCCAGATCCTCACGCAAAGACTGAATGGTGGCTTGGTGCTCTTTTTCTACCCTTTTTCGAATCAATCTCACTCGAGCCTCCAGTGTTGCCTCGTGTTGTACCAGTTCTTCTCGGACATTCTTCAAAGCATTATTTAAGCCATCAAGAGTGGACTGATAACCCCTCTCAACTTCGAGGCGGGCTTGCTTAATTTTGACCTCGGTTTCAGCTACATAATCTATGGCTCCTCTTGCCGATCTTTCGGGCATGGCCTTAAGCGGGGGCTGATCATAAAACCATACTAAGTATGAGTGGTCCACCTCACCTTTGCTACGATCTATCACTCTGTCTTGGGAGCCCGAGAATATGCGCCCTCCCCAAATCTTGAATATCTCTGACTCCCCGAGAGGAATATCGAGATGGAACTCATACATAAACTTTCGCATGTCTTCACATCGGGGAAGACACTGTCGTCGACCCAATTGCCTCATGACCCTGAGTGGTGCATAAGGTTGGACACCAAGAAGACCCATTAGGACAATGAACGGTCAAAAGAAGGACATGTATATTACCTCTTCTAACGGGAACCAGTGATAATTCCATACAATCTTATCGGCAGTTAACTCGTTAAGATACCTTCTCCAAGCTTTGATGCCCTTAGGGAAAACCTGATCTTCAATCCTTTCTTTATGACCACCGATGTAATCATTCCATTCTACTTTAAAGTCTATTGCATAGGGGTGATATCGGATGTGTTCGAGCATCCATATTTGTAACAAGATATTACATCCCTCAAAATAGTCTTCACCATTTTTGTACCTTGTCAAGGCGCGGTAGATGTCAGCTAGAACCATTGGTACAAGGGTAATATTAGGCCTCTTCTCGAAAGCTGGAAGGACAGCGGCCAAGTTTATGTCAATCTTTTGCCCCCTTCTTGGGAATACCATAGTTCCTAAGAAAGCCACTATAAATGCCTCATAACTGTGCCTCTCCCAAGTCTGGCGGCACCCCTTGTTACAGAGTTGTTTTCCATAGACCTCAAATCCATCTTGTCAGCCATATCTTTTGTAGAGGAAATCAAAATGAACCCAACCCTGCTTTAAATAATCCATCTCCACTTGTTTGATGTGCACCAATTCTAAGAATCTTCTTGCACCAATATGTTTGGGCATCATAGGTTCTCCTTTGTGGAGGTCATTGCCCGTACCCATGAATGCGCCTATTTCTTCTAGAGTTGGAGTAAGTTCTAAATCAGCAAAATGGAAGACATTGTTCGATGGATCCCAAAAAGAGACTAAAGCTTCTATCACATCCCTTCGCGGCTCAACATACAAGAGGCTTCGCAAGTATCCTAGACGCTTAAATACTTTCCCTTTTCCATAATTTCTCATATTTTCGTACCATGCCTTCAAATACACCGGAGCCTTGTCTAACACCATAAATTGGGGTGGCTGGTCATCTCTAGGTCTCTTATCAAATCTCCCCATTGAACTCATTGTCCCTATAGGATGATGCCAAATTAAAAAAAATTGACACTTGTGATATCAAAATAAATTATTGTTGCATTTTTTTTAAAAAAACAGAGGACAGATTCATCTAGCAAATAAAATGGACGTGATTTTTTTTTAATAAATAAATAAAAATAATAAATAAATAAAATCTTAGAGTCTATACTTTGGGAGAAAAAAATTGATGATTTTTATTTACTATTATTCATTTACTATTTTTTTTTTAAAAAAAAAAACTAGACCTAGGTTTGACGAACTTTATAATTTTAATGAAAAACACCAAACTAGAAAAAAAATCTATTTTCACTACACCCTATAAAAAAATATTTTATTTAATTTTTAGGTGAATTATGAAAATTAAAGCCTCTTTATTTTCTTAAAGAAAGAAAGAGAAAAAAAAATCTTTTAGGTTGTTTTGTTTTTTTTCGAAGAAAGAGTAACTTGAAAAAAGAGAAAACACAAAGTTATCTTATTTTCAATTCATCTAAAAGCCGGTCAACATTTGATATAGCCCCTCTGATGATGCAACAAGTAGCATAGAGAATGTGCATGATAGTCTTAAAATTGGATGTCTATCCTAGACGGACTCGACCCCAGTGTCGAGCCCCACTAAGTCAAATGTTCATGATGCAAACAAAGCGTACCCTAAGACTAGTTCAACTAGGTTTTAAACCCTAATGTACTTGGTGTCTAGACCGGCTGTAAAACGGGTGGACGACTCGAGTTTGGGAAGTAACAGCTTACCGGTAGCAGGGCTTTCCGGCCTCACAGTCTGGAACTTCCCATCCTAAAACTTGTGTAACTAAATTCCTTCCCAGGAGCGTAAACGCATCTCTGGTATCTCAAAGAAAGTTTCGGGAGCGTAAATCGCATCTCCGAATAAAGTTGACTTTCAGAAGACTCAGATGGGTGCGCGAGAGAGGACAATTTATATTTCAAATAATATTGAGATAGTAAATAAGAAGGTAAATAGCACATTAAACCAACAAATACAACATAATAAATAAATAAATAAATAAATAAAGTCACGTATAAATCAATATTCTTTAAGCCTGTATTCTGTTCATCCCCAGCGGAGTCGCCACCTGTCACACCCCTATTTGTCCCCCGCGTGTGGTGTTTTGAAAATAGAGTTTTTTCCACTAAAGTGACATTTTGAAAAGGGATTATTTATTTATTTAGAGTCGCCACTTGGAATTGAGTTTTGGTGTTCCAAGTCACCCTTTTTTTTTATCCCTAATCAAAAGGAAATGACTCTTTATTTTATTTTATTTATTTTATTTTTGATCTGTGAACCAGAAATTCGGGTAAGGAATTCTATTGACTGAGAGGAAGGTGTTAGGCACCCCTCGAGTCCCATGGTTCTAGCATGGTTGCTTTATTGATTTATGTATGACTTAAACTAATTTTGAAAACATTATATTTCTTGGTTTTGCAAAAATTTATTTACTTACCTTCTTCAATTTATCCGAAATTTTTTTTTTTTTTAAAAAAACTATTATATTTTATTGGTTCATGGTGTATTGATAGCAGCGCTTTCCAATCTTGCCACGAATTAATTATCTATTTGAAGTTTTCGAAAGGAAGTTTATTTAATAAAGTTTGAATCCTAATATTTGCCTATCATTATTTATCCACCCAATCATTTTCTCCTAAATACAAGATCCAAAAATTTTATTTATTTATTTATTCTAGTCATTATGACTTATGAAAGTATAATTTAAAAAAAATTCATATTAATTAATGGACCACTCTAAACTTGTTAATAGTATTCATAAAGAAAAAAATAAAAATCATTACTCAAATGAGATGCAAAGAAAGTTACAAATTTTGTTTATGTTTTTTTTTAAAACAAAAAGTGAACACAAATTTATCAGAAACACCAAATATATTTTCATACAAAAAAATTTTTTACATGCAACACTAGTATGAACATATTAGGAATTATGAGTAATCTTTTTTTATTTTAGTCATTAAAATAAAAGACAAACATATATTAATTGAAACACATATTTTACATAATGATTAGTCCTTGATTATTTTCATCATTTATTCTTACTAAATCATAAAAGTACACACAAAACCACAAAAATTAACAAAGAAAATAATTTACCCAACATGAAATAAACTATCTAACAATTTTACACTAAATTTAACAATAAAAAAAATCTAAACAGAAAGTTGATATGAAAAATTTGAACATAATGTCAAAGCATATTAATGAGTCATAAACATACAAAATTTGACAATTTTAATGTATTATGATCATATTAAAGTGGACAAGAGAGATAAGTGTTACCTCTTGTGACGAATGATTTACAAAAAAAAGACTGCAATAGGAACCACGAATCTGAAACTCCCAAAAGCAAACCTTAAACTAAACTTTGTTTTTCTTCAATTGTGTTTTTTTGAGATTTTTTTGTGTGTGTTTGTAGAAGGTGGAGAAGGAAAAAGATGGATGAAAAACAATTGTCTTGTGTGTCTTGTTTTTTGTGCTTTTGTAGAATGTAAAGAAAGAGAAAAAAATGAGTGAAGTGTGTGTGTGTACGTGTGTTTCCAAGAATAAGGGAGTGGGAGATGTGAAGATGTGGAAAATGAGGGAGTAGTGGGGGAGGAGTTGGAATTAATGAGTAGTTTTAGGATTATTTAATTATTATTTTTTTAAGTTTATTTATTTTATTTTGTCTTGTTTTTATTTTGAAAGAAGAGAAAGAGAAGAAAAACAAATATTACAAAACTATTTTATATTAATAAGATATAGAAAGTTTTAACTAACATTAAAATATGACTCTATTTTGGTTGTTTTCAACTTATTCTAAATAAGACAAAAATATCTAATTTAGACTCAAAACTAAATATTTAGATACTAAAAAGTAAATAACTTAAGTTTGGTAAAAAATTAGGTGCTAACAACATCCATAGAGCTGCCCCTGCATCACTGGAGTAAGTTTTCACTTACTTAGATGTTCATTTTTCATTAGATTTTTGTTATTTTGCATAATTATTCACCAGGTTTCGAATCTTAGTATTGCTGCAATGGGTTTTTTTCCTTCAACGATGTTACATGAAATAATGTAACCATATGTAAGTATGAAATGTAATATATTTTTCTATGGTTAATCAGATCAGCATGTGTATTAAACGAAATTTTTACTTAATGACTCTCAATTATTCATAATTTCTTATTATTATTCTTGAGATAATGACTTATCGCAATTAACTTTTAAATAATTAATAAGTGTGTTAATTAGCTAATTAATTTTAGAAGTATTTTTGTTAATACTAGAGCAACTATTTCTATTTGATCAAAATTCCAGAAGAATTTTTATGTGTTTTCGAATAATAGCAACAATAACAATCATAACAAACGATCTCATAAAGTTCAAATCCAATTCTAATGTGGCCTTTATTGTTTGTACAAAATTCTACAGACCGGTAAATTTGACAGTGCCCTCTTCATTTATGTTTTACCCTTAATAATGCATTGTCAGCTTATTGATGAAACGAGGTGTATTTTCATTTTATGTTTTTGAAAAATTGATATAAGTAGCTTCTTATCAAAATCTCGACTTAGTTTGCATGCTCCTGGATGAATTCCGTGGGATACTTGGGATATGTGGCGGGGCTAGAATTTTTATAAATTCAAAATATAATGAAGTAATCATAGGAAGAAGCCCTGCGGAGAATTAATATCTAGTACTATATACACAAAAAATTATTTTGATCTTGTATATATAGTGTAATTTTATTTGATGAAAGGGATATGATTATCCTAGATTCGCCTGTGCATGCCATCTCTATTTGCAGTACCCTAGGTTCGCCCGTGCATGTCATCTCTATCAACACAAGTATCGGATAAATATCTCCGCCAAGGATTGGGCATATGAGAATAGTCACATGTGTTTTTGTGTATATCCCTTGGGAGTTGAACGTTAGAACTTATAGTTCTCAATTTCAAAATGGTGGATATATCTTTTAGTTGTTCTATAGATGTGGTGTTCAGAAATAGACTCTCTACTCTCATAGTTAAGGGCACCGTCATTTCCAAACCCCACTTATGGGATTACATATAGTGTATATTGTTGTTTGTTTGTTGAAGTTCGGAATAACTTATGTGTACCTCGACTAATTTCACGAAATGCCTGCTACCAATATTCTTGTCTCCAACTAATCTATCCCAACGCAATTTAGTGATTAGCCTATATATCTTGCACTACATTTTAACCTCTTATAAATTCATTGTCAATTTTCTATCTTGGATGATATAAATAACAACTCGCTAGCTTCACTCATTCTTTGAATGTATGGTCTATAGCTAATGAGATAATAATGTAGTTTTGTTTTTAATAAAACATATCTCTCCTAATTTTAAATAATAGACACACTCCTATTTTTTAAGCTCAATTAAATATTTTAAATACCTCTTTTATCATCTAAATTGGCAATCTTTCTCAGTGTTTTTTTTTACTTTTTAAGTATTATAATTGTTTTTTTCTTTAATATACACTATGGACTTTGTAGAAGATAAAATTTGCATCAAGAAAATAATAATCAAGAACGAAAATATCGCAACAATCAAAATATTTGATTTCAATATGTGAGTGTTGCAATCTCTACGAATCCTCTGATTCGCCATTTCAAGTGTAAATTCAAGGGCTCTTGAGCTTGATCTTGAATTTGAAGTCCGTTCTTGAATCCGATCTTGAATCTTGATCTTGATCGTAATCTTGTTCTTGAATTTGTTCTTGAGTTCAAGAGCTTTTAAGCTTGTTCTTGAACTTGAATGCTTGAATGTTTGAATTCTTAAATTTGTAGAGAAATTTGTGGCATTTGATCAACGAGCTTTCTCTAGCTTTCTTAAGAATTCTTGGTCTGAATCTGAACTATGAAGACCCCTATATATAGTTGTAGAATAGAGGAGTCATGATGGAATCAGGCTTTCTCCCGGCCAATCAGATTTAAGTGACATGACACATTGGGCTTTAATGAAATAGATTTTACATGGGATGATCCTATTGGCTTCTTTATTTGACTTGGCATGCCACGTCGTTTGATACGTGGCACCAAGATGGGCCTCTTGGATGAGGGGATATTGGGCCCATAAAGTGGGACATCTTTTGTAACGCCTAGTAAAATTACCAAAATACCCCTAGGAGAGGGGTTTGTGCGTAACACATTTTCCAATGCTCGTATGCCAAATTCGAGACCGAATTTGTGATCAGTACAAAAAATTGAGCGGGAAAATGGTCTCGGACGATTTTTAGAGCAACTGGATCAAAAGATAATTTTTTGACTCGAAAATCAACATAGTGTCGAAGCGCGACGGAGGCGCGTCACGTCTCTGTAGCGGACCCACACTTATATTTTTTAAAATGTTTTGACGAGATTGGGAAAACTCATTCAGAAACTTTTTGGAGAAAAATACACTGTACGGGACTAGGTTATTCCGCAGCTGAAATTTTTTTAAATATTTTGAGGGGCATTCTGGTCAATTCCCAAGCCCTCCTAAACTCAATGCATGATTTAATTAGGTCTTTTTGGCGTAAAAGGGGGTCTAAAACTCCATTCTAAGTCCTTTTCTAACAATCTAACAAGACTAGGGCTTGAGGAAAGAGGAGAAGAGCTTGAGATTGAGGAATTCAAGAGGCAGACCTTGAAGTGATTGTTGAAAGCTTCACCCCAGGTATGTAAGGCTAAACTAAAAGCATGAGATTTCCCTCTCATGTGACCCATAGATGGTCATAGAGTAGTTGAGTGTCCATGAGTCCCATACATGTTTCTTAAAGTTATTCTTGAATGCTTTCTCACAAATTATATCTAATTACATGTATTTTCTTATGTTGATGATCATCATAAACTTATTTTCTTGAATTGGATATTTTTATAAGGAATTGCATAACTTTACATGTTAACTTTTGAAAGCATGCATGAATGAATCTAGGGGTTGAGTCTAGAGCCTTGACATAAGATTATTGATTGTGATTGTGATTATGGTGAGAGAATGACGATGACTTTATAAAGCTTGATAGCCCTATGAGTCTCCATAAATGAACTCTAATGATGGTCTATTCGATTATTCCCTAACAATTATTCGAAGCCTTAAGAAATTGACTGAGACAGATTGATGATAGGGTTAGAGTCCCTATGAGCTTGATTGATGATAGGGTTAGAGTCCCTATGAGTTTGATTGATGATAGGGTTAGAGTTCCTATGAGCTTGGTTGATGATAGGGTTAGAGTCCCTATGAGATACTCATCGATAACGGGGTTAAAGTCCCTATGAGATTGGTTGAGATGGGGATCTTATGAGCATTGAGTCTTGGGAGGAGTATCGAGCACCGAAAGAGTGAGAGCTAGTCTAACTAGAACTCATCAAACTATGTTGCCAAACGTAGGTGAGGATTAGAACCATCACATTACATTGTGGTTCCCTCTTGAAAGAGTCCCTGAAACAATAAAGGACTTGTTGATTGCAGTTTCCCTAGTGGATTTGATTCTTTGTCTACCTGGCAAGTATAGAACGGTTTTGGCAACACTGGCGGGATGTTGTACAATCATTGGCTCATAAGTGATTGTGGTCGGATAAGAGAAACTCCCAGAAAGTCCCTACCTTGAGTACTCTGAGTCGAGATGAGATGAGATGTGATGGGATGAGTTCCTTTGAGATGAGTCTGACTTGATTGATAAGGTTGATTGGTTGATGGATCACTTATCTACTCTTTATTCTTCCTTTAGGTAGCCATTTGACATGTTGATTGTTTATTATTTCTAAGTTGACGTTATTCCATATTATTCTA
The DNA here is from genome assembly GCA_029948455.1 of Solanum rostratum. Taxonomy (NCBI): domain Eukaryota; kingdom Viridiplantae; phylum Streptophyta; class Magnoliopsida; order Solanales; family Solanaceae; genus Solanum; species Solanum rostratum. Next base: position 68,560,686 of record CM057046.1, read on the forward strand.
CATGTTTCTATTTCGCTCAGCTATTTTACATACCGTACATTCCACGTACTGACGCCACTCGGCGCTGCATTATTTTATGATGTAGATACAGGGATCAGAGATCGTCAACAGGCGCACCGTTGAGGATCAGAGACATTCAGTTGATTGGTGACCTCCCCTACTCCGGAGAATTCACTACCTTTATTTCATCCTGTTTTAGAGTTAGACTAGACTAGTCTTATATTTTGATTTTGGTAGCCATGGGTCTGTTATTGGCACCACTTGTTTAGTGATAGAGGCTTCATAGATGATAGCCGGACGTTGATGTTGAGATTGTGAGCTAGTTCTTCCTACTAGCCTTTAGTATTGATATATTATTATTTGAGACATTAGATGAGATGGGCCCATTTACTTTCATTTACTTCCATTGATCTGTAGAGTTGTTGGATTGGATAGATGTGATGAGGCCAAGTGGTTCGCTTGTGGACTAGCAATAGTCTCTAGGTGCCAGCCACGTCTTGGGTACCCTCCTGGGGCGTGACATCTTTTGTAGCCCAAATAAATAAATTTGGACTTTTAATTAAATCCATATTTCATTGGACTTAAATAATGAACATAATTATATTAATCCACAATATTCATTTTGGACTAATATATTTAGAATTTAATATATTTTGAATCATTTTATAGAATTTATATTTTAATAAATTTCATATGATTACAAATGCCCCCTACTTCAAGTCTCGTCGAGATATCTTATCTTTTGAAGACTACAATTTTGAAGTATTAATTTGATATCATAATTTCCATATTATTTATATAAACATGGACTTTGAACTATATATTTGTTTATTTATTTATTTTTTAAATTACACGGCATTTTTTTCTTTTGGGTGGAATTTGACCCTTTTTGATGCATTTAATGCACACACTTTTTTTTCTTTCTTGTTTGCATGGTCACCGCCACTAGCAACTTCCACCTCCTAATCCTCTTAGGATTCAAAGGATTCAGATATCCTAATTCTTTTAGGATAATAAATTAACACCCCTATTGCAAATACTTGAGAGGAGAACTTAATTTTATTTAATAATGAAAACGTGCACCCTTCAAATTCATCTATGATAATGTCAAGTTACCGCCGCCATATAACTTTACATACTAATTCTCTTAGGATTCAAATATTCCTCCTGATCCTCGCCTTTTTATGTGCTAACACCTCCTAGGGCACTATCCTATAAATACCCTATATTTTTTTAGTCACGAGCATCAATCCAAGAAAGTTATAGATTGTTGAATTTGCTTTGATAGTCAAGAAATTTTTCTTTCTCTTAGGTAATTTTTTTTGCACGTGTAGTTTTTCTTCTCGTTCTCTTTTTCTTTTATTCTAGGGTCATAAATTCAAGATTCACTGTATCACAAGAATTTGGTCTTGAGGTGTGAAGGGATAAATTCACGCTCACTCCTTGAGACCACTAATTCGAGACTTTACGTTGCTCTAAATGTTTAAATATAGGAAACCACCAATATGAGGCTTTATGTTGTTCTAAATGTTTAAACATAGGGGACCACCACTACGAGGTTTTACGTTGTTCTAAATGTTTAAACATAGGGGACCAACAACACGAGGCTTTATAATATGCCCAACGTTTAAGCATAAGGGATGCGCAATTAGCCATATTCTTTTATGTTGATTCTCGTTCCCCTTTTTTTTTTGTGTGTGTGCGCTATCATCGATGAAGGGTAACACTTTTCCTTTTATGCAGCCAGAATAATGGTCTTTTTCAAGGACTACACTTGCTCATCTTTTGGAGTTAGATACCTCATAATTGGGACGCAAGATAGCAAGGTAGAGACCAAACTTTTTGTCCAAGATCTCCTAGTTGGTCGTTATGTTGATGCATGGCCACAATTGAGAAACACACTTCACCAAGTAGATTGGACTTTTGAAGATGACCACAAATCTAACAAAGCTTCTAAAGTATGGTATCTTGAGAAACTAAATCTTCAAGGCACCAATCTTGCAAGCACTCTTCCAAATCTAGGGTGGCGCATGATTCAAGAAGGGTTATGTTGGGGAGACAAGATTCTGTTTGAAGGTGAATATCATTGCATTTCGAGATATTAGAAATGGACAGAAGTGTCCTTAGCGAAAATGGGTCGAGCTTGAACGATGCTAACCTTCAAGATGTTGTCATTGCTTCTCTTTTTACTTATGATCGAAACTCCAATATCATGCAGGCCTTTTGTGAGGCTTGGTGTCCCCAAACAAATACACTACTTACGTCTCTTAGAGAAGCATCTATATCCTTTTGGAATTTATATATTCTTGGCGGCTTCCTTATCAGTGGGTGTCCTTATGAAGAAGTGATACGTAATGCCAAAGAGCTTACAGGTCACGACACAAAGAAGGATAGATTTCTTCCTCAAACCTGTGAGTACTTATTTGTCGCCTTTCATTACCTTAAAGTGAAGGCGAGTGATAGCTCGGGGATCTCTCTTAGTGACTAGAGACAATTTTGGTGTAAACAAGACATCAAGTATGAGCTAGCTCCCCCGAGAAAAGAGAAGAAGGTTTGATGCCTAGCATCTACACATAACCCCACAGGTGAGATATCAATAGAGGTGAACACATGGTTAAGCTCTCAAGAGATGACATTTTCTACGCTTGGAGCAGAACACCAAAAATATGGGACTTATTTGGCAGCCTTCTTGTCATGTTGTTTATGTCTCTTTGTATTTCCTTCTGAAGAGGGAAACCTTTTTCGGCCTAAAACTTTTAAGATGGCAAGCTTGATGGCGAGTGGTCAAAGGGTTAGCCTTGCAGTCCCAGTCTTAGCGAGCATCCATATTGGCTTAAACAAGATTTCAAATTCTTCATAGTTTAATCATATTCAAGTTTCTTCCCCATTCATCATGTTTATGGTTAGCTTTCTTATTATCTTAAGACAGATTACCCCTTATCGGTGGACCTTCTCTCCCACGGATGGTGACATATTTTGGCGAGGGTGCTGCGAAATATTTTGACAAGGATGAGGCACCAAAGCGCATCCGTCAAGGTGAAAGCCATATGTGGAATGTGACCATGCTTAATAGGCCTCACCCAACTTATTGTGTTGATGATAAAAAAGATTCAGAGTTGGATTCGTCTAATTTTATGAGCCTTCGCTTTAGTTATCTTATCTTGGGGAAGTGAGACTTCTTCTTTATTGATCCATACAGTCCCCACCGATTTAGTTGTCAGTTTGGGTTCCATCAAGATACTTCTGGATACCTCGAACCGAATATTCGTGTTGAATCTCTTGATGAGGGACTTAGGTATTGGAGAATCTGTAGCTCGCGTACTACTATGTCAAGAGCGATATTTCCACCTGCGGATGCTTCTGCGAAGAAACTTTACTCTACTTGATATCTATCTTGGTGGGAAAAATCCCATGGGAAGTTTCTTGAGGATTATTTAGAAACTTTGGTAGAAAACGCTGGGCCAAACTTCACCACTCCTTTAGAGGACAAAAGTTAAGACACCGTAGAGCAGTTCTTAAGAATTGATGCCCCACTTTCCCCACGTCCTCAAAGTAAGAGGCTCAAGTACTCTAAGGGATCTAAGAAAGAAGTAGCCCGTATTCCTAAGCCTGCAAAGAGATGCCCCTTAATTCTCCCATCCACAAAGCAAGCCTCTCAAGAGACAAGCAAAAGCAGCAATAGGAATTAAAGTTGGAAAAGGAAAAGACATGAACCAATTGCGCTTGAGGTTGTTGAGTTGGAGATTGTGGAAGAACAAGGCATTTTTGGTCTTCCTAAAACATCAGCTATTCAGAGCGAAGAGGTTTTCCTTTTGACCTCAATTATTTTTTAGAAAAAAATTCATGGTTAAGTAATTTACTAATTTTCTTTCCTCCCCTTTTGTGTAGGTACATGCTGTTGAGCATCCAAAGGAATTACTACAAGAGAGGCCACAAACTAGCGTTGAATCCGTCGCGACATCAAAACCCGAGGCAGAGTCAACTTTAGCTATTGAGCAAGAACAGAGAATTGCAATCACTTCCCATGATCAAACTTTAAAAGGGCTGACCCTCGACTCGAGTAAAACTCCTCCACTCCTTTCAAGGTGAGGTGGGTCCCAGTCTATTTTTTAAGTAAAAAGTGTTGTTTTAACTCACAAAAAGAAGTATATGTTGGGTCTTTGGGAAGAGATTTGTAGTAGACTTTATAGAACTTCTTTAGGCTCAATTTCATCCTATAAAGAAGATATTTATGAGATTCTCGAAGAGATGACTGAGACGCGTCTCATAGACCTTTCATCCTTGGAGCCTTTAGTGGATTCTCTCTTTGAGCTTGCTGCTTCCTATGATCAAGAACGCTCCAATTTTGTAGATAAGGTGCATGAGGACAAGAAGCTGGAATTGATTTCTAAGGCCAAGAAGGTTCTTGAGTCACTCAGAGCAGAAGAGGGCGAGAGTACTAAACATGTTTCTTCTAAAATAAAGTCACTAAAGAAGGTCAAGAAGAATTTAGCAACTCTACAGGCAGAACGAAAGGAACTTGAGGCAGCTGTAGATGCTGCCAAGAAGGAGATTGAGGGGTTCGAGCCAAGATCTTAGTTGCTGAGAACGTGGTGTCTTCTTATGACAACATGGACTTTTTGACTACTGACGATTCGACTCGCTTAGAGCATAGGAAAGAGTGCTTAGGGGCAAGTCGTCAAGATTTGATCAACTACAAATTATGCTTAGATTAGGCTCCCTCATTTCTTTTTCTTTTTCTTTTTTTACTTGTTTTCCTTATTTTCTCAAGATTTAGGTTGATATGTTAGACAATTTTATAGCAACAGATTTTCTCTATTTTTTGTCTCACATCTTGCATTTGTAGTTCTAGCTTGAAGTTCTTCACATGTTTTCTTTTGTTGTGAGCCTTAGTGATTCAAACTTAATTCCCATTTGGCACGCTAGTAAGAATGAAATAATAAAAGTCCTTTCTCTTTTAAGTTTGTGCATTCGCCTTTAGAAATTTTACGAAACTTAATGTTGTAACTCACCGAATGGATAAATTACAAGAATATCCACACAAAACTTGAAAACTTGAGGACCATCACTTGCATACTTGCTTAATTTGATAACCAACATATAGACTTTAGGGACTTTAGTTTGGAGACTTGGGGAACATTAGAACTTCAACCTGCAAACCTGATCAAATTAGGAAACCTCAGGCATGCCATCGAAGAAACTCACATTCCATAGGGCTTTGCCCCTCTTAAGGAATCAAGTAGGGGAATATAATTTTTTTAACACTCATGCAACTAAACTTGGAATATTATTCCAAGCGCCTACCTACTTCAATGAAGAGGATCAAGTCACAACGTAGTTCTTGGGGGAGTGTTTTTTTTAGGGTACCATACACAGTTTATACTCTTGCGGGCCAGTCATGTATTTTTATACCCAAATTTCAAGGAGCATAATTTTTCCTCAAGGATAGTACCTCTTAAAAAATTTTGCATTTATAGGACTGATTTTTATGCCATATGCATCGACAACCTTGTAAGCACCATTTGAGTATACTTCTTGGCGCTACATATGGTCCATCTCACTTTGAAGTGAATTTGCCCCCAGACTTATGTGAAGTGATAATGGGCCTTCTTACTGCGAGAACTTGGTCTCCAACTTGAAAACACCTCGAGCGAACCTTTTTATTGAAAGCACGAGACAAAGGAGCTTAATAACATTTAAGATTTTGTTGGGCTTCTAACCTCTTTTCATCAAGTGCTTCTAATTCAGCAAGACATAATCGAGCATTTTCTTCCTCAGTGAGCCCTTCTTAGATAGCCACTCTCAAGGACGATATTTGATGCTCAAGTAGCAGGACCTCTTCAACTCTAAAAGCAAGTGAATATGGGTTGCTTAAGTCAGTGTGCGATATGTCGTCCTATATGCCGATAAGGCTTCTTCCATTCTTTCATGCCAATCTCGTTTGGACTTAGAGACCACTTTCTTCAGAAGATTGCATAGAGTCTTATTGAATTCTTTGGCTAGACCATTGGCGGTAGCATGATATGCAGAAGATTTTCGCTGCTTAAAGTCAAAGAGGTTGCTTATTTTATTCATCAACTTGTATTTAAATGGCTTGCCATTATTCGTTATTATGTATCGTGGAATGACAAATCGGTAGACAATGTTTACTCGAATAAAGTTTGTAACATTCTCCTTCTTGAATTCTTTAAGAGCTATAGCTTCGGCCCATTTTGAGAAGTAATCTATCGCAGCCAAGATATACAAGTGTCCACCAGAAGATTTTGGCAGTGGTCCAACAACATCCAGTCCCCAAGCATCGAATGGCCAAGATGCAACAGTCGGGTGTAAAACTTCAGGCGGTTGATGTATGAAGTTTTCATGGAATTGACATGTTTTGCACCTTCGAGCATAATCCAAGAAATCTTTTACCATGGTTAGAATATTACCCCATTCTTTTTATGTGAAAGTGGAGCGTTGGCCAAACTGATGTGATCCACACACTCCTGAATGTGGCTCTTGCAAAGCTTGAGTCGCTTCTTTCTCTCCCAAAAACCGCAAGAGAATTCCCTTAAATGATCTCCTATGCAATGTATCCTTGTAGTAGAGAAAATGAGGTTCCCAACAACGAATGTCAGTTTTTCTTTTAGCAGCTTCTGGAAGTATCCCATAACATAAGTAGTCGATGATAGCTAGTCTTTAGTTTCCCTTTATTGGCTTCAGAAACTGTGACAATGTGCTCAAGCTTATTCTCAATATGCTCATCTTCATCCAACAATGGTACTACCCATTTTTGGCAGATAGTAACTTGTGTCTGATCAGGAAAAGTCGGGGTTGAGGCTAGAGCAGCCAAAGCATCGGCTATTTTATTTTCCTTCCTTGGCACATGTTGGATGTTCACATATCCAAGCCATCCTATCAACCTTTGGGCATAACAGTGATATAGGCATAGCTCAGGCTTCCTGACCTCATAGGTTCCCCAGAGTTGTTTAATCACCAATTGAGAATCACCAAAAACTTGCAACTACAATTGCTTCATGTAAATGGCCATTTTGAGTCCAAGTATTAGTGCTTGATATTCTGCAATGTTGTTTCAATGTGAAGGAGAATAGTAAGACTTCTCCATGTGAAGTGATAAAAATTACGCCCCCACCAACTCCACCACGATGCGCAGGCCCATCAAAGTACATTTTTCAAGGGAGTTGAATCTCGATGGACATTGCATCTTCATCAAGAAGCTCATCAGTTAATTCTCAATCATCTGGTATAAGATGATCCGCCAAAAGATCCGCTAATGTTTGTCCTTTCACAGCCTTTTGAGGGATGTCCACAATCTCAAATTGTTGGAACTAAAGGTACCACATTGCTAGTCGGTCACTAAGGACTAGTTTTGACATAACAAATTTGATGGGATTTGCTCTAGAAACAAGATGGACAGTATGAGCTTGAAAATAGTGCTTCATGTTTTGAATCGACAAGGCCAGCACCAAACACAGCTTCTCGATTGGTGAATAATTCAGCTCATTTGGTGTCATCATTCTGCTCAAGTAATAAAGGGCATTTTCTTTGCCTTTATTATTTTCTTGGGCTAGTAAGGCTCCCATGGACCTTTCTTGCACCATAATATAAAATATCAGCGGCTTTCCAGGTATAGGTACTGCTAGGACCGGAGGTTTCGCTAGATATGCTTTGATACTTTCAAAGGCTTTGTTACATGTTTGATGCCACTTGAAAGGGACACCTTTCTTCATGAGATGACTGAATGATTGGCATCTTCCAGCTAGATTCGAGATGAACCTCCTCAAATAGGCTAATTTTTCCTGGAGACTTTTCAACTCATGAATGTTTTGAGGCTCAGGCATCTTCAAAATTGCATCAACTTTGGCTTGATCAATCTCAATTCCTCAATGTCGCACGATGAAGACAAGAAACTTTCCAGAAGAAACCCTAAAGGCACACTTTAGTGGATTCATCCTCAGTTGATATCTTCGAAGCAACTCAAACACCATTCTCAAGTCTTTCAAATGGTCGCTCCTTCTTTTTGACTTCACCACCAAGTCATCAACATAACACTCAACATTTTTGTGTAGTAAATTATCAAATATATTTTGCATAGCCCTTTGATATGTCGCACCAGCATTCTTCAAACCAAAAGGAATCACCTTGTAGCAATAAATTCCTTTAGGTGTACGAAACACTGTGAGTTCTTTATCATTTGGTGACATGCGAATTTGTTTATAGCCAGAAGAACCATCCATGAATAACATTGCCTCATAAACAGTTATAGCATCAATCATCATCTCTAGAATGGATAGAGAGAATTCATCTTTAGGGCATGCTTTGTTGAGATCTCTAAAGTCAACGCAAACTCGAATTCGGCCATTCTTCTTCCTCATGGGAACAATGCTTGAAATCCATGTATGGTATTTAACTTCACGAATAAAGCCCGCCTCAATGAGTTTATTATGGAGATGCATCTTTGAGCCTGCTTGACAGGACGAGCATCGTGCCTGACTGCTAATTGATGGACCGCAATCTTTGGATTCAAACCAAGCATTTATTTATAGCTCCAAGCTAAGACATCCCTGTATTCTTTGAGTATATTCATATAAGTCATGTCTTTTATCAGCTTCTAAGAAAACACTCAAGTAAGTTAGTCTTTGGTCTTCATAGGGATCGATTGTGGTCTTCACTCCCTCTTCAAATTCTAGTGGAACATCTCTAGCGTTCTCCTCTTCCTGTGGATCATTATCATTGATAGATATATGATAGCACCAAACAATACCTCCAAACTCTTCATTAATTCTCAGTTGAAACATGGCATCGTTCTCAATCTAAGTTGTAACATGACATGAGGATCCTTCACTTTCTTCATCTTCCTTGCGCTCTTTGGTGTAAACCACATTGTGAGCCTTCGCCTTTAGTACCTCTTTATATGAAACTACGAGTTCCACTCATCGCTTCATCCTGGAAGGAATTATGCTTTCGAAATCCTTTTGGATCATAGGTGAAGGAAGAATCATTACTCTTAGGTAACTTTTTCGATACTTATTATTCTTTTTCTTCGATGGACCTAACCTCTCGAACACAGAAGTTCTTGCAGCAGGTTTTTCAAGTTGATCAAAGACAAAAGGCCATTTATTAGAAGAAGCACACTCATCTTCTATAGTGATATAGTTATTGCTTGTGCTTCTTATGGACATGCACACGGGTGGTGGTTGGCCATAGCTTGAACCTTCACGTTCTTGACTAGTTGTGCCCTCTGATGGGAGTTTCCTTGGTCTAGATGGCTCATCAAGGTTGTACCCAGCCTTTGGAAGTAACTTGTAAGCATTTGGATCAAAGCCTTATGTACATTTTGTAGGGAGTGATGTATCTTGTGGCAGATTTTGAGCCACAAAATTTTCCAACAGCTTTGAAGATAAGTTTATTGCATCGATCCGTTTAATAGGAAGAGTCAACCCTCCTAGTACATTCCCTTGTACATCAGATGATTAACCCTCTTCTTTCTTCGCCTTTACGACATAACGGAGTGTAGGGTATGACTTTCTTTTTGAGGCATGGTCTTCCCCTTATTTGGACAACTATTAGGCTTCCCAGTATCAACTTTGGCCCTTTCAATGGCCGCATTGGTTGCTTCGCCTTTAAGCCTATCAGACTTGGTCAGTTTGACACCCTCAAGCTTTTCCCCTTTCACGACATAACTTTTCAAATAGAACTTTGCATCGGCAAAATGTGACTCCACTTCAGTGAAAGGATTATTGTCAGCACATATTTTCCTTTCAATTCCATCTTCGAGGTACTTCAGACATTGATAGTAAGAAGATGAGACAATTTTGTTCTCGTGCACCCAAGGCCTTCCCAGTAATATATTATGTGAAGTCTTTGCATCAATCACATGCATCCACGCACTTGATCGCAAATCATCCATATGAATATCTAGTTAATCGAGCCTATAGACCTCTGCCCCCCTTGATTGAATCCTTGTATCAACAAACGGCTTTCGCTAAGCTCTTCAGTTGTGATGCCAAGCTCTTTCAACGTGTGGATGGGTAGAATGTTGACCCCAGACCCTTCTTCTATCAAAATTCTATTTATCCTCTTCTCTAGAACGTGGCCCACTATGTACAAAGGATGATTGTGTAGAGTTTCGCCAAATAAAAGATCATCATTTGTAAATGTGAGCTTTGTATCACATGCATGTACTTCTTAAAAAGAGGGTTCCATAGACTTTTCAAAAGATGGCGGAGATGCCTTTGATGGAATTTCACACACCACTTCATCTTTGTTAGTAGGGGACACCTTCGATAAAGTTCCATTCGTTGTTTCTCCCCAGTCGGCACTGAAACACGATGCCTCAACATTGTCTTGAGTGGTCTTCACACGGAACTAACTTGGTAAGAATTCCCCCAAGGTCACAGGACGTCGCGGTTTCTGGGGGTGATGCATTTCCACCTTTGGCCCCCTTGGACGCCTGACCAACTTCTGCTTCTTTGATTAGTTTTACCCTTTGTCTGATCGGTTGTTCAAGATGATTCTTTCCGTAGACTTGTCTTGTTGCGTCTCTGCCTAGTCATGAGAATCCAACCTTCATCATTATCTGTATTGATTTGGGATTTTTCTTTCTCTAATGGCCCTTCTTCTTCAGGTGTACATATTTGGACTGGGTCAAGCGAGCCGAACATGATAGAAATTTGATAAGAGCTTGCCTTTACATCATCAAGGACAATCTTCTTTTCATTAACCAATTGCATAACCTTGTCTTTGAAGACAAAACGCTTTTCAAGAGGGTGACTTACGAGTCTATGATACTTGCAATAATTTGGGTCATCAGTGTTCCCAGCTTTATCGGGTCATTTCATCTCTGGCAACTCATTGAGATTTAGCTCAACCAATTCCTCAAAAATTTCAGGAACATCAGAATCTAGAAAAGGGTATTCCTTTTCTTGCATCTCTCTCAAGGTTAGCTTTCTGTTTGAACACTCTTGAAAAGTTGTCTTTACACTTTGCTTTCTACTCTCCTTCACAGTAAACTTCACAGGCGACATATTGACATTCATGGATTCTTTGTTGTCATTCCTGGGCACAAATTTTCTCTATTTCTTGGGTTCCTATTTGTCCTTTCCTTTGCGAGGATCGTGAACAAGCATTCCATCTTTTCCAGTAGAAGACATGCTCAAATCCATATCATGAGCACGAGTCGCTAGATCTTCAAAAGACTTAGGTTTGATCGCTTGTAGGATGTATAGAATCCCCCAATGCATCCCTTGGATATACATTTCTATAGCAGAAGCTTCACTAAGTCTGTCTTTGCAATTAAGGCTCGCGATCCTCCATCGATTTACGAAGTCGATGACAGGTCCATCCTTCCTTTAGCGAGTATTTGTGAGTTTTACCATGCTCATTGTGTGCCTTATGCTATAGAAGCGATTAAGAAACTAATGCTACAGTTGCTCCCAATTTTCAATGGAATGAGGCTTAAGATTTATGTACCAATCAAAGGAATTTTCTTTCAAAGAGTGGAGGAATTGTTTGACGAAATGGTCTCCATAAGTTCCAGCATTATTACATGTCTCCACAAAGTGTGAAACATGTTGCTTTGGATTTCCTTTGCTTTCGAATTGCTAAAATTTAGGGGATTGATAACCGGCAGGCTTTTTGAGGCTGTCAATCCTTGTAATGTAAGGCTTAGCATACGTACAGGAAGACCTTGTGGAGACTTCATACTTATCTTTAATGGTTCCTTCAATGAACTCCTTTAATTGATCAAGTGGGATCATTCCCTCGGCAGAAATTGGCAGCTCCTTGATAGTCGGTGCTTGCTTTACAGGATTTTCAGTCAGTTGAATCTCAATACCCTTCCCAAGTGCATGGCTAGAGTCCCCATCTAGTAAGTCGTCTACCCTATCCATCAACTTATCAATGCGAGTCTCTTGGTATTGCACATGCTTGGTCAATCCTTTCGATCATCTTTACTAGGTTTGCAAGTTGTTCCTCCGTGGATGAAGCATTAGTTATCATCGCTTGCATGACTATTGGAGGCATTGAAGAGTAGCATAGATTATTATGGAAGTTAATCTTCAGAGAGCTCACATTAAGCGATTTGTATGGAGAAGATTCATTGGATGAATCCTGGTCTTTTTTTGCAGTAGAGTACTTGGAACCAAAGATCTCACGGAGAGCCAAAGTCTGTTAATCTTCTCAGCAACACTGCTTCTTCCTTCTGAAGTATTTGCAGAGGACCTCGCTCCCTTTGGGGTTGAAGATTCAAAACCAGGATTTGGTGCGGACAACGCTCTTAGTGTTTGTTGTCCTAGCATAGTATCTTTACTTCTTGTAACAGCTCCAACGCTTCCAAAAGTGACACCCAAGATTCCCTCTACTTCAGTAGAGCACTTGGAATCAGCAGCCTTACGGGACATTGATTGGGAGATATTCTTGGAAGCCATTTCAATGTTCTTTGATTCTTGAAAAGTTAGGATGAGAGGTAGAGATGGTCCCATTAGGCATGCTAGAATTTGTAGACGATAAAATTCGCGTCAGAAAAACAATAATCAAGAACAAATATATTGCAACAATGATAGTATTTAATTTCAATTTATGAGTGTTACAATCTCTACGAATCCTCTGATTCACCTTTTCAAGTGTAAATTCAAGGGCTCTTGAGCTTGATCTTGAATTTTAAGTCCATTCTTGAATCCGATCTTGAATCTTGATCTTGTTCTAGTTCTTGAGTTCAAGAGCTTTTAAACTTGTTCTTGAACTTGAATGTTTGAATTCTTGAATTTTTAGAGAAATTTGTGGCGTTTGATCCACGAGCTTTCTGTTAGAATTCTTGGTCTCAATTCTAAATTATGAAGACCCTTTATATAGTTGTAGAATAGAGGAGTCATGATGGAATCAGGCTTTGTTCCGGCCAATCATATTTAAGTGACATAGCATATTGGGCTTTAATGAAATGGGCTTTACATGGCATGATCCTATTGGCTTCTTTATTTGACTTGGTGTGCCACATCATTTGACACGTGGCGCCAAGATGGGCCTCTTGGATGAAGGATATTGGGCTCAATAAAGTGGTCATCTTTTGTAGCCCAAATAAATAAATTTGAGTTTTTAATCAAATCCATATTTCATTGGACTTAAATAATTAACCCAATTATATTTATCCACAATATTTGTTTTGGACTCATATATTTAGAATCATTTTATAAAATTTATATTTCAATAAATTTTATATGATTACAGACGTATCTATAAAACAAATAAATTTTATTCATGAAGTACAAAAGTGAGAAATAGTGCTCCAAAATGTATCATGCTTGGAATAATAAAATTGATTGAGCACTATAAGGAAAAACGTAAGAAGAATAATTTGTTTGTATTAGTAATAAATTTTGATAATGATAGCCAAAATTCAAAAAATCATTTACACAATCGACCATGAATTGAAGTAAGATCTTTGATCTTTTTAAACATATATCATGTGCCTGTAATACAAAATATTACTATAAAAAGTTGTACACTTTATAAAAAAAATTCTTTAAGAATTTTTGTTATGTTTTAAAATATGATTTAATTAGAAAATACTGTTTTAATGGCAATCAAAACCATAAATTCCGTACGCGTATTAGGAACACACGTACGTGTTGGATTTTATTTTATTTTATTTTATTGGGCATGAGTAGTATGGGTTAAAATTTATAGAAATGGGAAAAAAAAGGTAAATGAGATAGCAAATGACAAAGATAAAAAGGACATTGTCTGATTTTGAGTTTTATTTTCTTTTCTATTCGTGGTTTTTGGGTTTTATTTTCTTTTCTATTCGTGGTTCAGAATTCAAATTGTATAGTAGGCCGAAATAATTTTCTTTCTTTTGGTAATTATATTCGTAAGTCATTGAAAAAAATTATTTATATCAAAAATAATTTTTTTCTCTAATTAAAGTGGCCTTTCAGCCAATATATCTACAGCAAACATAGCGATTCAGCTATTTTGGTTCCCCTGAACAGTGGACTTGACTATTTAGCCTTGTTCTTCCTTTTTAAATTGAAAAAACTGAAACTTTTTTTTTGTGCTATGTTAAAGTAAAATTAAAAAAATAATAAACTTTTTCAATGCTCAATTTTTTTTTTTGTTGCTCTTTTTTTAAAGCTTTTTCTTTTTTTTTTTTGATTGTTTCACGTTTTTTTGTGAAAAATATTTATGTCATTTCATTATTTATTATTTTATTTTAATAAGGTGAGAATGTATGATAGTCAAATAAACATCGATATCAATATATTACATAATTATTTATGCAATATTGACACACAATTATGTACCATTTACATAATGTTGATACATTAAATACCATTTTATATAATATCGAGACACATTTGTATACAATTTATACAATGTCATTACGCGTTTACATACTATTTATATAATATTGATACATGCTTATAAATAATTTATACAATGTCCATACATTACATAACTATCTATATGATATTGATATATATTTATACACAATTATACAGTATTGATACATAGAAAAAAGTATATGAAATTTTTTTAAAATTTTTATTTTTTTACATAAAAAGCCACAACAAAATAAGTTTTTTTTTTAAAAAAAAAAAACCACTGCCAAAAAAAAAAAAAAAAGCAAAAAGAGTCTAACGATTTTGGGCTGATTTGAGCTACATTGAGCCCATGACCTTCTTATGATATTTTCTATAAAGAAAAAAAATTACCTACTTTTGTTGTAATTATTTTTGTGTGTGTATATTAATGAAATTTGCCCTTTTTTTATACGGATTTTTGATTTGGAATAATGTCAAATATGTACCAAAAAATTTATTATGCTACAAAAAATATAACAAAGAAAATAAGAAAATAAAATATAGTCAAATTCGTTATTTAGCCAAAAGTTTATTTTTGTTTACCCACGATTTTATTGTGGCTAAATAACATTATTTTTACTTTTTATTAGCCACACTTTATTTGTTTTTTTTATAAGTTACAATTTGATCATGATTGAATAACTAACTTCTATTATTATTTTTTTAGTAACTAACAAATATATAGTGTATATGTAATGTATCAATGTTGTATATATAATATATAAATGGAGTATTATGTGTGTGTGTATGTCAGTATTTGTATAAGTATTTATGTGGTGTATATGTAATAAATTGATATAGTATAAATAGTTAGTAGTGTATATATAATGTATCGATAGTACAAAATCATGTATAAACATGTATCAATATCTTATAAATGGTATGTAAACATGTATATATATGTACAAATAATTATGCAGTGTATATATAATATATCAATATTGTATGAATGTGTATAATCTTGTATCAAAATATATAAAATATTATGTAATGCAATAATATTTATTTGACTATCACACATTCTCACCTTAATAAATATATATATTCTATTTTCCACAAAAAGTGAAACAACTAGAAAAGAAAAAAAAATTTAAAAAAATGAGCAACAAAAAAATATAAACAACAATTTTTTTAAAAATATAACTTTACTTATGTAATGACCCTCTGGATCATTTCTATGGTTTTGCAATTTTTTTTATTGATTTGAGCATGTGCATAATGATGTCTGGCCATTGGTGATTTGTTAGGACTATTGGCATGGTGGTTGGCTATGGGTCGTGGACCCCGTTGGTTACATTTTGGGTCGAGGACCCCCTGACTCCATCTTTGGTGTGAGGCCCTATGATTGATACGTTGAGATGAGACACATTGTTTATGCGAGGGGGATTCTTTCTCTTGCGGGGGATATGTCCCACTGTTACACATGTATATATTGGATCAGGTACCACGTGTCGGCACAAAGTCAAGGACTTGATTGACATGTGATTGTTGGGGCGAGGCCCGTGATTGATTACTCGTGGATCCACTAACCTATTCACACCCTGATTGCGTGTGTACCCTCTGGGCTTATGGGGCATTTAGACTTAGACACTAGGGTGTTACACTCGCGTACAGTCGACCAGTGATCATGTGATATTGGATATTGGGTTTTATTGTGATTCAGTTGATCAGATTGTATAGGGGCGTACCTTCTGGGCTTATGGGGTCCCCGTTGGCGTACATACATAGATATTAGGGTCTTGAACTCGGGTACCACACTATGTTCTAGATGTTGACAGTTGTGGTATGGATCTACGCAGCTTTGTTGGTCGATATCGTTGTTCATCACTTAGATTGGTTCAGGTTGTTGTTGTTCATCACTTGGGTTGGTTCAGGTTATTGTTGTTCATCGTTTGGGTTAGTTCAGGTTGTCGTTGTTCATCCCTTGGGTTGGTTCAGGTGTGGTTTGAGGATTTCCAAACATATTGTTTCCTTGATTTGTGTTTCGATTTGGCTAGATATGCTGCAGTTCTTTATATTTGAGCCTTCTGGATTTATTGTATTTCACTCGGTCTGCTGATGATGCCTACTAATTGCCTTTTTTGGTACTCACCCCCTATATGTTTGCATCTTTCCATGGTGTAGGTCCAGGTACGGACGTGATTGCTAATTTTCGGGGATTTGGGAGCGTGCAAGACACTTTTTTAGGGTGAGCATTGGCAACTCTGACTTCATTACAATCTCCTTCTTTGTGATAGCCGTCTTTTGCTTCCCAACATTGGCCTTGTATAGTAGAATTATGTATTTGTAGGAGTACTCCTAATTTGCATATTATTATTATTATTATGGTTATTGGTGTGTGTGTGTGTGTTGATATCCTTGTGATTATTGTAGCTTTGTATAGTTGACTTTCAGGTTTTGATTAGGTTGTGATTTTATATATATTGTTGTATTGGTCATGGTTATGACTAGAAAGCTAGGACAAGTACCCTGGGATTGGTTAATTAGTTTGCCTGTAGGTGAGATTTAGCAGACGCCATCATGATCAGGACGGATCGTGACAACTTGACCATGATTTAATCGGCCTAAATATTGATTGACCATGGCTAATATATATGTATTAGACATGACCCTATTATTTGAATAGAGCTATTTTGAGTAATTCTGTAAAAATAGGCTAGAAAGGTGATAAACAAATATTATAGACTGTCACCTAATGTAATTTTTTCTTGGAATAATTATTTTTTTGAATCCCTTTTATAAAGTATTTACTGTTTTTAAACACGCTTTGTTATTACTTAGATATTTCATATTTGAAAAATATTTACCATTTATAAAAACTATATTATGTATTAAAAATAAATTATATATGTAATATAAATTTATTATAAATGTAATAAAATATAGTCTAATCATTTTGATTAAAAAAAATTACACTATTTTTAGAAATAAATTGTGCATGTGATATAAATGAATTACACTATGTCTAAAAGTAATTTTGCATGCAATAAATATGTATTATAAGTGTCTTAAAATATATTAAACTTAAGTTTTGGTAAAGATCTTCATTATATATTAAAAGTGAATTATATATGTATGCACAACAAATTTTCAAGTCGAAAAAAAAAATCAAGACAGGAAATTCAAAGTAACAAATATACAATATTCAATTTCAAAATGTAATGGATGTTATAATCTTTATAATAATTCTCTGATTCTTCAAATAATATGAACTGTGTTGAACTCGAATATGATTTAGATTCAAGGACGTGAATAGCTTGATCTTGAATGCCGTCTTCAAACTTAGACTTGAATTATTTGTCACAACCTCTTGTATGGTTATAATGAATAATTAGTGTAAGCAAGTATCTTGACCTTGAATGTCTTGAGTTTTCACTTTGTTCTTGATCTTGAACTTGATTGCTTGAACTTGTAAATTGTAAAGAATTTATAATCGTTGATTCACGAGCTCTCTTCTTGCCCCTTGTTCTTGTAACTCAGTCTTGGTTGAATAATGAGGCCCTATTTATAGTAATAGTGAATAGTATACCTGTGTAATTTGATTGGTCAGTTTGAATTGACCAATCACATTCCTTGGTAGAAAGTTGTAGTTTGATTGGTCAAAACGTGTCACATATACACGTGACTTTATTTAGTAACTCATAACTTTGACACGTGACATGATTTTAGTGATTTATTTAAGTTGACTCAGATTGTGTTGCCACATAAACTTTGAAATATGACATGATTTTAGTGGCTCATTTAATTGACTTGGATTGCCACATTATTTGGACTATTTTTTGAATTTGAATTAACCCAAATTAATTTATGAATTTAATTTCAATAAAATTTTAATACTTATAATATGTATAATAAAATTATATTATTATAAATAATAAATATTTTTTAAATATGATATATATAGTAGTTTTCCTTTTTTTTTCTTTTGATTTTTTAATTAATAAAAGCCCGAAATTTCAAAACGAAAAAAAGACAGATAAAAAGGATACTGCATAGCTGAATAGAATAGAAGGGGAGAATTATCTATTATTCAAAGACAATGGTTTTCATCCATTAAATTGTGATCTTATTCCGTAACTAAGTTAATTATTAACATAGTTTTTGTTTTAATTTATTTATCTTATTTTCTTTTTAATTTATTCCAAAAATAATGATTCTCTTATATTTAGTAAATTTTTAACGAAAAAATAGTCAAATAACCTTCTAACGTATTATAGAATTTTCAATTACACACGTATACTTTAAGGGGGTCTTATTACCTCCCTGAACTATTTTAAAGTAAAGTTTTTCACCCTAAAATGCTATTACTTGTCACGTGTATTGTGGTGAGATGCACGCGCTTGACACGTGTATTTCACCAATTAATTATTATTTTTTATTTGTTTTGGTCTCTCTTCTTCTTCCTTTCTTTCCCAAGTTATTTTTTCAATCCTAAAACATCATTTTTGATCCCAAGATTTTTTTATATGCCTAATAAATCAAAATCAAACCTAACGAAGACATTAAACCTCAATATCAAAATCTTAACAAAAAATGGCACTAACTTTACACTAGTTTTATGGTTCTACTAAACTTTGAACAAACCCAAAAATGGCAACAACCTTACACCTCCTATCCTCACACTCTCTCGTTCTCACATACACTTTTTAGTAGGTAAAAAAGGAACTTGTTGACATTCAACTTTTACCCTCAATAGTATAAATTAATCATCGATCTTTTAATTTTAACAATTTGAAATAATTACCTTTTGAGAATGCAAAATAGAAAAACTCAAATAAATTTTACTTTTATTTTTCAAGAGTTATTATTTGACAAATTAATTCAATTATTTCAGGTCATTAATTTTTGAAAGCTCTTCGATTAATTTGTATTGATTCATCTTGTAATCAAATTAGTCAATCGAATTCGATTTGATTACATTTAATTGGTCACAATTGCAATTGAAGTGGTTAATTTTTAAATCATTTCTCCCCTAACCCATTCTTTCAATATTATTCAATGCCCAACTCAAATTCTAACCCGACCCAACTAATCCTAGCCCAACCCCATTTTTTCCCCGACCACACCCAACTCATCACACCCTTAAACCTCACGCGCCCCTTTTCTTTTCCTTTCCTCTTCTTTCTCACTCTCACACGCACACTCTCCCTTGTTCTTCTTCTTCACGAAGAACAAGCAAATGCAGAAACCAGGAAATGCCAAATCCTCCAACGACCAGTACCGTAGCAACCCAAAAAGCTGTGACCCAGCCGCAAACCAACAACACTCGACCTGCCCAACCCCCTAAATGAGATCAATCCATTCATCGAGCCACACGGACGAGATTGAGTAACTTGGGGCAATTCCAGCTTTTGAAAGCTTTTTTGATAATGTTTGAGTTTCAAATTGAGGAATATTCCTCAAAATATCGTCTATTTTCTCCCCATTTCGTTTCCCAATCTCCCCTATAAATTCAATCTTTTCCTCTATTGAAAGGGGATTTTGGAATTGAAAACTGACTAGAAATTTCTACCTCCGTAAGTCGATTTTCCAGAAGCTCCTTATCGAGGTCGTTCAATACCTCTAAAATTCGTCAAATATTTTCGTTCTCTTTAAAAAAAAAAGAGAAACTGTTCAATTTTGAGTTTTTTTCTAAAAAATCGGAAGCTCCTTCTCAAGGTCAAAAAGCTCGTCGGAAGTTCTGTTTTGTAGGGAGGACTCGCTTCTAAGCCGTCGTCTCAATCCGATGCTTCCAAAAAGGCTCAAGCTGGTCTGGGAGTCACTTGGAAGATTAAGGGAGCTGGTTTACAGGTTTTTGAAGGCCAAAAGGGAACTGTATACACTGATATACATTGAATATACCCTCAGTGTATATACGAGGATGGATGGGCCGAAAGCCCAATGTTGAACAGAGCAACACTTAAAGAATGGGCCAGGCAGGCCCAATATTTTTTAGGACTCGGGCAAGTGGAAATTGGGCCTGCCAAGCCCAATTCTTCTTCTTATTATTTTTTGGAAATTTTAAGCAAATATACAAGTTTGAGCATTGAAATTACATTTCCCAAATTATTTACTTCAATACCGATTATTTTACATATTTACCAAGTCATATAATTTGACTTTTCCATTAATAAAGCAATTTATTTTTTTTAAAAAAAAATCTGACGCGACTGGGGTAGCATTAAATGCAAGGGAGGCTATTTAAGGTACTATCAATTAATGCAACTGAATTTTTTATTTTTTTTTATTAATAAAGCAACCGGCATTTATTTTAATTAATGAGAATGAAATATTCTCTCACACGCATTTATTATTACACAGTGTAATGAATGCGTGCAATTAATTACTCTGACAGACGCGACTTTATGGAATGACGCGCCGGTCTGTCAGCGGCGCGTCTATTCATGTGATTAAAAGTGATTTTTGGTCTTCTTCTTGGTAATATTGTTTCATTTTGACAAAAATTTCATCATCTTCTTCTTCATATTGTGCCTTTTGTTCTTCTTCTTGGTAACATTTTTTGTTTTCGTGAAAGATTTCATCATCTTCTTCTTCATTACCATTCAACTCGCGGATTTTCAGGTATGTGATTGTGGTTTATTTTTTTATTTTCCTTTTGAATCCGATTATTCAAGTAATGGTTTATTGTGTAAAGTTTATCTCAACATTTTTTATTTGAGTTTTCTTGCCTCCCATGTCGTTTTTCTTCCTCCGAAGTCCCCTTTTTATGTATTTTCGTTTTTATTGAATATATTTTTTTGTTTTTTGTTTTGGTGTTATGTATGTCATCCTTCACTGTTGTAATCCTTCACTGTTAGATGGCTTTTTATTTTTTTGTTTGCAAGTGCTAATTAGGGGGTCTTTGACTTTAGCATGTGATGTATATCCTCTTGTTTGTATGTAATTTTTTTTTTTGGGCAGCAAATGTTTATTTGTATTGCAAATGTTGGTGTATTTTTTTTTTGTATTAGGCATGGCTGTGAGTGGGTATTTTTTATGGTGTCCAACTTTAGATGCCGGTTTGGGGATAATGGTATTGCTGATGGTAAGTTTGTGGGCTAATCTGGTAATTGGGTGTTTTTTTTCATGTATGCTGTTTGGTATGCATGATGGTAGTTTGTGTGGTTTTGTGGCATGGCTGTGAGTTGGTATTTTTGGTATGCATGATGGTAATTTTTTGGTATGAAAGATGTAATTTTTTTGGTATGAAAGATGTAATTTTTTTGGTGTAGTTTATGGTATTATTCATTATTGTCAGAATTGGTATTTTTTTATTGGTATTGCTGATGGTAAGGTTGTATGCTAATTTGGTAATGGGATGGGTTTTGATGTTTGCTATTTTTGGTATGCATAATGGTAGTTTGTATGGTTTCGTACCTTTTTTGATGATCTGGGTATGAAAGATGTTTTTTTTTGGTGCATTTTATGGTATTCTTCATTCTTGTCACACTTGGTATGTTATGTGGTATTGATGATGGTAAGTTTTGGTATGCTAATCTGGTAATTGGATGTATTTTGTTATGTATGCTGTTTTGGTATGCATGATGGTAGTTTTTATGGTTTTGTTCATGTTTACTGTTTTTTGGTATGAAAGATGTAATTTTTTTTGGTGTAGTTTATGGTATTATTCATTATTGTCAGAATTGGTATTTTTATATGGTATTGCTCATGGTAAGGTTGTATGCTAATTTGGTATTGCATGTTATGGATGAGATAGTACTGCCCCCCAGCACAAAAAGGAGACCGGGGCGGCCATCAAGCAAAGACAGGAAGAAGGGATTCTCTGGAAGGAAGACAAAGAGGAGTAAAGGTAACAGCAGTATAAGTGGGCTGGAAGGTCGCGAGAAGAAGCATTGCAACACCAAAAAGCATAAATTTTTGTAGGGCTACAAGAATATTGTGCATTAAGCCCTTTATTTTTTCTGGACTTATAGAAAGGTGTTTTTTTGATTTAGTATTAAGAAGCAGTGGTTTGGTGTTTTGTTTGGTATGTATTATGAAGATTTTGGGTGGAGCAGTAAGGTTAATAATATGATTGGACATTCAGCCATAAAGTATTTTGCAATAGCAGTTGTTTGGTTTATTTTTAGGTATAAGGTAAGGGGTCCCTATTGGTGGCAGTTGACATATACAACGAAGAATGGCAAAAATAAGGAAAATGACAATTTATTAGTATTAAGTTAATTCAGAAACACAGTTTGGTGCATTCCTTTGCAAGTATTAATAATATAACAATGATAAATACTTCCCATTAATGAAGAGACCAATTCCAGTTGTTTGGTGTTTTTTGTGGTATACAACATGGGTTCCGTATTGGTTTTTGTGAAGGATTTGTAAAAATTGGTAAGGAGGTTAATTATTCATCCCATTTTTTTTCTTAATTCTGAAAAACCACATAATATACCATATATTCTTCCAACGAAAATACCCATATTCGTCCACACTTTTCATGTTCAATGAGAATACATAATTTTATACCCAAAATTCCAGCACGCAACAACCCTTTTAAAATCCAAGATTTCAACTTTGAGTTTTTCACCAACATATGAAGGCGAGTGACCAACGATATATATAATATATACATAACAATATACCTGTTATATCCCATCTTCCATCATATTTCAACAAAATAGATACCACTTTTTCGCTATCCATGTCCCTTGTTCAAAGAAAAATCTTTCTTTTTGAAGACTTATTTGTCCATCATATTTCTTTTTGAAGACTTATTTGTCCAAAATATAATTCTTTGGTCAAACACTTATTAAATACACCAAAAATATTCCCTCCAATTTCTCTTTTGTTAATTTTTGAGCATGGGGAAAAATGAAAGACACATGGGGCGGCTGACATGTTGATGTGGTATACTTTTTAGGGGCGGGTAGGCTTTTCACACTAGGCTGACCAAACCACATCCAATCAATTAATTGGATGTGATATGTCCTCTTCAATTCTTATTTTATTATTTATTTAAAAAACAAGATTTGTACATTACCTTTTTTTTAGTATAGAACAAGCCAAATTTATATGAACACGTTAATAAAAAATTAATTCCACGAATTGGGTTACGATTACCATTTTATAATCTTAAGAAAAAAAAATCGAATGTTCAACAAAAATTTCGCATTGTTTATCATTTATACGCAACATTAATTTTTTCTCTATAGTACAATCATTTTGCATACCATTTTTGAAAGGTTTTATTCAAGAAATTTACTACTTTTACGATTTTACATTACGTTTTCAAATTAACATTTATTTTCTCAAACTTTGAAGAACATACTTTTAAATATCAACAAATTATTTCTCCTTTACAACACCTATCACATCATAATTTAATCAAATTTATTATAAAAATTTATACTCTCTCTCTTACTTTGTAATAAAAGTTGGTACCCTTTTGGTAATTTCAATCATTTTGGTAGGGGCTAGTAATTTACTATCCAAATAATGGTATTTTTGAAATCTTCCCTTATTTTTTTCTTTTTCTTTATGTTTACTCCATTTATTTGTGATATTTATTATTATTCTAACTCTAACCCTAACATTAAATTAGTATTTGTTTTGTTTTTAATCTAATTAAATTTCCCCCAAAAGTAAACCATTTATGTTAATTTTTTTTTATTTTAATGTTTTTAAATATTTTGGTGTTGAAATCCCTTTTAGGAAATTAGACTTTATGAATTTTCTCTAAAATATATTCAAGTGTTTTTTCTTTTTTTTTTTAAAAAATGTTCATGTTTCTTTCTTTTAATATTTATCCACTTCAGTGGTTTTTAAAATTCTAGTAACGCAGTCTAATTTGCTAAATTTGTTCAATTAATTAAGTACGGTTAGATTTTAAAATGTATTAGAATTTTTCTTGACTCTTTTAATATTTTACTTAGATTTTTTCAAAGTCATTGTTTTAAATCAAATCTTTTCAAAATTAGTTGAAATTTTGTAATCACCAGATAACCACGTGTTAGCGGCTATTTCGAGTGCGTAAAACCTTCGAAATGGAAATGTGAACTCGGACCCTTTCTTTGGGTTTTAAAAAGATTTTTTTCTATTTCAAATCTTTTTAAATGATTTAAAAGTTTTTCTTGATTTTTTCCGTGAAAAAATCAAGTGGCGACTTCGAAAATTTTGAAAATTTGGTTTACTTAAATCAATTAAGTTATAAATCGAATTTTCGAAATCAAGGTAATTTTTTTTCGAATAACACTTGTAAGATCAATTTAAAAAAACCTCCTCTCTTTTCCCTTCTTTCTCTCTCTAAAATTTTAATGAATAATTTATAATTTGAGTTTTTTTTATTTTGATTCTCATTAAGTTGTAAGAGATAAAGGAGGATCTATCTTCACAAATGTAAAAAAAGTTATTTTCCTTTCAATTCCTTCTAATAAATTAAAAAATAGCAACCCAATTACTTCTCCTTCTTCTTGTTACTCTTTAGGCAATGATTTGGAAAAAATCAATGAATGTGTATGTTATTTTAAAATTAGGTTTAATTTATTAGATGTGTTCTAAATAAGTTTATTGAAAAATTATTTATTCATAAATTACACTAATTACCGAAAATTTTCATGCCAGACCTTCATTGATGAAACTTCAACAATGATAATGGTTGGGGAGTACATTTGAATAGATATATATAATAAGAAAGAAAGACAAAGAAAAAGAAATAAAAAAGAAGAAGAAAACGAAATAAAAGAAAATATGGGCAATTCACTTTCTCAAAGAGAGTGAAAGACAGTGATCTCTATGCCAACTCAGCACTTAAGAAGTAATTTATTTCACTTTAAAGTAGTTCAAGGGGTAATAAATTTTTCGTGAAGTATAAATGTGTAGTTGAAAATTCTATAATAGGTTGAAGGGTCAATTGACTATTTTCTCTTTTTTTTAATTCTAACATACAAGTTTAAGACCACAAAAATTTAACATTACACACGTCTTTTAATTTATTACCACAAAATTTATAAAAAAAATTTAAAAAAACATTCTATTGGAGAGAGGGAGTGTTAAATTTGAGGATGTGGTTTACACGGTGTAATGTAGAATGGGAGTGATTTTGTAAGATTTGATATCAGAATAGTCAGATGTCAGTTCCTTTTATTGGAAAAGATGGTCTGAATCTAAAGTATTTAGACAAGTTAAAATGGTTAGATACAGTGAACTGATACAAGGAAATTACTCCACCAAAAACAATACCTCAATATATTTAATGATATTGTTATAGTTTTAATTTGAATTAATTAACATTAGTGTTAAGTTGATTCTTGAATTCTCATTTTCCTGACTAATTTGATTCATTTTCTTTAAGGACTCGTTTGGTTACTTAGTTTAATTTAATCCATGGATTAGTTATATCTCATGTAAGATCTCATTTTATCCCTAGAAAACAGAGGGATGGTTAATACCAGGTTTAACAATTCTTGGATAAGCCCCTAAATGACTAAACTATCCCTCAATCCCCTTAAATTCTCTTAATCATTTTTTTTTTGTTTTCTTGATGTTATGTTTTATATTTTTAAATTTGTACTAGACTTACAATTTTATTTTTTATTTTTGCATTCATACTTACATAATATAAAATATTTTTTTGTCATATCGAATTTTTAAATTTTATTTATTTATAGGTTCATATTTACATAATTATAAAAAAATAAAAATTGGCATGTCAAAATTTTGTTTTGATAATTAATTTAGTTGAGTGATTTTGTTGATACAAAGACTTTATTGAGTGATTTTATTATTCAAAACAAAGCTCAATAAAATTTGTAAATAAATTCTCAAAGTTGAGTGATTTAAGATGTTAACTCCATTTAACACTATAACTTACAATTTTTATGTGTAAATGTAGATGATGTATTTGATCTTACTATTATTTATGACTTTTCAATTTTAAAAGTAGATGTTCTATCTTTATTAAATTAAAAATTGATGTTTTGTGAGTAATCAATTTATTAAGATGACATTTATTTATCTTTAAATAATTCAAGTGAGAAAGTAGTGCACATGACAACAAATTTGTTATTCTCCAAACTAGTTAGAAGGCTAAAAAAAATAATATTCTCCGTCAATTATCTACCTTGACCCAATTACATGAAATAGAATATTTCATAATAATAGAATAAAAAATAATCTCTGCATTATTAATCTCTATATTATTAAGTTTTATATTACTAATCTTTGTATTATTAATATTTGTACCAAACAGTCCCTAGATGAACGCCACAAGATTTAATTTGTGTCTTTTACCGAACAACCATCCACTTCTTCATTATTCTTACGTAATTAACTTTACATTCTACTACAAAATTAATTAGTGTTTCTTTTTGGCAAATCTTGTCAACTTGTTCAACTTTGACAATACGTGAAAGTTGCTTTAACACTTGCCCTATCTTTAATCAATTCCTTCAACATTATATTCTTTTTTTCGCATGTGAAAAACCTGTGGTCACCAATGGAACAATGATGAATCTTTCTAACTTTAGATGAATCACAAAAATTATGTGATGGTAAAGATTAATATAAAATTTGTGTATTCAAAAAGAAGCACTTTACATTTGGTCAATTAATTTGAAAAAAAAAACACTTTTACAATCACTTATATTTGACTAAGATTTTGAAAGCATTTTCTAAAAAAACATTTTTTCAAAACTTCTGCGGCTAACCCCAAAGAAAAAATAAATTCTCTAAAAGTGCTTTGGTCAACTACCCCAACATTTATTTGGCCAACAAGTTATTCCCGAAATTAATAATGATATGTTATACGTCTTCTAATTCATACCGAGGATCTTTTTACTATTCAAAATAATTAAATTGTTCAAAATATTTGAAATTTTTTATATTTGTTCTTTTCATTTATTGAAGTTTTATATTTTTTAGGAGATAAACTACAATATTGGCAAAATTATACTTATAATTTCACAAAAAGTAATAGTGAACATTATGGTTCAAAATATATTCTTTTTTAATAAGCATGCATTGTCTTACAAATTCAAGTAATATAAATAGAAGAAGCAATATTAAGAATTAATAATAATAGAACTATTTGGTGGATATATTTTTATTGGTAAAGTTTAGGTCATTCGACTAAAATTAGATATGATAATATAAAATACCCGTATTGGCTAAACTAGATAAAGTGCGATAAACTTTTATTTCCAATTTTAGTCTTGTCGTTCTTAAAGGGGTTTGGTAAAAGAGTTTTGAAGGAGGGTATGTCGGTGTTAAGTCCATGATTACTAATTTCAAAAATACATGGTGGGATTTTCTAGCTCCCAGCTAGCCGATAAAGGTGATGAGTGATGAGTCGTAGACAAATGACTCTTATGATGCTTTGAACGAAGAATTTTTGCACGTTCTCAAGCAAATATATGGTTTGATGTGTGTATTTTGGTACTTTTCAGAAAAAGGATGAAGGCATGGAATGATGCATGAATTGCGAGAAGAAAGAGCGAAAAATAGCTGAAGCAGTGACGTACGGAGACCCTCACGGGCCGTGTAACATCACATGGACCGTGGGTGTGTATGTGAAGGGGCTCCCAACGAAAGAAGCTGGGAATTGAACCAAGTGAGGGACCACAGGGGCCTTCACGGACCGTGTCACGATACACGGGTCGTGCACCCTACCGTGACCTTACACTTGGTATGGAGGAGACATGGAGCTGGAACGAAGCTAAGGCAAAACTCACGAGAGGCTCACACGGACCGTCGGATCTCTCACGGGCCGTATCACGTGCCGTGAGGTTGACGTAAATTGGAAGGATCAACGTAAAAAATAACAAGAATCATGCAAGTGAAAGAAGACGGGGCCCGTCAGGACCGTGTGGCCAACCACGGACTGTGGCATGGGCGGTGCCGATGAAATATCAAGACGTCGCTCAGAATTTGCACAAGGAAAGGTTAACGGGCCATTTAACGGTCCGTGAACCTCCACATGGGCCATGCCGGTAGGTGTAAGAAGCAGAGACAATGAAGACTCACAGACCGTGTGACAATCCGTTTGGACCCACACGACCTGTGTGAAGACCCGTACCCATGCTGAAGTTTATTTTCCTATTTTTTATTGGATTAGTTTTTTCTTGTATATATATATTTATTTTATTCCGTTTTTAGTGTTGTTAAACGCTGGAGTTAGAAAAGAAGTAGAGAACAATATTGTGCCAATGCTTTACATTGAATTCTTGTGTTTTGATCATCTCTTTGAAGATTGTAACACGTGGATTCATCATTATATCAATCGTAAGCCTCTTATTATGATTTCTTTGTATGGTTGTGGGCGAATTGTATTGAACATTCTAGGCTAAACCCACAACTAGGGTTGTGGGAACCATGACAATTCAATAAGATAACACATGCTGGGGTAAATTCGTGGGATTGATTATCGCATGCAGTATAGCATTCTTCACATTAGCTTCTCCCTAATGAGTCGACGCGTTAGGGTAAGCCTGTATTTGTTATATGCCGGGGAGGGATGTAATAATTAGGAAAAGAATCCTACAATAAAAATTCGGGGTTTTTAACCTAGTCTAAGTACTTAAGACCGAAAGGTGAGAGTATTCTGAGATTAAGAACAAAGGTTGAAATTGCATGCATTCTGAGACCGAAAGGTGACGAGTGAAATATAGCTAGGAAGGACCGAAAGGTGAACTAGGTATTATCTACTTTGTTTGATCTTGCATGCACGGTCACGAATGAGTTTACCGTACCAGTTTGGTTATCGTATTAGGTGTCATGGGGAACACAACCCTAGCTTCCTATTAATTGTTTGAAATCCAGTAGCAACATCCACATAAGTCACTTTACAATAGGAACTCAATTGAAACATCATAACCCCCCATTTACTTTATGCAACTTTATTTTGGGAATAGAATTTACATTTGAAAGAGGGTGCTAATAGAATCATTCTCACGCTTTCCCTGTGGGATCGACCTCAACTCTGGTTGAGTTCTATATTTCACCGACGACCGCTTTACTTTTCCTTTTGGAGTATAAATTTGGGGATGTCAATGAGGATCATTCCAACCATACTAATGTGAAAGCTAAGGAAGAAAAGATATGCAAGCAGGCATGGGAAATATTATATCTATGGCTGGATGGTGTATCAGTGCCATAGGAATATATAGCAGTTCGTTAAAATAAACTTTTCTTGGATTAGAAGATTTTCAGATAAGTGGAAAGAGATGATTGATACTTTGAGAAATTATAGACCCCAAGCTATACTATCACAAAGTACAGTGGAAGTCACTGGAAAGAGGATGGATTGATTGTAATACAGATGGTGCTAGTAGAGGGAATCCAGGAGAAAGTGCATATGGATTTCTTGGGAACTTGGTATATGCAGAGTCACATTACATTGGGACAACAACTAACATGGGAGCAGAATCTATGGCACTTTGGAAGGTATTATGTTATTGTTCATGCAGAAGATTTCAAAGAATACAATTGTACATAGATTCATTAGCACTTAAAATGATGCTGAGTGGGGAGTGAAGAATACCTTGGAAGCTTATTGAAAGAGTTGAAAACATTCAACAACTAATGCAACAAGTGACAGTTGAAATACATCATGTGTTTAGAGAGGCCAATTAACTAACAGACTTTATAGTAAATAAGGCAGTAAACAGGGGAGGAACACAGAAATACAACAACTTTTCACAATTACCAAGTAAAGGTGGAGGGATTCTAAACATGGAAAAGCATCAAGTTTCTTTATTTAGAGTAAAAACCAAAGTCATTCCACCTAAAAAAAGCAAGTGCATGTACAGAAACAACATTAGGAGTACACAGTTGTACAACTACATTATATACAAATAAGCATTTTGGAGCAAAAGACTATGAACATGGATGATTCTGCATCCATCAAAAAGGGAATAGTAATTTCAACAAAAGGCTAGAGGAGAAAACCAGATCTGGAAAGGAAAGCATGCATTCAGTCTAAGAGTTAACTTAGTGTTACATCCTTGTCTCCGTTTATACACTGTGGAAGAAAGACATTGTTAATATCCTTAGTATATCAACAAAGTGGAGTACTAAGAGGACTTACATATGCACACCAAACTGGAATGCCTTTTCTCACTCTAGGAAGAACATATCCAAACCCATTTTATCATTCCTGTTGAGACAAAAGAAGAGGACAACATCAAAAGGGACCAAGCGAAGAGATTTTAAAGTAAGGTGAAACTTACCGTGAGATGTTTGATGGATAGGAACTGTTAGTTCACAAAGATAAATGATGTATATCACCCAAAAAGGAGAAGAATAAGACCGCCGTTGAGAGCTTTAGGGGAGAGCATTTTCAGGAAGGAGGAAGAACAAAGAGAAAAGGAAGGGTCAAGATTAGGAAACCCTATATTTTAGGGTCATTAAGATTCACCTGGTTGGTCCTTAGGCTAGTCAGGTTCATTTATTGTATTTGACAGTTTTACAATAATACGGGTCATGAGCCCAAATTTTAATTGAAAAAAAACTAAATTCGGAAAAATCATCCCACAAAAATTTTGGAATAAATATGATATCATCAAACAATGAGAAACTTTTATAAATAAGTTATATTTTAGATCATAATTATTATGATAGCTAGAGTTTGAATAATTACTATTGTGAAAATATTGAAACTAGCATGCAATCATAAATAAAAAATAATAATAATGCAAAGATTTAACGAGGTTTGGCTAAGATTAATCCTCTAATCAAAAGCAGAGAGAGTTTTTCACTATGAAAGAAAAAGAAGAAGTGTACAATGCTTTCTAGCTCTTAGGACTACATTATGGATTCTTTGTGTCCTTTTTCCTACTTTAGTTTAGGACAATCTCTTTTATAATGACTCCGTTTCTCGCATTCATAGAAATTCTCCTTCTTTTTTCTAGACTTCGATCTGACATTAGAACTTTTCCTATTAAATTTTTTTAGTTGTGTTCTTCCGCTACTCAGAAGACTTTCACACTCAACTCTACTGTTAGAAAATCTCCTTTTCAATTCTTTATTTTTAGTGCATTACTAACATCATCAAATGAGATGCTATTTTTTCATATAGCAACATATCAACAAAAGTATCATAAGACGATGGTAAAGAACATAGCACGATTAAGGTCCGATTCTCACTTTCAGTTTTGATATCTACGTTCTTCAAGTTCATAATAATTGAATTAAACTCATCAAGATGAGTTTTGACTGGTGTATCTTTATTTATATGCAAATTGTATAACCTTTTTTTTTTCAAGTAGAGGCAATTTGTCAGTGATTTCTTAAAATACAAATCTTCTAGCTTTTTCCAAAGAACGCTAGTTATAATGCTCATGAATATTGCACTCAAAGACCTTTTATTCAGGTCTATTCTAATTCTTTCAACTCTTTTGAAAAACCTCCTTAATTGTCTTCTATAACCTTTGTAACATCAACGACAATCTCATTCTATTTTTTTATAATATAAAATTAGACCCCTTCCAAAAAAATTAAATTTCTCAATTTCATGCTTTGTTGGATATGATTGAGGCATTTTAACCCATAATTATGTGTAGAAATTCCAACTAGGCTCTGATACAAATTATTGCCAAAATATAACAGATTTACTAGTACATAATCACAAATAAAAAAATAGAGAAGAAAATTAACACAAGGATTTAATGAGATTCGGCTAGACCTAATCCTCCAAGCAAAAGCAATGAGAGTGTTTTACTATAAAAGAAAAAGAAGAAGTTTTCAATGTTTTTAAGCTCTTAGGACTACATTGTCAATTCTTTGCATCCTACAAAATCCCAATAATATTTCCTATATATAGATTCAAATAGTTCCAAACCTATAAGGAAAAGATTATCTTAATTCTAGAAGGACGATACATTTCTTTTCCAAATCTAACCACATTAAAAAGTTGAGTAAAGTCTTCAAAAGATTAAAAAAACATAAACTGAAAATGAACCCTAGAAAAAGAGGTTTCCTAAATGAATAGGGGCTATCAGTTTCCTAAAATTATACAAGAAAAAAATTCATGACATAATTAACAAACCTTTCTCTTGGATTAAATTCCTTCATCAATACGCATAGTGTCTCTCTATGTTGTCTCCAGCCCTTCAAAGGGCTTACCACCGAATACAACTCACACCAATGAAGTTTAGCCAATACCTAAGTTTATTGGTCAGGACTGTCTTGATTATCATATCTCTTGAATTATTATGTGTAGCCACTTTCTTGACATAAAAAAATCCTTTTAAATATAATATCTCGAATAAAATAATGTTTGAGTATCATATATTTTGTTCACTCCAAACCTTGTAGGCATATAAACTCTTTCATTAGTTCAGTAATTCTCATATACTCGGTTTCTGTGGTGGAAAGATCAACACCATATAGCGAAACTCCCTTCTGACGGATGACACTATCCAAGAAAGTTAAAAAAATGTAACATGTCAGAGATCTTCCGATAGCAAACCAAAGGACTATTCATAGAAAAATCAATGAATAATATGAACATGCATTGGATGAATTTCATAAGTGTCTACAAGAGTAATGGTCATACCAAGAGTGAGTTTGAAAATATTCACACTGCGATTACTTTCAATGTCTTTAATGGGAGAAGTAACTCTTTGGTTATTTGAACTACCAGATAGATCAATCACCATATGAGAGAACTAAAGCAAACATTTCTGAAAAGGTATTTTCCCTAACAAAGATATTGATGTTGAAAGACGAGATATACAACATTAGAAATCAGCAAGCCATATATCAAACATGAGAGCGAGTTACAAAGAAACTGAAAAAGATGTCAAATCATAGAATTTTTGATTATTTGCTTTTGAAATATTCTATAGAAAACTAGATGCAAACACAAAAGCAATAGCATATACTATCACAGGAGGAGCATTCATGAAAAAACATTTGAAGAAGTGGTAGTGACACTTGAAAGGGTCACCAAAATTAATGGAGAATGCATACAAGAGATTTTGAAGTGGCTAGTAATACTCATTTGGGAGTTATAGTCGGTGACTTATTAAAAAGCTCAATGTATATGTCAAGATGAAGATCAGATAAACTGACTTAATCCTTGTGACTAGCCACATTTTGACTGAGAAAGTGTATATAGTGGACTTACACATTAAAACTCTAGCATATGAGAATGATGGGTATGAGGAGGAAGCTTACTACATGAATGATCAGACGAGGAGTTTTAATACCAATGCCTAATGATCCAATTAGAATAATCGGCGACAAGGTCAAGAAAATTGAAGTGAGAACTTTCATAGGGACGATAACTTCAATCGTGATACCAACCTTAATCGTGAGAATAATATCAATTGTTATAGGTATAATAACTCAATAAGAGATATTATAGAGATAATGAGTGTATAAATAAGGATAACCATAATTATGAGAGAAGCAATGTATACATTCAACTATAAAATCGTGGTGGAGGATCAGACATTTCAAGAATTGAAGATGTGATGGCACTTATGATGGGCATATTAAGGATATTAAGAAATATATCAGGTATAAATTGAATTATAGACTCACATGCCATTACTATTAAACAAATTGATCAGTAATTCAGCCAGATGACTACAACCTTGAATCAATGCTAGAAAAGGATACTTCTAAGCAATACCAAGCAAAATTCAAAAGATAATGGACATTGCATGAAAATGACTACTTGAATTGATAAACAAACTACTGACTTTTGTTTTGATTTTTCGGGATTTATTACACATTGTTCATTGATGTTCGACTTTTGATTTTAATAGAAAATACTGAATTTTATTTACTCAACTTGTAAGTGTGTGATTTTTTTAAAAATTATTTATCTTTGATCATTATCACATGAGTATGAGTAGTTAAATTCACAACCAAAACTGTGGGAATCATGAATAATTAACAAAGTAGATCAAATAAATAGTAATCCTCAAATAGTGCATATACATATTCTAATGATCCTAAATGTCATTTTTGGTATTTTTGATAAAATTATCATTTTGTCCTTTCTGAAAGTTGCCTTGAGTTATTTTTGGTTCAGTCTAAAGTCGAATTTCAAAAAGCTTGTAAAAGATGAAATTTTTCTAAAGAAAAAGTTTTTGAAAGGTTTAAAGTTTTGAGTTTTGAGGTCATCTTGAGTTTCGGGTGTCGGAATGCAATCCCGCCAATTTTATTAGCTCCAAAATGCAAAATTTGATCTAGGAGAACCAACAGAACTAGATTCAGAGTTAAAACATATATTTTGAATCAAAAGTTGTATTTTTAGTTAAATTCGGATCACAGTTTGACTTTGGTCAGCATTCAGAGTTCGAAAGTTCTAATGAAAATTTCCATGGTACCATTGAGTTCGAAACATCAATTCTAGCAGGGTTTCATATTTGGTTCATATTTATAGAGCTCCGAATTAGTTTTTAGATCAAAAAGCATATTTTGAAGGGTGTTGGTGCAAGTTGACCGCGGTCAACAACCCCTTTTTTCTTTTATTTTTATTGTCGAAAATATCCTTTCTTCCCCATTTTGACTACTACATCATTTTCTTTCATTTTTGAGTTCTAAAAGCTTGGAGGTGCAATTTTGAGCAAGGTTTTTCGTGGATTTTTATTTGGATAAGCTTCCTAAACACTAAATCTTTTATTTGACTTGAAATTTTTAGTTTCAACCCTCCAATTTTTATGAGTTTTCAAGAATATGATTCAAACTTTAAATGATGATTTCTCCCTCAATTTCTACTCATATTTAATGAAATTTCATCCACAAACTCCATTTTTAGTTGTAGAACCTGATTTTGAGTTCAATTTTCAAATTCAGAATTTTTGAAAGATAACCTAATTTTTTACCATTTTACCCCGGACCTAATTCCTATCAATATGGATATCAATTGACTCCTTTTGATGCATATATCTCATTCTTGATAACGTTTTGGTGTTTTAGAGTCAATTTTGTGGATTCATTCATCCGATTGGCTACTCCAGATGTGGTTCAACCTTCGAGATAGGTTTAGCTTCTCCTCCATGGGATTGAATTTATGTTATTGAGTTTGTTTATGTGATAATCAATGAGATTGGATCGATTCATGGGAAAATTGACTTGTGTAGTGATAATTGTGGGAGCAAGTGATGCTTATTTTGTTGATTAATTTATGATTTTTAACGTCAAAGTGTGGGTTTTGAATTGGAGATATTAGGGTTTTCTTAGACATTGATTTTGGATAGAAAAATGGTGATTCTAAGTTCATTTTAATTCTTGATTTAAAATGCTTTTCATCATTAGACACCACATCTCTTGGAGAATATTTTCATGTAAAATTTTTCAGATTTCGAGAATCTTTTTCATAGGGGTGTGCAAAAATCAAAACCAACTGATAAATTAAACTGATAAAAAATGTTATTGGTTTATTGTTATTGGGTTATTAAGTTATCAGGTTTTTAATGATTTTGGGAAAAAACTACTTGGGTTATCGATTTGATATCGGGTTTTACTATTGGGTTATTGGGTAAACCAATAACGCAATAAGATTATAATAATAGACTATTTTACTCCAGCATTAATGTTAAATATTAGTAATCCAATAGTAATAGGACACTATAACAATACTTTACCTATTTTAATCTTAACCATACTTAAGTGATTAGTTACCCTTTATTATTTAGTCTTTACTCTTTCATACTCCATCTGCTTTTATTAATGCAAATTTTTATTATCATCCGTATTGGGTAAACTGAAAATCGAACCATTAAGAACTTAAAACTAATAAATTGAAAATCGATAAAAATTATTCTATTGATTTGTTGTTGGTTTAGCTTATTCAGAAATCGAAAATCGATAGATTGAATTGAATTGAACTGACCGATGCACACTCCTACTTTTTCGATATGAGTTTTTTGGATCATTTTGGCCTTTCATCCGAATTTGTTGATTCTAGTGTCATTAGCTTCGTAATGTAATTGTGATTCTATATTGACTAGATTGTGGTGATTTGGAGTATCATAGAAGGGGAAAAGGTTTGGATTTGAGTTTATTGAGACTTTGATTAAGGAAAATGGACTTCTAACCCTTTTGTTAAGTATGATTGAACTTTGTAATCCTATATGTGTGAGTTGGGTGAATTGTGGCATGACATGGGATAGAATTATACTATTGTAGGCTTTGATCATGGAATTTCAGATTGGGTGATTGTAACTATTATGAACCTTAACTCCTGAAATAACTGTGGAATTGTGAATACTTGTGAACTTGTGGATTATTTGGTATTGATATTGAGATTGTACTAATATTGAGATTGAGCTTCGATTTTTAATTGTTTTGGCTATTGATTGAGGCAGATGCGTTTCTAAACCTTGTTAAGCTTGTTTGAACATTATAGTTCCTTAAATTGTGGTTGAAAACTACTTTGGTAATCATTGTTTGAATAATTTGAACTTGTATATTGTGAGACTTAGGTTCAGTATTGTGAAATTACCATGTGGGGTTGAAGCTGGATATTGAAAATTGATGCTCAGTACTTGAGAATTAATAATGAATCATCCTTTCAATATTTGAAATTGATCTTTCTTTATCTGAACATTGTGATAATTGATATTAAAATTGTTGAGTACTACTTATGGGATAGAGAATTGGGTATAAGCTTATGACGGAAAAATGATTATACATTGAATATTCTCATATTTGAGTTGATTTTTATATTCTCTATAATGTGGACTCATGCATGCACTTCTAATTATTCCATCTGATTATTATATTGTTGCGCATTCTTGACTGAGTTCTACTGACTGATTCATTATGGGACGGGCCACATGAGCCGTGACATGTAACATTGATACATAATAAGGGATGGGCCTCACGAGTCATGGTACGTAACATCAATATAAAATAGGGGACGGTCCACATGATCCTAGAATGTTACATTGATTCATAATAGGATGTGGGTCATACGAGTCGTGACATGTGACATTGATTATACAAGGGATGGGCCTCATGCTCTGGGGCAAGTACATGGACAAATATGTCCTCCATGGGTTCCATCTTGATTATATCAATGGATGTGTATTGTAAAATAAATATGCGTCATGATTCTTTGGCATTGCATCACATTGTTTACATTTCATAGCATTCACTCCTTTTCATATCATTCCTTTTTTGAAGTTATTATATGTACGATGTGTGATGTATTGAATGCTTTGAACCTTGTACATTGTTGAGATTGAACTATTGAACAATTGTGATATATGTTGGTAATTTGGAACTTGTATTGCTGGGATTAATATTGAAATATTATGAATATATATTGGTAACTTGAATATTGTACATTATACATTGTGGAGATTGGACTATGAGGATATAGTGTTTTGAGATTATAACTGCTTATATTACTGGAAGACTATTGTACTACTTGACTCAGGGGATTAGTTGATGATTTCTGAGATAGTATTCTAAAGGGTGTATACATTTGTATATTGTTATTGTGCTGGAACTTTTCTGAGCGTAGATGTGTAGTTCGATAATATATGGTTGGGTGGATAGGAGTACTTGTGTTCTTTATTGCTTTACTTCAAGTTTAGTTTTCAT
Source organism: Solanum rostratum (assembly GCA_029948455.1). Classification (NCBI taxonomy): domain Eukaryota; kingdom Viridiplantae; phylum Streptophyta; class Magnoliopsida; order Solanales; family Solanaceae; genus Solanum; species Solanum rostratum. Next base: position 68,598,539 of record CM057046.1, read on the forward strand.
TTGTCAAGTACCGTGTTATTGGTGCTTACCCCTTGCTACATTTTTGTAGATTGTAAGCCCGATTCCTCCTAATTTAATTTCTCATCGTTGAACTGAGCTTTTGGATTCTTGAGAGGTAGCGACTTGTATCTTCAGCAATCATCGAGGATTCTATATTTATGTTATGTTCTATTCGAGGACTAACATTGAGACATTTATTTTATTTTGAGTGTTATAACCTAGTTGCTTGTATACATGACACCAGTTCTAGGTTGGTTTGTAAATTTGGTTACCTTGTGCTTATCCTAACTTATTGGACTCTAGCTTTTCTGCTTTTATTTACGTATATATCTGGCTATTAAAGATTTATGCTGACTTGCTATGGTGGGTTAGGCAAGTACCAGCATACCAGAATTATGGATCGTGACACATATATTATTTATCTTATCATTTTAATTGCTTTTAATGGTTGTAAATGTTATAACTCGTCTTATTTTTGCTTGGCGGTAATTATGGAAAAAAAATAAAATAACAGATATTTGATCCACTAACCTCATCATACTAATTAGCTCGATTATTTTCATTTAAGACCTTGCTAATATCCAGGATTAGTAGTAAGGGTTAGTAGTGTTGTCACCCATGGAGGACCTCGTCACAAAGTAAGATTCATCTATTTATGTGACCAATCACTTAGATGATACCTAAGTTATTGATCTTGTATGCTATGCACTAGTTTACTGTTATAAGACCATACTATGTAATGAATTCGTGGGAATCAGAATTGTCACGACCCGAACATAGGGCCTAGATGTGACACGATGAATGTGACACCCGAAGGCGCCCCATCCGAGCCTCTTCTTCATGTTATAAGCATACATAAGGTAAAGTAAGAGATTCATTAGAGAGTAAGCAAGCGGAACAGATAATTATCTACGACATATTTTCCTTTGGGGAATTACAACATCTTTAGTCCAAAATATGCCTCTAAATCATAGATCTTGGCGGGGGCTAGAACATGCTACTAGCTCACCATCAAGATAGAATAACAAATGAAAATAAAAAGTCTCAACATGAAAGAATAACATGAACAAGGCTTGTCCCCAAGGAATGGGAACTTATCAACAATCTTCAAAGCACAATCCAACATTATCCACAAAATGAAGAAATAGTCTCATCGTCCATCCCTACATGGTTAGATCATGTAGACAAAGAGGTATGTATTAGTATGTGGAATATACTAAGTATATATGTATGACATGAATCAAGGAACATTACAACATAATATCAATATGCATAATCATAATCAATAGAATAAAGAAAAAATATGAATGATCAATGCATGTTCAAAACCATGAGTCAAAGCATCATAAAATCATTCATCGCCTGGCATACATATGTGGGAATAAGACCTAGACCATGCGGAATTTAGATGGAATCCCGATGTTCCCTCTATATCGAGCAAAAGAGGAGTCTACTTTGCTACAGTAGACTCAACCTCACCCTTTAGGCTTATCCCTAGCATGGTGAGTGTCACATGAACATAAAACATACTACCTTTTAGGCTTAACCCTAGCACGGTGATGATCACATTAACATAATGCTAAATGGATCCATTAGCTAGCCTTATAGACACATAATTATCAACCTATGATGGCATGTAGTTATGAAACTTGAGGATTTATATAAGGACCCTTGGGGATAGTCTCCTTCACACAAACTTATTCGATGCTAAGTCAAATATCACGGAATACATAATCATGCATATACATAACTTTAAACATAATTTATAATTTATCAATATCGTGCTTTCATAGCTTGCAAAATAGGCATCATAGCTTCATGAAAACATCTCATATCATAGGAATAGTCCATCTACATAACATTGCATTTAGTCTGGGTATACTCCCCATCTTATGATCATTTCATCAACATTAGGGTCCTAAGGCACCCTAATCAACATATCATCATAGGATCATCATCATCATTAAAATGTGTTTTTCATACTTTGAAATCATTGTTCATAAAGTCATAGCTTTGTCATGGGAAACTAGGGCCGTGTGTGGGTTCATGAGTAATTGCGTTAAAATCATGCAATAGAAGAAAATCATGTAATCGAAATCAATTTGGATTATTAGTAAAAGAATCCACATCAATTCAACTAGCCCTAATCATCATATACTTGAAATCACTTTCATTCACTTGAAAATCATAGAAATCATGTAATCCTTCATAATTCATGCATGAATAGGTATAATAATCATGAGTGATCATAATCCAACCATTTGGAAAGCCATCATGAAAACCCATAGAAATCCATACTCAAATTTTGAGGAAAAAAGGAGAATAAAGTTGAACTTCATAGATGAATCTAGTTCATGAATGAAATTCTACATACATCACGTGAAGAACTTCAAAATTCTTGGTAGAATTTAGAACCCTAGCTTAAATGGAGTCCCTTATTTAGAGAGAGAAATTTTGGAGTTTTGGGAGAGGTTTTTTGAGAGTAAATGAGTTAGAATGAAATAAGAATAGATTTTATAGGATTTTATTCGGTTAAGTTAGTTAGAAAGGTCAAAACAATGTAGTTTAGGAGTTAAATGAATTAGAAATGATAAAAAGAATTCCTCTATTTAAAAACTATCTAATCCATCCGCGAAACTATATTTATGGCCCATAATCTACTCCATGGGTCATGTCTCGGCTCGTACTAGGCATGGTCCCAAATATTGAGGTACTAGAAATTGCACTTGCGAACCATGAAATCCCATGTACGATCTGTAGTTCCAATTATGGACCATAGAATCCTTTTGTAGAACTCTCCCACACTTAGAAAATTTCCTCTTTCAGGGTCCCTTTCATGACCCAATGTACGGGCCGTATAAAGGAGTACGAACCGTACGGTTCCTCGTGGAATTACTTTTAGTGATAATTCTTTTTACCAAGCTCTGGACCCCAACTACGAGACCTTCCTATGACTCGTGATCCAATCCAAGAGGCGTAGATTGGCTCATAACATCAGTTGGTCTCAAAATTTTCACAAATTTCTATTTTTCTGGCTTTTCATCATGTAGGGTGTTACAACATCTCCCCCTTGGGATAATTCATCCTCGAATGAGATAAAAACAATCTTAAGTAGAGTAGAAATATACCAATTATCACAATATGAATGCAAAAATACAACTTAATCATCATGTTCATAAAATCATCAAACTTATGCATTAAATATCATTAAAAAATAGTATTAGGATCATTCATGTACGGTATATGATAAGGAAATACATATTCGTGATAATTTGAAAGAACATATCATATTGGGTACCTTAGGCTTGAATAGAAGGAAAGAGGTAAAGAAGGAAAGAGGTAAGGATATCATTTCATCATGTCCACCTCACCTTCCCGAGTAACACTCTCAACTTGTTGGTTTTCTTCACAACACCTTGATAGATGCAACTTCCTTATTTCTCAACCTCTTCACTTGCCATTCCAAAATCTTAACCAATAATTCTTCATAAGTCAAATCTTCTTCAATAGTCATATCCTTCAATGAAACAGTAGAATTAGGATCACCTATAAATTTTCTCAAAATTAAAACATGAAATATCGGATGGGCCATAGCTAGCTCCATAGGAAGATCTATGTCATAAGCCACCTTCGCAATTCTTTTCACAATCTCATAAGGTCCCACATACCTAGGGTTCAATTTGCTCTTTTTGTCAATACGCATTACTCCTTTCATAGGTGAAACCTCCAAATACACCCAATCATCTTCATCAAACCCATAGTCTCTTCTTCTAACATCGACATATGACTTTTGACGAATTTGGGTAGCCTTTGACCTTTCCCTATAACTTTTACCTTCTCCGTAGCATCAAATATCAAATTCGGTCCAATAAAGGACATCTCCACAACTTCAAACCATCTCATCGGCAACCTACACCATCATCCATATAAAGCTTCAAATGGTGCCATATCAATACTTGAGTAAGAACTATTATTGTAAGCAAATTCAGTAAGTGGTAAGTGATCATTCCAACTACCTTTGAAATCAAGCACACATGCTCTCAACATATCTTCCAACGTTTAGATTATCCTTTCAGCTTGCCCATCAATTTGAGGATGAAAAGTGGTACTTAGCTTTACCTTTGTACCAAAGCCCTTCTGGAAAGACCTACAAAAATGGGAAGTAAATTGAGCACCATGATATGACATTATAAACAATGGTACCCCATGCAATCTTACTAATCTTGAATATAAACCATAGAATATTCTTCAACACCATAAGAAGTCTCTACCGACAAAAAGTGAGCTATTTTAGTCATACTATCAACAACCACCCATATTGAGTCAAATTGCTTCCTAGTCTTTGACAAACCCGTAATGAAGTCCATATTCACTTCCTCCTATTTTCAAGTAGGTATCTCAATATCTTGGGACAAACCACCCGGACTTTGGTATTCACCTTCATTTATTGGCAATTTGCACACCCTATTACACATTTTGCTACATTTTTCTTCATATCAATACGCCTCTCTCAAATGTCAATACATTTGGGCGGTTCCCGTTTGACTAGAATACTTAGAGTTATGAGCCTCGTCAAGTATAGTTTTCCTTAGGCCATCTACATTAGGGAGACACAACCTCCCTTGGTCACGAAGCACTCCATCTCCCCCTTGTGATAAGACCTCAACCTTCTTATCAACCACTAACTTTTTCAATTCAACCAAAGTATGATTCATGTCTTGTTTTTCTTTAACCTCCTCTATCAAAGACGATTCTACACCATTTTGCACGAATACACCACCATTGTTCAAGCTATTACACCTTACACCTGAATAAGCCAAATGGTACACTTCTTTAACTAGCTCTTCCTTTCCATTTTGAATATGCGCAATGCTGCCCATAGACATTTTACGCAATGCATCAGCCACAACATTTGCTTTACCGGAGTGATGCATCAATATCATAGTCCTTCAAAAGCTCCAACCACCTCATTTGCCTTAGGTTAAAATCCTTTTGGTTAAACATATATTTTAAACTCTTATAGTCAGTGAATATATTAACATGCACCCCATAGAGATAATATCGCCAAATCATTAATGCAAATACAATAGTTAATAACTCAAGATCATGAGTCTGATAGTTCCTTTCATGCACCTTTAATTGCCTTGAAGCATAAGTAATGACCTTTCCATGTTGCATTAACACACAACCGAAGCTTATATGTGAGGTATCACAATAAACAACAAAACCATCTGAACCTTCAGGCAATGTCAAAATAGGGGCTGAGGTAAGATGATCTTTCAACATTCGAAAACTCCTCTTACGTTCGTCGAACCATTGAAATTTCACTTTCTTTTGGGTCAACTTAATCAAAGGAGAGGCAATGGAAGAAAAACCTTCAACAAATCTTCTATATTATCCAGCCAAGCCCAAAAAGCTCCTAATATCGGATAGAGACAATGGTCTAGGCCAATTTTTCACCCCCTCAGTCTTCTTAGGATCTACTCTAATACCATCACCTGAAATAATATAGCCAAGAAAACCACCTCACTTAGTCAAAACTCGCACTTGCTAATCTTGGAAAATAGTTGCTTATCTCTCAATGTTTGTGTGGTGACCCCCTTAGACAAAACTCATACTTAATAAAATGGCAAATAGTTTCCATCTCTCAATGTTTGTAACACAATTTGCAAATAGTCCTCATGCTCTTTCACATCTTGTGTATAGACCAGTATATCATCTATGAATACAACCATAGACATATCTAAATACAATTTGAAGACCCTATTCCATGAAAGCGGCGGGGACATTTGTTAGTCCAAATGGCATAGCTAAGAATTCAAAATGACCATATCGAGTTCTAAAATCCATCTTTATTATGTCATCCTCCTTCACCCTCAATTGGTGATACCCAGACTGAAGATCAATTTTATAGAAGTAGCTTGCTCCTTATAGTTGGTCAAATGAATATCAATCCTCAGAAGTGGATGCTTGTTTTTGATAGTCACCTTGTTCAATTGATGATAATCCACACACATCCGAAGTGAACTATCTTTCTTTCTTACAAACAATAGGAGAGCACCCCATGGAGACACACTAGGCCTTATGAACTCTTTGTCAAGGAAGTCCCTTAATTATTTCATTAATTCTTTCAACTCCGCCGGGTCCACTTGATATGGAGCTATAGAAATAGGTTGAGTGTCGAATAAAATATCAATGCCAAAGTCAATTTTCCTTCAAGAGGAATACCGGATAAGTCATCGAAAAAGTCATCGGGGAGCTCGTTAACTATATGAACCGAATAAAAATAGGAACTTTGGACTCAATATCCATGACCCGAACAACATGATATGTGCATCCTTTAGAAATCATTTTCATAGAATTTACATAAGAGATAAACTTACCGTTAAACTCTGAATTTTTCCCTTCTACTCAAGAATGGACTCGTTAGGAACTTGGAATATGACCCTTTGGGTTTCACAATCAATAAAAGCATAAGATGCATGCAAATAATCCATACCAAGAATAATATCAAAATCAGTCATGTCAAGTTCAACAAAATCACATGGAAAGACTTTATGTAAGACTGACACGGGACAATTTTTATATACTTTCTTGGCTAGGATTGACTCACCAATTGGAGTATAAACTGAATAAGGTTCTAAGAAGACTTTGGGAGGCATATCAAACTTTGTAGAAAGATAAGGAGTAACAAAGGACATATTACCATCGGGGTCAACTAAAGCATATACATCATAATTAAAGACTTTGAACATACCCATAACCACATTGAGAGACTCTTCACCCACTTGCCTAGCATGTAGAGCATGGAACCAATTACCACATGGACCACCTCCTTGAGCTTGGGCACCCTGTTGCACTTACCCTCCTTGAACCATTGACCTTGTGGACACCCATCCCTACGTTTGTTAGCAATATTTAACATTTAACAATCTTGTGCCCTATTTTTCCACAACCAAAGCAAGCACCCATCCCTCTCAAGCAATCACCAACATGGTTCCTCCTATACTTAGAAAACCTTGGAGGGATAGCACCACAACCCTTTACTACATCACCTTGAGCCTTAGGGTTAGTTTCCCTATCTTTGTCGAACCTTTGTGGAGCACCTTTTGACGATCCTTGTCCTTGTGGGAAGCGGCCACCACCGAACTTGGCATGAGAGAACCAACCATCAAAATGAGCCTTTTTTGTCTCCCTCATCCTTATCTTTTGAAGTTTCTCACTCTCCACTTGCTCGAGATAAGTCACAAGCCGAGAAATATCCATCTCCTTGATCAGCATAGTGACTTTACATTCCATCTTCACCAAATTGCGTATACCCAAGGTGAACTTGTTCATGCAGGCCCTAGAGTCAGCCATCAAAGAAGGAGCATACTCGGAAAACTTTATGAACTTGAGGGCATACTCCCTCGCATTTATACCACCTTGCCTCAAATTCATGAACTTAATCGCTTTAGCTCCCCTTAGTTCGAGGGCAAAAAACAATAAAGAAAAGAGACCTTAAACATCTCCCAATCAATAGACTCATCTTCAACCCTTTCGAACTTCCATTGTGTGAATCAATTTTGAGCAACTCCCTTAATTTGGTAAGCTGCCAACTCGGCCTTCTCCTTGGATGAAACTCCCAAATTTTCATAGTTTCCTCAATAAACTCTTTTGGATCCTCATCCACCTTGAAACTATGATACTCTGGAGGATTTATTCTAGCAAAACCTCTTTTCCTAGAAGCTAGAGTAGGAGTCTATGGAGAAATAGCGGCCCAAAACTTCTCATTAGTCACTTGATCAGCTTAAGGGCCTTGAGGAACTTGAGGAGTCAGAGGAAGTTGGTTCTCTTAGCATCAACTCCCCTAGGAAATAGAGCACGTCATAGAGGCATTTTCTGAAAATATCAACGGACAAGCATCAGGGAATAGGGGGCTTGAAGGCATGACATAGATCACAAAAGAAATGAAGAATTCCTAAATGTCTCATAGCATCTCGGTCATGGATATAGCACACTTCACACCTATGAACAAGACTCTACTAGACACGACATGTTGGGCTCCCTAGGATACTTTTAAATCTTGTGCTCTAATACCAAGTTTGTCATGACTTGAACCTAGGGGCTAGTTGTGATACAACGAATGTGACACCCAAAGCTGCCCCATCGAAGCCTCTTGTTCATACCATAAGCATGCATAAGGTAAAGTAATCAATTCATAAGAGAGTAAGAAAGTGAAACATATCAATATCGAAGACATAGTTTGCTTTTGGGGGATGACAACATCTTTGGTCCATAATATGCCTCTACATCATAGATCTTGGCAGGGACTAGAACATGTCACTAGCTCACCCTCAAGATAGAATAACAAATGAAAATACAAAGTCTCAATATGAAAGCATAACATGAACAAGGCTTGTTCTCGAAGCATGGGAACTCACCAACAATCTTCAAAGCACAATCTAACACTAGCCATAAAAAAGAAGAATAGTCTCGTCGTCTGTCCCTACATGGTTAGATCATGTAGGAAAAGAGGTATGTGCTAGTACGTGGAATGTACTACATATGTAGATATGCCATACATCAAGGATCCATGTACTAATTATGTAGGTATGCCATACATCAAGAAATATCATAACATAATGTTTAATCATAATCAATAGAATAAGGACAAGATATGAATGATCTATGCATGTTTAAATCCATAAGTAGAAGCATCTAGAAACCTTTCATCACCTAGCATACATATAATAAGATCATGCAGACTATTATATGGAATCTCGATATTTTCTCTACATCGAACGAAAGAGAAGTCTACATTGCAAAGATAGACTTGACCCTAGCCTTTAGGATTATCCTTAGCATGGTGGGTGTCACATGAACATAAAAGATCCTACCCTTTAGGCTTAACCCTAGGACGGTGAGTATCATATGAATCCATTTGCTAGCCTTTTAGGCATCTAATCATCAACCCATGGTATGTGACTTAAGGATTTATATAATGACCTTAGGGAGAGTCCCTCCCTCACATAAGCTCATTCGGTGCTAAGTCAAATTTTATGAAATACATAGTCATGCATATACATAGCTTTAAACAAAATTCATACTTCATCAAAATCATACTTTTATAGCTTGTAAAATAGGTATCATTGCTTCATGAAAATATCTCATATCATAGGAATAGTCCATATACATAACTTTGCATTTAGTTTGGATATACTCCCCATCTTATCATCATTTCATCAACATTAGAGTTTTAAGTCACCCTCATCACCATATCAACATCATCATAGATCATCATCAACAATATTACATCCTTTGCATACTTTAAAATCATAGTTCATGAAGTCATAGCTTTGCCATTGGAAACTAGGGCCATGTGTGGGTTCATGAGCAATTGCGTTAAAATCATGCAATTAGAGGAAAATCATGTAATTGAAATCAATTTGGATCATTAGTAAAGGAACCCACATCAATTCAACTACCCCTAATCATCATATACTTGAAATCACTTTCATTCACTTGGAAATCATAGAAATCATGTAATCCTTCATAAATAATGCATGAGTGCCACAATCCGGAACTTGGGGTCTAAGAGTGACATGGTGAATGGGAACCCGAGAGTCTCCAAACAAGCCTCGTAGTATCCGTAATCACATCATCGGTTCGAAAGCATAAATGAATTATAAACATATAGTTCTAAGGGACGTGTAAGTATAACTCACTATATGGGGACAATTTGGGACTTCGGATCTTTCACATCAAAACACATAATCATATCATAAGGCTCATGCCCAATCCATATAATGATCACCAATAGGTAGTCATATCCATAAGCAAAATCTCCCAATACAAAACTTAGCGTATAAACGTAAAGGGTTTATAAGATGTCCAACAATGCCTCTAGTCATAAGATAGGACGGGGGCCAAGACATACCTCGGGCTCACCCTCTAAGTAACTAACATAAATAAAGCACTATCGATAGAGGAATGGTGGTTTGTCCTTGGAAGATAGGACTCATCACAATAAGAAAATCTCCAGATCCAAGCTAGACATCGTACGAAGGATGAATGTAGTCCTCGGTTCCTACATGGTTAGATCATGTAGGCAAAAGTATACGTTAGAACCTTTGGATGTATTAAGTATGCGAGTATGTGATGCATATGACTTATCAAACCTACATTCAGTGTTAGTAGACAAGGGCACATAGTATAGGAAGAAGTTCATATCCAAGAAGAGTATATAACCATATGCCATGAAATCCATGATGCATGAAATGCAATAATGCTCATAGATAGTGGGGATGGACTATAATCAACAAATCAAAATCATGTGAGGTATTATATGAATTAGTCCGATGAATACTTCCCATCGGTAGGTGAAGATTACTTGCCAAGGGTAATCCACATCACACCTTATGTCCTAGTCTTTTTGGTGGATGGACACCTTCCTTACGACCTCAATTTTTGAAAGGATTTTCATATCATATCATGTCATATCAAATATGTAACCATTTCTTATGACCGAATATTTTTGATAATGGCTGCCATATACCCATGCTGACACATAGTTCAAGGAAAGGGAGAGGACCCTTGGGGACAACCCTGACGCCCCCAATCCATCGGTGCTAAGTTAAAACATCCCACAGGAATACTTATACATATACATGCTTTCAGAAGAGGCAATAATAATTTTAAATCCTTTCAATGCACATTTAGTCTCAAAAGCCAGCCATAGTTCATATTCATAATTCTCATGCATAGGAATAGCTCATGCACATATACGGAATGATGAAAACATCCAAAATGCTCAAAGAGCCATAACATTAGGCATTTATGTGATTACATTCTTGTCATAACCAATATATTATCAAAATCATATACATGAACATAATTGAGCTTAACCCACTTCATAATTTTCATAAAACTCAATGCTCATGAATGCATATGCTATGAATGAGATGAGAATAGCATGGGTAAGTGAGATTCGAACTTAAATCAATGATATATTATGAAATTCAATTTAAGACATAAGTAAAATTCACATTTAAAACATAGTGTAAATTACCCATGCACAAATCAAGCTTTAAAGGGGACATACACATTCATAACTTCATAACTTCAATGCAATTCTTCATATTAGGGCTTATATCACTTTAATATCAATAAATAAACATAGCCCATACATCAATTGAATTTAATAAACAATAATATTGAAAACCCATATTTAAAGTAGCTAATATTCCATGAAATTGAGTGTAAAAGAGCTTTGGGTCATCTTGCTTGAAAGGTACCAAGAATCAATCCCACATACCATAGCTAATGAAGAAGTTTCAAGAAGAAATTTGAAGAAGAATGAGCCTTCCCTTGATTCCCAAGCTTAGATTCACAAGAGTCCTTTAAGGGATAGTTCTTAAGAGGGTTCAATATAATTCTTAGTGTGAAGAATGAATTTGAATGAAGGAACAAAGTATGGGTCATTTGAAAGTCCTTAGGTAGCATAGAAGGTCACAAAAGACTCTTCGGGTAAATCATAATTACGAAAATGCCATTAATAAAATGAGTTGAAAAATTAGATATTTTCATCTCAAAGAGGACCATATGGTCCATGACATCCCATACGAACCGTATACATGTCCGAGATCTAACACTTGGAAAAAGTTTACTTGACGAAGGTCTAAAATGGTAATCCCATACTTAGATTTTGTTTTTGACATAGGCATCCATATAGAGGGTAGTATGAACCGTACCAAGCCATATGGTCCGTGTGGCCCCTCCATCCCACCTTCCTTAGAAAATTTCTTCCACGATGAAGTTCCGAGATAGATAGTCAATACTTAGAAAAATTTCACTCCGGAAGCCATACGGGGAGGTATATGGGTCGTACCACCCCATACAGACCGTATACTTGGCCCTCCCCCTATACTTGGTCCCAAAATAGTGGAATTTAAAGACTAAGGCTGCCACATGGCCTTCCACATGGTCCGTGAAGCCTCACACGGCCCGTGTGAGGTCCATGAGTGGCATGCCTTAGTCCAAAACTCCATAATTAAGCTACAACACGCCACACAAGGCCAAGGGTCACTACAAGAAGTCCCCACACGATCTGTATAACCTCACACGGGCTATAAGGGCTCCCATGTAGCGTCACCTTGGTCCAAAACTTTTCAAAACTAAAATTTTCAAGCTCCAATAAGGTCGTACAATGTTCAAGTCCTTACAATGAGAAGGTATAATAATCATGTAGTAATCATAACCTAACCATTTGGAATGTTATCATGAAAATTTGTAGAAATTAATACTCAAGCTTTGAGAAAAAAAGGGAGAATTGAGTTAGGCTTCATGGATGAATCTAGTCCATGAATTAAGCCCTACATACCTCAAGCGAAGAACATCAGAAATTAGAGATAAAATACCTGGAAATCCTTAATAGAATTTGGAACCCTAGCTTCAATGGAGTCCCTTGTTTAGAGAGCAAAATTTTGGAGTTTTGGGAGAGGTGTTTTGAGAGTGAATGAGTTAGAATGAAATAATAATGGTTTTATAAGATTTGAGTCGGTTAAGTTAGTTAAAAGGATCAAACGACATAGTTTAAGAGTTAACTAAATTAAAAATAATAAAAAAAAACCTTCATTAAAAAACTGCCAGAGCCATCCACGAAACCACATTTACAGCCCATAATCCACTCCATGAGTCGTGCCTTGTCTCGTTGTAATGACCCTGAAGGTCTGTTTTGGTATTTTCAATCAAATTACCATTTTTCCTTCTCAGAATTTCTCTTGAGTCATTTATGGTTGAGTTGAAAAGTCAAATTTCAAAAATCTTGTAAAGAGTTGGAAGTTTGCCAAAGAAAGAGTTTTTAAAAGCTTAAAATTTGAAATTTTGAGTTTTGAGGTCATATTGAGTTTTGGGTGTCAAAATGCAGTTTTGTCAATTCCATCAGCTCTGTAATGCATAATTTGGTCTAGAGGAACCAACATAACTGAATTTGGAGTTAAAATGGGAATTTTGGATGTGAAGTTATATTTCAGTTGAATTCACATAATAGTTTGACTTTAGTCAATATTTCTGAGTTTGGAAGCTCTAATGTGAATTGTGATGATTCCATCGAGTTCGGAATGTCATTTCTGGTAGGGTTGCATACTTTTTCATATTTATAAAGTTTCCGATGAGTTTCGAGGGCAAAAAGCATGTTTTGAAGGGTGTTGGTGCAAGTAGATCGCGGTCAACGTGGGTCAACCGGATCAACAACCCTTTTTCTTTTATTTTTATTGTTGAAAATATTCCTTTCTTCATTTTGACTACTTCGCCATTTTCTTCCATTTTTGAGTTCTAAAAGCTTGGAGGTGCAATTTTGAGCAAGGTTTTTCCCGAATTTTCATTTGGGTAAGCTTTCTAAATACTAAATCTTTGATTTTTTATATTTAAATTATAATTTTGACTTGAAATTTTTGGTTTCAACCTTCCAATATTTATGGGTTTTCAAGAACTTTGATTCAAACTTTAAATGATGATTTCTCCCTCAATTTCAATTCAAATTTTATGAGATTTTTGCCAACAAACTCCATTTTTTGTCCAGATTTGGAATTTTTGAAAAATCAATTAATTCTTTACCATTTCACTCCTAGACCTAATTCCTATCAATATAACTTTTTGTGACACGTATATCTCTTTCTTTATAGTGGTTTGGTGTTTTGAGGTCAATTTTGTGAATTCATTCATCTAATTGGCTAGTTCGTGTATGATTCATCCTTCGACGTTGTAGTGATTTGAAATATCGTAGAAGGGAAAAAACTTGAATTTGAGTTGATTAAGACTTCGATTAAGGCAAGTGGACTTCTAACCTTTTGTTAAGTATGAATGAACTTTGTATTATCCTATGTATGTGGATTTGGGTGATTTTGTGGCACGAAATGGAGTAGAATTATATTATTATAGGCTTTGATCTTGGGATTTCAAATTAGGTATTTGTAAATATTGTGAAGTCTTGACTTGTGAAATAGTTGTGGGATTTTGATTACTTGTGAACTTGTGGATTATCCGGTTATCTTTTGATTGATTTGGCTATTAGTTGGAGCAATTGAACCCAAACCCTTGTTGAGTTGATTGAACTTAGTTTTTTTTGTAGTGTGACACTTGGGAGTTAGTGAACTATTCTAATAGTTATGATTTGGTTAATGGGAAGGAGGAAATAATGACATATAGGACTTGAATTATGAGATGTTGTCCGTTATTGTTGACTTAGACTTATGAGATAATATTGTGAAATGAGCTTGTGATGCCATAGTTGATAATGTAAAAGTATTTATGATGTCTTGATTGTTGAACTTTGAATTACATTACATAGAATTGGCTATTGAATTTCTTATAAATGTTGAGCTAAATGTGTATGTTGAGATGTTATTAGAAATTGTGAGACTAATTACTTGTTAAGTAAGAACTCAAATGATGAATTGTCCTAAGCTATGATAACTAAGGGTAACTGAAAGAGTTGAACTATATTATATTGTGATTATTATGTAATGTGTTGTTGATGACTTAAATATTGAAAGACAATGAAATGATTGAAGTATTGTGAATAAATTATTCATGTGGACATCTTGCATATTTCTATACATGTGAAAATGATGGTTAGAGATTGATACTTGTTGACTTGTGACTTGATACTAAGAATCTCTGTGATATAAGAATGTGAAATATGGATCCTGTTGTGCTTGATCATAGTAAATATTTGTGATATTATTGTTGTTGAGCTTCATTTATGGGTTAGAGAATTAACTATAAGTTTGGAATGAATCATCGCTATGCTTTGTATATTGTGATATTTGACTTGAATTGATGTATATGTTGTAATGTGGGCTCTTGCATGCACTTCTCACTATTGCATTATATGAGCATGTTCTTGATATGCATTCTTGACTGAGTTCCACTAATGAAACACTGAAAACAAAAAGGGATTGGGCCACACGTCCGTGACATGAAACATTGAAAAGAAATAGGAAATGGTCTATATGTTTGTGGTGGGAAACATTGAAAAGAAATGGGGAATGGGACACATGTCTGTGGCGGGAAACACTGATATGAGACATTGAAACACTAGGAATGGGCCTCATGAGCCGGGGCAGGTACATGGATAAATATGTCTCTCATGTGTTTCAGACTGACGATATCAGTGGATGTGTATCATAGGACGGACATACATCACAATTATTTGATATTGTATCGCATTATTTACATTTCATAGCATTCCCTCCATTTCATATCATTCCTTGCTTAAAGTTGTCATATATACTATGTGTGGTATGTTGAATGCTTTGAACCTTGTACATTGTTGAGATTAAAGTATTGAAATATTATGGTGTATGCTGGTAATTTGAGCATTGTACATTGTGGAGATTATACTATAGGGATACTATGTTTTGAGATTGTAACTACTTATATTACTGACATACTATTGTACTACTTGACTCTGCAGATCAGTTGATTATTTTGAGATAGTATTCTATAATGTGTATACATTTGTATATTATTGTTATGATGGAAATTGTCTGAGTGCAGGTGTGTAGTTCGACGGTTTGTGGTTGAGTGGATATGAGTATCTGTGTTCTTCATTGCTTTACTTCAAGTTTAGTTTCCATCTGCTGAGTACCATGTCGTTTGGTTCTCACCCCTTGCTACATTTTTTATAGGTTGTGAGCCCAATCCTTTTTATTAGATCTCTCACTATCTGACTGGGCTTCTAGAATCTCAAGAGGTAGTTTCTCGTTTCTTTAGCAGACTCCCTAGAATTCTATATTTATGTTATATTCTATTCAAAAACTAGACATTGAGATTTGTACTTTCTTTCAAATATTGTTGTATAGTAGCTTGTATATGTGACACCATTCGATGGTTTGTAGACTTGTTTACCCTATGCTTATCCTAGCTTATTAGACTTTATTTCTTTCACTCATAGTATTGTGTATTGAACTGAGTAGGTTTATACTGACTTGCCTCGGTAGGTTAGGCAAGTGCCATAACACCCTATTTTTGGGTCGTGACAATTTGGTATCAAAGCCCCAGGTTCATTGGTCTCATATATGTAGAAGCTTATCAAGTAGAATCTCAAGGATCGATGCAGAGACGTCTATTACTTATTCTTGAGAGGCTACAGAGACTGTTAGTAAATCCTCTCTTGTTATTTCTATTCCTCTCATGTGTGGTTGTTGTTGGGTTTCTGAATATTATGTGATCGTATGCCTTTGCTTGTGCATGTATCTAACCTAGTAGGTAATCCTTTAGTGGGGAAAACTTGTGCTTAATGTTTTATGCGAGAATATGAGATGTCATTGTGTAGTTTGGAACTTGATCCAGCTTTGAGAAATAGGTAATGAACTTAATGGATAAATGTGTCATCAATTTTGGCTCTCCTATAATTCGAAAAGATTTGGGTTTGGTTGAGGTCCAATGAGGTATATTAAAGATAAGGTATTGGAAGGTGAAACTAGTTGGAGGACTTTATTAACACCATATTATTTTTGTTCACCCATACAACGTAAAGGGTGGTGGTATTGTCCTGGTCTATCAAATGTTTGGGGCGATCCATAAATATGGCATAATGTGGTTAGGGGAATGACTATGTTATCACCGCAATAAACATGTGATTACAGTTGTTAAGTTTGTCAAATAAGGGTTGCTTCGTTTTTGCAGAGGATGACATTATGTTCATTGGAATTTAAACATCCACTATGTCTTCTTGGAGTGGGTATATAGCAGGAATAGTTGTAATACAACTACTATAGTAGTAATTATGTCCATTTGGCTAGGGTTGTGGGCTGTATTGCTTCCGCTACCCATCTAGTCTATGAAAGAAGCTATATTTCTTGGTGAGAGATAAAACCAATTCAATTATGTATGATAACTATTTAATATGACAAAATTGTGTACTATTCGAGCACAAATGTCTTGGGGGGTATGATGCATGTTAGTGGTGAATCTAGTAGGCCTTCTGATGTGGTACTGGTAATACACGAGGACAGAGGTATTGGTCTTTAAGCATGAACACTAGTTAGTAAGGAGTTATCAGTTGTTGAACTTACTCAGCTAGTAGAGTTTGACATTACTGTCACATTTGGGGAGAACCAATTGATTGTTGCTATGGATGCTTGAGTTTGGAATTGATCATAGGAAAAGCCATAATGGTGAATCTAGGAATGGGTATTAATACGTTTATGTGTGAATTATATTCCATATATCTATATGGGGACGAGTGACTTCAATTGTAAGCCAAGAGAAGAACATTGATATTGCGATAGCAAACATATAGACTAAAAAAGTTTTGACAAGTTCACTTGTATGAATATAAATGGGAATGTTAGTAAGAAAGTCCATGTGGATAATTGTTTGATTCAGTAAATTTGGCTGGTATAACTTGGGATTGGGTTACCATATCAACTATAAGATCAATTTTTTAGTATGACACAGCTTTGGTGACCTTGTTCAGCATTTGGTAATATGGTTACACTTGTATTAGTGGGGTCAAGAGATTGTTGGTAAGATATGAGAGAGAAGTCTACAGAAGTTGGGTCAAGTGTGAGAATAGATTTCTTTATGGCTTTCGATTCAGTGATTAGTACAACTTAGGTTGCTAATGGCGGGCATGATAAGATATACGAGGAAGCAATTGATTATAAACTAAGGTATGCAATCTCTAGAGATCTTCAAGGTATGTATTAATCATGATTGAGAAGGGAATCGGTTGCATAGTGTGAATCGAGATCCAACATTTCATGGTAAGTTTACATTCCCGATAGTTAATTTTGTCAAGGTATAGATTAGTCAAGAAATGAGATGATTAATTACGTTGGTTATTAAGCATTTTGAAGGGGTTTGAGCCAGTATAGACTTTGCTACTTTTGATGGTGTAAAACTTAATAAGTTTGCATTTTAGTAGTTGGTTTGAAGTCAAAGAAAATCTGTTATAGAGTTTTTCTAAGAAATAATGACGATAAATGGGTTAGGAGCGAGTACATGAGTCTTGGGCATCAAAGAGTTTGAGCATTTAGGATTGGGCCATGAGTATGGTTAAACATTCAAACATCCTTGCAGCATTGATGACAAATACAAGTTAAGAAAAGTGAAGGAGATTTGACATCATGTATAGATCAATGGTTTAGAGTTATAAATTGCACAGATTTTCGCTTTGAGTTTTTGTGATAATGTGAGGTGGCTGACTCACTACTGGGTTATGAAAGATAATCAACTACCTTTCAGAAAGTTTGGTTAGATTGGATAACAAACAATGATAGGTGAGAATTCTGCATTTCATGTTAGGTTTGGATTGTTCTATCATAATAGGTGACTTATGAAAACATTACAGAAAGGTCTTATGATTTTATATGTGTCATTGATGACTTTGAATCAGATGGATACTACCTATGAAGACATTACAGAAAGGTCTTACGATTTTATATGCGTCATTAATAACTTTGGATCAGATGGATACTACTTTGTTGATGGAAATTAACATGGACTATCATGATTATGGGTTATGTAAATACTTAGTGGTAAATAAAGGTTATATGCTTATGGTTTACAGAATTCATGGGGTGATCAAGAATTTCTTAAGTTTGGCATGAGGTATGAGTGTTTGAGTGGATGTTGAGGTATTTTCTCCTCGAAGGTTTACGTGTGGTTGAGGTTGATTCCTAATTAAATAGTTTTAGCTCATGGAAAAGGCACCATACTTGATTTAGCTACTGTTCCAACATCCGGGTAGTGTTATTTGAGGTTTTATAAGCTTGGGAGTATTAGTCACTGGTTGTCTTTCCTGGTCATTACCTTTCTTTGAGCCATATTAATTGGATTCTCCCTTATGAGTATGCATTGTCTAAGTATTAGAATTGTGCAGCTTAAGTTCGGGTAGGATTATGTTAAAAAAATAGAACTTGGATGAGGTTTGCGATAGTTTGTATATTGCAATTGACTATGATTGGTTCAAATTCACTCTTGGGCTTCATCGAAAATGGATCTGAGTTGCCTCGTGGTCTCATGGGTGGAAGTTCATCTTGATGTGTAAACTGTAGTATGAGGGTGTTGGTTCAAGTTTGGTTCATTCGCTAGTTTCTAGCTTGGTAATTACTCTTGGAGAGCAGAATTTCATGTTGGTTCCTAAGTCTTCTTCTTGAGAATACATCTTGACGGTATAGCTCTCGGAAATAAGGTTACTTGGAAGCAATTAATGACTTTGAGAATTGTAATTCAAATCTTGGTTACTTCTAGTGAGGCTCCTCCCTTTGCTTTATGTTCGAGGAAGAACATGATTTTTAGTGATGAATGATGTAATGATCATGAAGGTCCTTTTTGGCATTTTGACCTAATTACCATTTCTGTTTCTTGAAAGCCGCCTTGAGTTATTTATGGTTGAGTCTGAAAGTCGAATTTTGAAAATCTTATAAAAAGTTGGAAGTCTTCCAAAGAAAGAGTTTTTAAAAGGTTTAAAGTTTGAAATTTTGCGTTTTGTGGTCATCTTGAGTTTCAGGTGTCAAAATGTAATTCTGTCATCTTTGGAATGCAGAATTCAGTCTAGGAGAACTGATGGAACTAAATTTGGAGTTAAAACGAAGATTTTGGACCCAAAGTTGCATTTTTAGTTGAATTCAGATCATAGTTTGACTTTGGTCAACATTCAGAGTTCGAAGGCTTTCATATGAGTACCGATGATTCCATCAATTCTCAGGACGTCATTTCTAATAGGGTTGTATACTTGGTTCATATTTATAGGGTTCCAAATGAGTTTCGAGGGTCAGAAAACAAGTGTTAAATGGTGTTGGTGCAAGTTGACCGCGATCAACATGCGGTCAACGCGGGTCAAGAGGGTCAACCAGGTCAACAATCCTTTTTCTTTAATATTTATTATTGATAATATTCCTTTCTTACCCATTTTGGCAACTCCATCATTTTCTTCCATTTTTGAGTTCTAAAAGCTTGAAAGTGCAATTTTAAGAAAGTTTTTTCGTGAATTTTCATCTGAGTAAGTTTTCTAAATACTATTCTTTGATTTTCAGTATTTAAATTATGATTTGACTTGAAAATTTTGGTTTCAACCCTCCAATTTTTATGGATTTTCAAGAACATGATCCAAACTGTAAATTATGATTTCTCCCTCAACTTCTACTGAAGTTTTATGGGATTTTCACCCACAAACTTCCTTTTTTGTGTTTAACCTGATTTTTAGCTCAATTTTCATATTCGAGATATTTCTTTAACCATTTTACCCTCGAACCTGATTCCTATCAACATGGGTATAAATTGACTCTTTTTGATGTGTATATCTCATTCTTGATAGTGGTTTAGTGTTGTTGAGTCAATTTGTGAATTCATTCATCCTGTTAGATAGTTTGTGTATGATTCAGCCTATAAGATTGTGGTGATTTGGAGTATCATAGAAGGAAAAAAACTTGGATTTGAGTTGATTGGGACTTCAATTAAGGCAAGTGGACTTCTAACGTTATCCTATGTAAGTGGGTATGGGTGATTTGTAGCACGAAATGGGATAAACTTAGATTATTATAGGCTTTGATCATGTGAATTCGGATTGGGTAGTTATGAATATTGTGAATCTTTGATATGTGAAATAATTGTGGGATTGTGAATACTTGTGAACTTGTGGATTATTCAATTTTCTTTTGATTGATTTGGCTATTGATTGGAGCAAGTGAACCCTAATCCTTGTTGAGTTAATTAAACTTAATATTTTCTTGCAATGTGAAACTTAGGGGTTAGTGAACTATTTTAATGAGTATGATTTGGATAATGGGAAGGAGGAAATGATGACATGTATGATTTAATCTATGAGATGATGTCCATTGTTGTTGACTTAGACTTATGAGATAATATTGTGAAATGAGCTTGGGATGCCATTGTTGATAATGTGAAAGTGTTCACAACGTCTTGATTGTTGAACTTTAAATTAGGTTGCATGGAATTGTCTATTGAATCTCTTATCTGAAATGTTGAGCTAAATGCATATGCTGAGATGCTGGAAATTGTGAAACTAATTGCTTGTGAAGTAAGAACTCAAATGATGAATTGTCCTAAGCTATGATAACTAAGGATAATTGAAAGAGTTGAACTATGTTATTGTGATATTTACGTAATGTGTTGTTGATGACTCAAATATTGAAAGACAATGAAATGATTGAAGAATTGTAAATAAATTATTCATGTGGACATCTTGCATATTCCTATACATGTGAAAGTGATGGTTAGAGATTGATACTTGTTGACTTGTGACTTGAAATTGAGAATTTCTTGTGATATAAGAATATGAAATATGGATCTTGTTGTACTTGATCAAAGTAAATATTGTTAATATTATTGTTGTTGAGTTTCACTTGTGGATTTGAAAATTGACTATAACCTTGGAACGAGTCATTACTATACTTTATATGTTGTGATATTTAACTTGAATTGATGTATATGTTATAATGTGGGCTCTGGCATGCACTTCTCATTATTGCATTATATGAACATGTTCTTCTTGACTGAGTTTCACTGATGAAACACCGAAAAGAAATAGGGATCGGGCCATACATCTGTAGTGGAAAACATTGAAAAGAAATAGAGAATAGGCCATACGTCCATGGAGAAAAACATTGAAAAGAAATAGGGAACGGGCCACACATCCGTGGGGGGAAACATTGATACGAGAATTGAAACACCGAGAATGGTCCTCACGAGCCGGGGCAGGTATATGGATAGATATATCCCTCATAGGTTCCAGACTGACGATATCAACAGATGTGTATAGTTGGACAAACATGCATCATGATTATTTGGCATTGCACCACATTGCTTACATTTTATAGAATTCATTCCATTTCATATCATTCCATTCTTGAAGTTGTTAAATGTACCATGTGTGATGTGTCAAATGCTTTGAACCTTGTACATTGTTGAGATTGAACAATTGAAATATTGTGATGTATGTTGGTAACTTGAGCCTTGTACATTATGGAGATTGGACTATGGAGATACTGTGTTTTGAAATTGTAACTGCTTATATTGCTAATAGACTATTGTACTAAACTCTGGGGATCAACTGATTATTCTGAGATGGTATTATATAATGTGTATACTTTTATATATTGTTGTTATGCTGGGATTTTTCTGAGTGCAGGTGTGTTGTTCGGTGGTATGTGTTGAGTGGATAGGAGTACTTTTGTTCTTCATTGCTTTACTTCAGGTTCAGTTTCCATTTGTTGAGTACCGTGTCATTTGGTACTCACCCCTTGCTACATTTTTTGTAGGTTGTGAGCTCGATCCTTTTTTATTAGATCTATCACTGTCAAACTGAGTTTCTAGGTTCTCAGGAGGTAGTTTCTTGTCTCTTCAGTCGACCCGCAAGGATTCTATATTTATGTTATGTTCTATTCAAAAACTTGACATTGAGACTTGTACTTTCTTCCGAGTATTGTTGTCTAGTGACTTGTACATGTGACACCATTCTTGGGATGGTTTGTAGACTTGATTACCCTGTGCTTATTCTAGCTTATTAGACTTTATTTCTTCCACCCGTAGTATTGTATATTGAATTGAGCAGGTTTAGGCTAACTTGCCTTGGTGGGTTAGGCAAATGTCATCACACCCTGTTTTAGGTCGTGACACTCGTACTAGGCATGGTCCCAAAAATTAAGCTACTTAAAATTGCACTTGAGAACCACGAAATTCCATGTACAGTCTGTAATTTCATTTACGAACCGTGGAACCCTTCCATAGAACTCTCCTAGACTTGAAAAAATTTTCCTCTTTCAGGGTCCCTTTCACGACCCAATGTACGGGTCATATAAACAACTATGACCCGTACTGTTCCTCGTGGAATGACTTCCAATGACCAAAATTTTTACCAAGCATTGGACCCCAAACACAAGATCTTCTTACGACATATGGTAGAATCCACGAGCCATAGATTGACTCTTAACACCAGCCAGTCTCAAAATTTTCGTAACTTTTCATTTTTCAGGCTCTTCAACATACAAGAATATCCTAGTTTTGTCTTCTTTTGATTTAAACCCTTGTTGTTGATAATTTGTTACTTGTATTTAGTTGTGTGTAGTTATCATTTTCTAAATAACCCCTCCCCTTTATAAAAATAATCTGATTAAGAGTACAAATACATATAATTAAGCTATGCGTGAATCAAATTCCTAGTGGGTTGGATCCTAACCTTGGTTAGATTCTATATTTGAACAGCGACTGCTTTATACTTCTTAGGATGCATAAAATCCACAATGTAGTCCTAAGGTCTTGAAAGCATTGAAAACTTTATCTCTTTTCTTTCATAGTAAAAAACTCTCTCCACTTTTACTTGAAGGATTAGGCCTAGCCGAACTTTGTTAAATCTTTCTATTATTTTTATTTTCTATTTTTTTTATTTGTGATTGTATGCTAATTAATCCACGATATTTTCACAATAATTATGATTCATAATAATAGTGAAAGGAGAGAAAAACATAGTTAAATGATGCATATTGGCTGATACATGTTATATTCGATACATACACATTGTTAGACGGGGAAGGAAGACAAGAGGCGAGTGAGAGTTGGAGAGAAGAGAAGGACCAATGAGATTGGGAGAGAGAGAGAGTAGAGATGTTAGATATATAAGTTATATTTGATAAATATAACTTGTATCAATGCTTTAAGTCTGATCCAAACAAGTTGATGCAAGTTATATTCGATATATATATATATATACACACATTCATACCTTGATTATCCAATTACGGCACATGTATCTGTATTTTAACTCTATGCACAACTATTATGATTAACAAAATTGATACATGTATTATTAGTATATTGTATCAAACTTTTTAAGTATTGTGTCACTAAGACATACATGTATCAAACCTAAAGCTTTGAATGTGATATATGTATCACTGTTTCAATTATATGGACAAGTATTCAATACATTTTGTATTCGATAGAAACATGATGATACTTACTCAAATATGTCTCACAATCTAAAATCCAAGTCATGGTAGTATCTAACCGCTACTAGTTACACCAACCTTTCACCAAGACATAACGCATGACTGAATAAATTTTAGATATGAGCTTTTGTTGATATTTTAAATATTTTGGTATATTATTTCCTCGAGATGATTCAAATTTAAGACAAGTAAAGTTTTAAAATTTGAGTTTTGAAAGCTCTTCTAATGACGATTTTTTCCATTTTTCTTTTTCACGTTCAATCTTTTCTTTGTTTTTCTTCTTCCATGACTACTTTGCTACTACTTCCTCTGCCTTTTTACAGCTGTTCTATGGTTTCTTGTCCAGATTAAGAAAACAACAACGACGATATTGCTCAAAATCAGCCTCTAAAAGCATAAAATTTACAAAAGTGAAAAGCGTCAAAAATACCTGAACTATTTGAAATGAGGCAGAAATATCCCTCTGTTACGTTATGGCTCAAAAATATCCCTCAATTATTGGCTCAAAAATACCCCTCTCTCTAACGGAAATAAAAAAGAGTTAAAAATACCTCCGAACTATCAGAAATAGAGCAAAAATGCCCTTGGTTAGCTTTTGGTTAAAAAATACTTCCCTCTTAAAATTTTACAAAAAAAAAAAAAAATACATAATGAAATGGCATCATGGATGTTATGTGGTCAAAAAGCGCCACGTAATTAGTCCACCGGAACCCCCATTTAGGGACGCAAGAGGTTTTTTCCTTGGATATTAGATACGAGACTAGCCTTTTCATGTCAAAAGGGACCGTTATCTCACTTGCAAACGTCTTAAAAAGTCAATCTTTGAGTGATAACATTTATTCATCTCCATTATAATCATTGCCTCCTCCTTAATCGGTTTCTTGAGTTCAATAGGATCCAATTCTTCAAATTTTTCGAACCTACAAAAAAATTATTTTGCGATCATGTTAGCAATGTCACACAAGTAATATAAGTCATTATTTTCAAGAGATAATTCTGTTGCAACTATAAAGAAAAGTTTTTTTTTTCATATAATATGAATCTGAACTACTCAAAATTTGACAAAAATTAATTTGAAGATGGATTGGGGTTGAATTTTTTTTTATGAAAGTAGGATATTTTAAATAATACCTTTAAATTTAACGGAGGGGTATTTTCTAATCGAAAACTAAATAAGAGTTTTTTGCTCTATAACTGTATATCTCAAACGGATATACAGTTATAGATGAAATTATATATATATATATATATATATATATATATATATATATATATATATATATATATATATATATATGTATTATCCCATCTAATTATAAGGTCTTGGAAGGAACCAAATGACAAGACGGAATTACATACATGTGCAATTGGCAAGTGTGGTATTTTTTAGGCCAGTTTCTATGTTGAATATCCATCTAAACCAGCCCCTAGTTTTGCTTTCTCTGTTTAGTGGATAATATCGACATGTTGGCCGACTTGCAACGTGGATATTGCTGTTTGATCTTTCTTCTTTTTGGTTTATTTTAATTTGGTTAACTTTCAATTGTAAAATTGGCACTAAGATAAGATTTTTGTTTTAATATTTTGGATGACAAAAAAAAACATATACGCGACATTAATAATATTACGTGTTCGAATACATGTAAATATTTTTTAGTATGAAATTATTACCTCTTTAATAAATCTTACAAAATGTAAATTAAGATTAATAAATCAATGCAATTTGAAAATAAAAATTGTGGTCGAGGGAGAACTAAAATAAATTATTTTAAGTGCCCAACTACTCCTAATTTTCATTCAGTCATTTGCCCATGAGTTTATTGAAAATATAAAAAACGAAATGTATTTATGTTTTGTGATGATTTTAAAGTACACATATCTGTTAGGTGAAAAACATTTACATCCTCCAATATTGGTTTTGAAAAATCAAGACTTCCTTCACAATTTTGAAAAATAGGCATTTTTTGCCCTTTATGTTATGCAATGTCTATTTTATCTTTACCTTTTTCAATCCTTCATCTATACGACACATTTTAACATTATATACATAAATTTTTTCAAGCTATGTGTTTAAGAGATTTTTATTTAAGTTCATTAACATTATAAATAACCCTCTAATAAGTTTGTGGCAAAATCTAATATTTTTTATGATTGTTATTTTAAAATTACATACATTAAGTATGTATGTATGTATTATGTGTGTACATATTAAGTTTCACTTATCTCTTGTTGTTTATTATCTATGAAGCTAAATGAATTTTTATAGTCATTAGTAAAATATATTTTAAATTCTAAGTTGAAATTGTCTATAATATAAATAGATAAGAACTTGTTATGGAATATACCCGTCACGCCCCGGGAGGGTACCCTAGAAGTAGCCGACACTCAGAGTCTATTACTAGTCCCCAAGTGAATCACTTGGCCTCATCACATACATTCATTCAACATAACTACCAATCAGCGGAAGACTACAAAAAGTAAATGGTGGATAATCGAAGTCACAAAAATCATATCAATAAAATAGGCTAGTGTGAAAGAAACTAGCTCAACATAATCTCAAATCAACAACTCGGCTCTAGTCTATGAAGCCTCTATCACTATCAATTAGTACAAATGACAGACCCATGGCTACCTCAAATCAAAATAAAGCGAATCTAAAGTCTGACTCTAATAGCTAGATGGAAATAAAGTAAGGATCCTTCGAGTAAGGGAGGCTTACCAACTCAGCTGACTACAATAGATCCTCAACGGTGCCCCTGTTGACGATCTCTAGTACCTGTCTCTGCATCATAAAATGATGCAGTCCAAATGAACGTCAGTACGTGAAATGTACGAGCATTGTAAAATGGTTGAATGAAACAAATATAGACAGAATAATATAGAATAACATCAACTCAGAAGATACTCAATCAGAATGACAAGTGTCTATCTAAAGCAAGAATAAAGAATAGACAATGACCCATCTATACCACTCCAATCTCATCCAATCAAATCAACTCAGACTATTATCAGTATGGGATCTATCTGGGAGTTTCTTTTATCTGATAACAATCACTTATGAGCTAGTGCTTGTACAACAATCCTGCTGATTTTGCCACAGTCGTTCCGTACTTTCCAGGTAAAGAACGAATCAGTTCCCAAAGGGATCTAGTCTCTCTCAAGTCCTCTATTGCTTTCAGGGACTTCAACTCAAGAGGGAACCTCTGATGGAATGGTTCAATCCTCACCTATGCTTGGCGACATAGTTAATGAGTTTGAATTGGACTCGCTCTTACTTATTTCGGTGTTCAATACTCCTCCAAGACTCAATGCTCATAAGGCCATCCATCTCAATCAATCATCTTAATTAGCCTCATAAAGACTCTCATCATCTCATTAACTCAAACTCAATGGGCCTTTCGGCCTATCATCTCAAACATCTCAACAACTCAATTCTATTCAATAACTCAAGTCTTAGATCAATGATTAGGAATAAGTAAATTAGACCAATCTCTAGAGTTCAATTATGAATCTCATGAGACCATAAAGTTCTAACATCTGTCATCATGCTCATATCATCATCACAATCAATATTATCAAGTCAAGGCTCTAGACTCAATCTCTAGGTCCATTCATGCAATCTTTTATAAAAATAACATATAGGGTTTATGGCATAACTCATGAAAAGTATTTAATCAGTAAAATCAAGGTTATGATGATCATCAACATAGGAAAATACATAACATATATAATTTACAAGAAAATACTCAAGAAATATGCATGGGGACTCAACACATTCACCATCTCTCTATTACCATCAATGGGGACTCAACACATTCACCATCTCTCTATTACCATCAATGGGGCACATGGAAGAATAATTCCATGCTTTAGTTTAGCCTTACATACCTGGTATGGAGTTTTTTAATGGTCAACCTCATAAGAACTCTCCTCAATCCTTGAATTCTCACTCCTCCCCTCTTCTCTTTAGCCACAGTCTTTATTAGGAACTTAGAAAGTCTTACGAATGGGGATTAAAATCCCTTTTATGCTTAAAATGACCCATTTAGATCATGTTTTAAGTTTAGGAGGGGTTGAAAAAAGTCTGGAATGCCCCTCATAAAAACTGAAAAAAACTTCGCCTCGGGGATACCTAGTCCGTGATACGGACTGGGTCATTTTTCGGGGTTCTTCGCTAAAAATTCTCCAATTGAGTTTTTTAATCCCGTAGAAAATATTGAGATCATATTTAAGTGTGAATCCCCGTCAAGTCAGCGACGCAGATATGTCGCGCACTCTTAGTGGAAAGTGTTTTTGCATTGAGAAATTATCTTTTGATCTGGTTGCTCTAAAAATAAACCAAGACCATTTTTCCACTCAATTTTTCATGCTGATCACATTTTCAGCCTCGGATTCACTATCAGAGTTTGGGAAGATGTGTTAAGTGCACATCTCTCATTTAGGGGTATTTTGATAATTTTACTAGGTGTTACATCATCTCCCCCTTGGAATCATTCGTCCTAGAATGAAGAGTAAAGGTAGAAATCAAGGCATGAATAACAATCAAGACTCCTCTTTATACTCAATCAACCAATCAAACTCTCGACTCCTCATCAATCTTAAGCAAACTCTATTCAAGCTCAGAAATAGACACATCAAATCAGGAATAGACAAATCAATTCAAATCAAGAGTAAGGAAATTACCTTCAACATTCTCATCATCAAGAATGAATAGATGCGGATATTTAGCTTTCATATCTTCCTCAATTTCCCACGTGAATTCCTCAACGAACTGATTTCTCCACAGGGCCTTGACTGAGGCAATCTCTTTGGTTCTCAACTTGCGAACCTGACGATCAAGGATTTGGACTGGAATCCCTTCATAAGACAAGCTATCCATCACTCCTATACTCTTAATAGGGATTACGAAGGTAGGATCTCCCAAGTATTTCTTTAACATCGAGATGTGAAAGACCGGATGAATTGCGTCTAGCTCAGAAGGTAACTCTAACTCATAAGCAACCCTCCCAATCCTCTTCAAAATCTGATAGGGATTAATATAACGTGGACTCAGTTTCTCCTTCTTTCCAAATCTCATGACTCTCTTCATGGGTGACACCTTTAAATATACCTAATCACTCACTTCAAACTCTAGGTCTCTCCTTCTCACATAGGTGTAGGATTTCTGGCGGCTCTGTGCGGTCTTCAACCTTTCCTTAATAACTTTCACCTTCTCCATCGATTGATGGACAAGATTAGGTCTAATCAAATCAACCTCTCCAACCTCAAACCACCCAATTGCTGATCTACATCTTCTCCCATACAAAGCCTCATAGGGGCCCATTTGAACGCTTGCACGATAACTATTGTTATATGCAAAATTCGATCAATGACAAGTGGTCATCCCAATTTCCTTTGAAAACAAGAACACATGCTCTCAACATGTCCTTGAATGTCTAAATGGTACGCTCTTCCTGGACATCTGTCTGAGGACGAAATGCAGTACTTAGATTCACTTTAGTACCCAATCCTTTTTGGAAAGATTTCCAAAATTGGGAGGTGAACTGAGCTCCGCTATACGAGATGATAGACAAGGGAACTCCATGCAACCTCACAATCTCACGGATTTACAACTTAGCATACTCCTCTGCGGTGTCAGTTATCTTAACTACTAAGAAAGTGAGCTGATGTAGTCATTCTATCCAAATCACCCATATCAAGTCATGCTGCTTTCGGGTTCTCGATAGACTGATAAGGAAGTCCATATTGTTCATCTCCCATTTCCATTCAGGAATCTCAAAGTTCTGACCTAATCCACGTGGTCGTTGATGCTCAAATTTAACTTGTTAACAGTTTGGGCACTTTGAAACAAACTCAGCAATATCCCTCTTCATTCCACTCCACCAATAGATTTCCCTCAAGTCGTGGTACATCTTGGTAGAGTAAGGATGAATGGAATATCTAGAGCTGTGGGCTTCAGCCATGATTCTATCTCGAATACCATCAACATCTGGAATGCACGATCTACTTTGGTATCTCAACACTCCATCTCCCCCTTTGGAGAAAACCATTACCGTCTGTTTGTGGATAGATGTTTTTAATTGAAGTAGGACAGGGTCTTGATCTTGCTTTTCTTTCACCTCTACCACTAAGGATATCATTCTGAACATTGAATCCTTCCTTATAATTCTCCTCGAGTTAAACTCCTAATCGGGCCAATCTATGCACTTCCTTAGCCAACTCTCTCTTTCCTTTCGCAACATGGACTGTACTATCCATTGACAACATGCTAAGAGTGTCAGCAACAATGTTAGATTTACCTAGGTGGTAGAGAATGCTCATGTCACAGTCCTTGAGAAACTCCAACCATTTCCTCTACCACAGGTTGAGCTTTTTCTGACTGAAGACGTACTGCAGGCTCTTGTGGTCAGTGAACACATCCACATGCACTCCATATAAGTACTGACGCCAAATCTTAAGTGCAAACATCACCACTACCAACTCAAGATCATGGGGTAGATAGTTTCTCTTATGAACCTTAAGTTTTCTGGAAGCATAGGCTATCACTTTTCCTTTTTGCATCAACACACAGCCCAATCCAACTCTTGACGTATCAAAATATATCACAAAGTCTTCCGTCCCTTCAGGCAAGGTTAAAACTAGTGCAGTAGTCAGTCGAGTTTTCAACTCTTGGAAGCTCTTTTCACATTCATCGGACCACTGAAACTAGTCCTTCTGGGTCAAATTAGTCAATAGCGAAGACAGGGAAGAAAATCCCTCAACAAATCTGCGGTAATAGCCTACCAACCCCAGGAAACTTCTTATATCAGTTGGAAAGGTCGGTCTGGACTAGTTCTTAACCCTTCAATCTTTTGAGCGTCTACTCAAGTACCATCCCTGAAACAATATGGCCTAGGAAAGCCACCAACTTGAGCCAAAACTCACACTTCAAAAAAATTGCATACAACTCATGGTCTTTGAGAGTTTGGAGGACAAATCTGAGGTGATTGATGTACTCCTCCTCATCTCTCGAATACACCAAAATGTCGTCGATGAACATGATCACAACCATATCAAGATATTGTTTGAACACTATATTCATCAAGTCCATTAAGGCTATAGGTGCATTCGTCAACCCAAAGGACATGTCCAAGAACTCAAAATGGCCATATCTATTCCTAAAGGCTGTCTTTGGGATATCACATTCTCTTACCTTTAACTGATGGTAACAAGATCTGAGGTCTATCTTTTAAAAGCAAGAGGAACCCTAAATTTGGTCAAACAGATCGTCTATCTTGGGGAGAGGATATTTATTCTTTATGGTGGCCTTATTCAGTTATTTATAATCAACGCACATTCTGAGAGACCCATCTTTCTTTCGCATAGGAGCACCCCAATGAGAAACACTCGGCCTAATAAAGCCCTTTTCTAACAAATCTCTCAATTGCTCTTTCAACTCAGTAGGGCCATCCTATAAGGTAGAACCGAGATAGTTAGAGTATCGGGGAGAACATAAATCCTAAAATCAATCTCCCTATCATAAGGGACTCCAGGCAGATCCTCAGGAAACTCATTCACAATCGGGACTGACTTTAGAGTAGGCGGCTCAACATCATCAGACTTAACTCGCACAAGATGGTAGATACAACCTTTAAATATTAGCTTTCTGGATCTAAGGTAGGAAATAAACTTATCCTTAGGTGCAACAAAATTAGCCTTCCACTCTAGGACCAGTTCATTTAAGAATTGGAATTAACGGTTTGGGTCCTACAATCAATTGAGACATAACAGGCATGAAGTCAATCCATTCCAAGGATCACATCAAAATCAATCATCTCTAACTCAATCAAATCAACAAGAGTTTCCTTATGATGGATGAACACTACACAGTCTCTATAGATTCTCTCAACTAGAGTAGACTCGCCCACTGGAGTAGGAACATCAAAGGCTTCAAGAAGACTCTCAGGAGTTCTATCAAATTTAGTAGCCACATAAAGAGACGCAAATGATAATATGGCACCGGGATCCATAAAAAATAGCAATTAAGAATAAAGACTTGAATCATACTTGTCACAATATCTGGGTCCTGATCTAGGTGACTACCCATAACATACAAATGGTTTGTAGCTCCATTTGAGCCTGATGTAGTACCTATCTGAGTTCCTCTGGCTGGTGGGGCTGGTCCAGAAGATTGAGCCCAGTCAACCCAATTTGGACAATTTCTCTACAAGTGACCCAGTTGGCCACACTTAAAACATGCATCACTCCTCTCACGACATCTCCCCTAGTGTAATCTGGCACACTTACCATATGGTGGCTTACCCTGTGAACCTTAGGCCACACTATCATGTGACTGAGATCGCTGGGCTCCAAAGTTCTGAGACCTTTAATTATTCCTGTTTCTGGGCACAGGTGCATTAGCAGATGATGGTGTTGACCTTGCCTGAAATTTGTTGCCATTCCCTCTCTTTCCAACCTCATGGCTAGATCTCTTGGATCTTTTATTTCTAAACTCTTCCTTGTCGTGTTGTCTCTCCTCATCAGCTTGTTGGATATAAGTCATCAACCTTCCAATATCTATATCACTCACATGCATAGCTCCCTTCCTATCTTTCTTTGGCCCTCTATTTAGCCCATCAACATACATCCCTATTCTCCCCTTCATATCAGCAACCATGTCCAGAGCATAGCGAGATAGCTGAGTGAACTTAAGCCCATACTCTTGCATAGTCATAGAGCCCTGTTTTAGATTTAAGAACTCTCGTACCTTGGCCTCCCTTCGTTCTCTCGGAAAGAAATGCCCCAAGAAGACTTCCTTAAACACTGCCCAAGTCAACAATAGGTCTCCCTCTCCTTTACCCTTCTTCCACTTATCAAACTATAGCCTGGCCACACCTTTGAGCTGGTAGACATACAATTCAACTCTATCCACATCAACCACATACATCACTTGAAATACCTTTTGAAGCTCATCAACATAGTTCTTAGGATCCTCATTGGGTGTAGACCCTGTGAACTCAAGAGGGTTCATCCTCAAGAATTCACGAACCCTAGATGTGTCCTATGCATCCTGTTTACCCACTCCCTGTCTCGCAGCAGGTGCTATGATAGCTTGGGATAAAGTTTGGATAGCTTGGCGAAGCTCAGCATTAGAAATTTCAGCTTGTGGGGGCTGCTTAGCAGAGATAGCTGGACATATGGGTTTATCATGTCCCTAGGGCTTAGGTTGGTTAACATTTTGTCTGCCTGGATGCCCTCTACCTCTGACGGCTCTTCTTGGAGGCATAATCACAATTCTGCAAATGCGCCCTGAATTAGAAGAGAGTTTCATAGAGTTTTCAACTCTATTGCACCAATTAGATCATGAAAGAAGTGTAACCATTCCTAATGTCCTATAGCCTCCTGCTTATAAAGTGTGGTGCACAACACACCCATAAACAAGACTCTACTAGACACGGCTTCATAGACTCCGTAGGACACTAGAACTCTGTGCTTTGATACCAAGTTTGTCACGCCCAGGAGGGTATCCTAGACGTGGCTAGCACTCAGAGATTATTGCTAGTCCCCAAGCGAACTACATGGTCTCATCACATTCATTCATTCAACATAACTAACCAATCAACGGAAGACTAAAGAAATTAAATGGTGAATAATCGATGTCTCAAAAATCATATCAACAAAATAGGCTAGTGTGAAAGAAACTAGTTCAACATAATCTTAAATCAACAACTCGACTCTAGTCTATGAAGCCTCTGTCGCTATCAATTGGTGTCAATGAAAGACCCATGGATACCTTAAATCAAAATAAAGAAAATCTAAAGTCTGACTCTAATAGCTAGATGAAAATAAAGTAAGGATACTTTGAAGTAAGGGAGGCTCACCAACTCAGCTGACTGCAACAGATTCTCAACGATACGTCTGTTGACGATCTCTAGTACATGTCTCTACATCATAAAATGATGCAGTCCAAATAGACGTCAATACGTGAAATGTACGAGTATGTAAAATGGCTGAATGAAACAGATATAGGCAAAATAATATAGAATAATATCAACTCAGAAGATACTCAATCAGAATGTCAAGTGTCTATCTAAAGCAAGAATAAAGAATAGACAATGGCCCATCTATACCACTCTAATCTCATCCAATCAAATCAACTCAGAGTACTACCAGTGGGACCTATCTAGCAGTTTCTCTTATCCGACAACAATCACTTATGAGCCAGTGATTGTACAACAATACCTTTGATGTTGCCACAACCATTCTGTACTTTCCAAGTAAAGAACGAATCAGATCCTAAAGGGATCTAATCTCTCTCAATTTCTCTATTGCTTTTAGGGACTTCAACTCAAGAGGGAAGCTCTGATGTAATGGTCAATCCTCACCTACGCTTGGCGACGTAGTTAATGAGTGCGAGTTGGACTTATTTTTACTCATTTGAGTGCTCGATACTCTTTCCAAGACTCAATGCTCATAAGACCATCCATCTCAATCAATCATCTCAATTAGTCTCATAGAGACTCTCATCATCTGATTAACTCAAACTCAATTGGGCCTTCCGGCCTATCATCTCAAACATCTCATCAACTCAATCCTCATTCAATAGCTCAAGGCTTAGATCAATCATTAGGAAGAAGTCAATTAGACCAGTCTCTAGAGTTCAATTATGAAACTCATGGGATCATCAAGTTCTAACATCTTGTCATCATGCTCATATCATCATCACAATCAACATTCTCAAGTCAAGGCTCCAGACTTAATCCCTAGGTTCATTCATGCAATCTTTTATAAAAATAACATATAAGGTTTATTCAATAACTCATGAAAAGTATTTAATCAGTAAAATCAAGGTTATGATGATCATCAACATAGGAAAATATATAACATATATATAATTTACAAGATAATACTCAAGAAATATGCATGGGGACTCAACACATTCACCATCTCTCTATTACCACCAATTGGGCACATGGAAGAACAAATCGATGCTTTAGTTTAGCCTTACATACCTGGCATGGAGTTTTGATGGTCAACCTCGTAAGAACTCTCCTCAATCCTCGAATTCTCGCTCCTCCCCTCTTCTCTTTAGTCGTAGTCTTTGTTAGGAACTTATAAATACTTAAGAATGGAGATTAAAATCCTTTTTACACTCAAAACTACCCATTTAGATTGTGTTCTAAGTTAAGGAAGGGTTGAAAAAAGTTCGGAATGCCCCTTACTAAAATTGAAATAACTTCGCCTCGGGGATACCTAGTCTGCAACACGAACTGGGTGATTTTTCGGGGTTTTTCGCTGAAAATTCTCCGATCGAGTTTTCTAATCTCGTAGAAAATATTGGGATCCTCTTAGTGTGAATCCGCGACAAGTCCGTGATGCGGACATGTTGCACACTCTTACTGGAAATCGTTTTCACATCGAAAAATTATCTTTTCATCTGGTTGCTCTAAAAATCAATCAAGACCATTTCCCATTCAATTTTTCATGATGATCGCATTTCTGGCCTCGAATTTGCCGTCAGAGTTTGGGAAAATGCGTTATACGCACATCTCTCATCTAGAGGCATTTTTTGATAATTTTACCGAGTATTACAAAACCTTTATTTTTTTGTTAATTATTTTCTTACAAAGATTAATGAAAATATCATGATTTCAAAGAAGTAACTAAAATAGATACTTAAAAAGTTAAATGGGAAAAAAAATGGAAGAATGACTATTTTTAAAAGTTAAGAAGGGGAATTTGATTTTTAAAATAAGAAAGTGTAGATGATTTTTATCAGTATCTTTTTCAGCCTTCCTTTTGATTATTTACTCCCGAATTTACCCATTATAAAATTCACCATAATTTACTTCGTTATATGAATGATCAGATAGACTCATAGAAAGTAGAGGAAGCATTACCTCACATAAATTAAGACCGAGAAATAGTAACAGGCCATAAGTATTTTTTTATATTCATTTAGAGATTTCAAAATTAAATCTTAAAAACTATACCTTTTATATTTTAATTTATTTGTCCTAATTTGATTTGACATAAAATTTATTAAAGCAAAAGAAGATTTTTAAATTTTTATAATCTAAAATTAAAAATATGTCAAAATGTACCAAAATACACTTTAACCTTGTGATCTTAAATATATTATTTGAAAATCTAGAATTAGTGAATTGTCAAATAAAAAAAAGAAATATTTTTTATAATAAGAATAAAAGAAAAAGTAACACAAATAAATTAAAAAAGAGAGTAATAATTTCTCATATTAGTTTAAAAAAAATAAAATTTGGTATTAGCTTTTTATACGTATCATGTGTAATGATAAAGAGAGTAATAATTTCTCATATTAGTTTAAAAAAAATAAAATTTGGTATTAGCTTTTTATACGTATCATGTGTAATGATTCTATGCATAGAAGCATTAATTAATATTTTTGACTTTGATGGCTTAAGCAATACAATATATATGTTAAGTCTTAGTATCAAAAACTAATGCGCTTTCATCAAAAGCAATTACTTAGAAGTCTATTTTCATAGTTAAAGGTGGTTTATCCTTTGAGCAGCCAATTGTTTTGAAGCAGATATTATTTTAGTCCTCTAGATTTACACATGTACAAACCTCCCCAAAATCTGGTATCACATGTACAAATCTCTAATAATTTGCAAGAAAATAAAAGAAAATTATAAGTCTCAACAATATTTGATTATCAAATAGAACAAAAAAAAATCCATGACAAAGAAAGCTTCAGAATTTGCTAGAAACACAAGGCGCTACCTCTCAAGTAGTTCAGAAGCTTGGTCCGAGTAAAATAATAGAGAAGTTAGGAGTTTTTGCGCTCACAACCTACATAGATATAGAAGTAAGGGGATAAGTACCAAACAATGCAGTATTTAGCGCGCAAGTAAATACTAAACTCAAAGTAAAGCAATGAAGAACACAATTATCCCTGACACACTCACCGAATCTCCAAAACTAGAAACTTGCAATTAAAAGCAGCCCAATCTAGATAGGTTATAATTCAAATAACACATCATTCAACAAGGTACTAATAATCAATCACCTCATGATCATCAAGTTTTATGAATTAATAAGTCATTGAAAAGTAGTATTCATAATTCAGAATTCGAGCTCTAGTCACTCGGTTTTGCATATATCTATGTTGAGGTAGATGTTGGTGATACTAGTTTTATTTTTTCCTTTGGAAGGTGTTGAGGTTGAGGAGAACTTGTCTTATGGAGGAAGCTCCAGTTGAGATTTTTGATAAGACAAGTAAAGCGGCTTTGTAACAAGGATGTGGCTTCGGTTAATGTACTTCAGAGAAATCAACATGTGAAAAGTGCTAGGTGGGAAGTGGAATCAAGTATGATGTGACGATACTTTTATCCTTTCCAATCAACTCAAGCCAATGATATTAGGTTCTTCCTATTCTCAGTGGTCCTTATTCTTTCACTCTTGAGTTTCATGACATGACATGCATACATGTGCACAAAAATGATTTTTATGATGTTTTGAATGATTTTATTACATTTTAATATGGGTTTTAAAGGCTTTATGATTTTCAAATGATGAGCTATGCATTGTACCTTGTGCTCGGATGTTTCATGTTCTAAGTCAAGCCCTTCAAGCCTCGTTCCACCACATTCGAGGACGAAATGTTTCCAAGGGGGAGATGATGTAAGGACCCAAAATTTTGTACGACCTCAATGAAGCATGAAAATTTGGTTTCGGAAAAATTTTGGACCAAGGTGACACTTCATGGCAGTCATCATGGTCCGTGTGAGGTCACACAGCCCGTGTGGAGCTTCCACGGAGTGGCCCTCTACCCATGGAGGATGTTTGGCCCTTAAACGTGGTGTTTTAAACTAAGGCACACCACATTTGGACCCCTCACGGTCCGTGTGACACTTCACAGACCGTGTGATGGGCCGTGTGGTGGCCTTGACTTGAAATCCCATAGTTTTGGGACCAAGTATGGTTACACGGCCAAGTTCATGGCCCGTGTGGGTTGGCACAATCCGTGAGGCCATTCGTAAAGCTTTCGGAATGAACTTTTTCTGAGTATGGAATCATCGTCTCGTAACGTGATCATGAAATTTTTCTAAGGAGAGGGGCACGGGCAGTGTCACGGCCCGTGTGACACTACACAGCCTGTGTAACCTCCCATGAAGGTGACTTCGTGAAAAATTCTAAGTATGAGATCTTCAAGTTCAAGCAAAGTTTAGTTTCAAGCCTTCAGTTCAAGCTTAATTATGTTGTTTAAGGCCATCATGGGTCTCCTTCATCAAGTCAAGTTCAAAGGAATTCAATTGGCTAAGTTTTTCACAAGTACCGATAGAAGGGTCATCTTTAAATGGTCATATCTCTTATCACAAAAGGAACTGGGTGGCCCTCGACCTTTTAAATTGAAGCTCTTTAAACTGTATTTTCAACGCATCTAGTCTCACCTCATTCCAAGTTCAGAGCAAGAAGTTATGCCCTTTTTCGTAGAATCTGTCTGGGCTAGTGGAGAGGCCTTCACGGACCGTGAAGCCAACCGTGTCAAGTTCAGTTTAAAATTTAAAGGGGCATTTTATTGAGGTATTTTTTATATTTTGACGCATCCCCAAGGATTTTAAGACCTTTTTAACCCCCTTTTATATTCCTAAACTTCTCATAAACTAATTTTATACCCTCATTTAAGACAAACACTTAGTTTCTAGAATTGGACTCTCAAAATTCTCTCCAAGTCTCATCTTCAAGATTCAAGCTAGGATTCAATTGGGGTTTCAAATTCAAGCTAAATTCTTCTCAAATTCATCTTTCTAATCAAGATATGTGGGATTGATTCTTGGTCCCTTTTAACCAAGAAGACCCTAAATCCTTTTCAATTGATTTCATGAATTTTAGTCTACTTTAAATATGAGTTTTCATTATTTGATTTTATTAAATCCAATTGATGTATGGGTTGTATTTTACCTATGATTTTAATTCACTTTGATCATTATTATGATGATTTACATTGAGTTATGAAGTTATGAACATGCATGTCCCCTTTAAAGTTGATTTATGCATGGGTGACTTACATGATGATTTAGATGTTGATTTAATTATGTATTTATTCAATTTCATATTATGATGTCAATTTTAACTTGAATCTATGTTACCCATGCTACCCTCACATCATGCATTACATTGCATTGCATTCATGACCATTGGTTTATATGAAAATTATGAAGTGGGTTAAGCCCAATTATGTTTTATGAAACGATTATGATATGATTTTGGTAAGGCATTGGTTATGACAAGAATGTGATCACATACATGTCAATAATTATGGCTCTCTTTGAGCATTTTGGGTGCTTGCACCATTCCGTATATGTAGATGAGCTATTCCTTTTATGAGCATTATGATTATGATTGATGATTTGGCATTTTAGCCTAAATGTGCATTGAACGGTTTGAAGTGAGCATTGTATCTCTTGAAAGCATGTATATGTATAAGTATTCATGTGGGATGCTATTGACTTAGCATTGATGGATTGGGGGCATCAAGGCTATCCCCAAGGGCCCTCTCCCTTTCCTTGAATTATGTGCCAACATAGGAACGTTAACCATTACCGAAAAGACCAGGTCGTAAGGAATGGTTATTCGTTTATTTTGTTTATGATATAATATAATATGATTATGGAAAATCCTTCTGAAAAGCGTGGTCGTAAGGAAGGTGACCATCCACCGAAAAGCATGGTCATAAGGTTTGATATAGATTACCTTTGGCAAGTAATCTTCTCCTACCGATGGGAGGTCCTTATCGGACTAATTCATATAATAGCTCACATGGGTTTGATTTGTTGGTTATAGTCCATCCCCACTATATATGAGCATTGTTGCATTTCATGCATCATAAATTTCATGGCATCTTGTATATTTCTCCATTGGATATATGATTCTTTCTAAATTATGTGCCCTTGTCATCTAACATTGAAATGCAGGTTGATAAGTCATATACATCGCATGCCCGCATACATAGTACATTTAAATGTACTAACGCATACTCTATGTCTATATGATTTTACCATGTAGGGAATATGTTTTACGACCATCCACCGCTTGACGGGTAGCTCGAATTCGGAGAGTTGATATTGTGGCGAGTCCTATCTTCCAAGGACAAGCCACCTTCCTTCTACCTATGTTGTTTTCTATTTATCTTCTTAATTCAGGGTGAGTTCGGGACATGTCTTGGCCCCCATCCCATCTTATGACTAGAGGCATTCTTGGACATCTTGTAGACTTTCGTAGATTTTATATGTTATGCGTTGTATATGAAGCTTATGATTTAGTTATCTATTGGATATGGCTAACATAGATTGATTATGCGAATTATGATATGTATGTATGTTTGATGTGAAAATGTGGAAGGTCCTAAGCCCCGTATTGGCCCCATAGAGTGAGTCATACTTACCCGCCCCATAGTTCGTATGTGCTATGTGCTATGTGAATCCATGTAAATCCCTTTCCCTTCGATATCCCCATAGAGTGAGTCCTATTTTCCCATCCCTTAGAACTATGTGTTTGCTATTTGAATGCGCTTCCGAACCGATGATGTGGATTTGGATACTTTGAGGCTTGTTTGGGGACTCTCGGGTTCCCATTCGTTGTGTCATTTCTAGGCCCTAGATCCGGGCCGTGACAAAATTATAGCTGAAAATAAATGACAAAAATAAACAAAATATAATAAGGTTGAGACGCAAATATTTCGCTCTCTTTAAGGATATTCAAGCCCACTGCGGCATAATCTCGACCAGACCAGCAGTATATCTCTTGACTTGTTCCCTCCAGGATATAACAACCCAACAACCACATCGTACGACTCAAATAACTCTGGATTAGTTGAAGAGTATAAAGCTCCACATAAGAATATCTTCCTTCAACCAGGGACGGCTCTAAGGCTTGGCAAAAGAAGCCATTGCCTTAGGCCCCAAAAATTTGGAGGCCTCAAATTTACTTAAATTAATATTATTATTAATTTTATTATATATTATATAATTTATATAAATAAAATTTTATAATATTTTCCTATTGTTTTGATCTTATAGTAATAAGTTCATAAATTATAATAATTTTCTTCACTCATTAATTGATATATTTGTTCCACCCTTTTTTTTATATAGAAATTAAGTTATATACATCAATAAGAAATGAATATTTTTTTTTCAATC
Organism: Solanum rostratum; assembly: GCA_029948455.1. Lineage (NCBI taxonomy): Eukaryota > Viridiplantae > Streptophyta > Magnoliopsida > Solanales > Solanaceae > Solanum > Solanum rostratum. The sequence continues at coordinate 68,639,661 of CM057046.1, forward strand.
TTCTCTGGAACTACATGAACACAAATCATTGCACGAGTTACCTTCTTATTTTAATTCAATATATTATATTAATTTTAGATATTAATGAATGCTATTTAATAGAATGAATTACAATTTTCAATCAAATTGATCAATTTAAAGGTGTATATATTTTTGACACTATTTATGCTCAAAACTTCGACTATTAAGTGATGTATGTTTTATTCTTTTTTCTTGTTTGTGACGATAGCCATATCAAAATTTTAATTTGTGTTTTGGACCTCAACATTCCACTTTATTTCTTTGTGCTCTTTTTTTTTCTTTTCGAAATTTGCTAAAAAAAAAAATTATCTTAAATGGTTAGCTATTGTTAGAAAATAAATTTATTTTTTGTTTGTTTGCAAATTTTTAAAAATAAATCTAAGGGCCTCTTGATATGATTTTGCCTTAGGCCACAAAATCCTTTGAGCCGCCCTTGCCTTCAACATATAATTACTCTTTTTTTTATAGTGAATTGGTTGAAGACTTAGAATATTTTTCTTTGTCTCAATGCTCTCTTTCACTATATTAACCTCATTACGCACTACAACAGTTATCCACACTTCTCATTTTTCTTGCCCACTTACCTACTTTTCACAAAGGAAGAAACACCACTATTTCTAGGTGAGAAATTCATCCTTATCTTGAATAGAAATAAAGTGGATGATAATGTAGGTAATTATGACTTGGTGGTTATATACGTTGCAAAACAAAATGAGATAGAACATGACTTAGTGATTACATAAGTTACACCAATAATAACTAACCACATTCTTGTTAATTTATATCCACTAAAATACTACACTTTAATATTAAAAATGTCATGCTACATCAAATACTATAAAAGGCGGAGACAAAGATGAGAATAGGTTGTATTAGAGGACGGAGATAGTCAATAAGATGGAATGTCATTCGTGAAATTTATGTTTTGGTTGTATCTTTAGATATCATCACCTAATAATAATAGTATTGCTACATCCCTACAATTTTTTTAAAATTCTATACAGGAACGCTAGTCTTGATTTCACCATATATATGCTTATAACCTCTTATATTTAAACAAACAACGAGAAAACCCATCTTATTTAATTTGTGTGAATGATGAATTATATGTATTACAGAGTAATTAAGATAATAATTATTCTTACTCAAACTTGTCATTAATATTTGGTTTAGAAGAAAAAAATTGGTTAGTTGACCAATCCAATTTAAGTAATGATTTGGAAACAAGGAAGCACAAAATATTATTAGTCTCACGTGTTTGTCATGCCTTTTTGTTCCCAAAATTCCACATATCATGTCAAATTTGTGGACCAAACTCTTAGCTCACGTTACCACGATGCATGTCTCAAATACAAGCAATTCAATAATATATAATTCCAACTAGCCAGAATAAAACTTATGAATATTAATACAAGCTATTAAATACCGTAAAATCACTAATTATTTAAATCCAAATATATTTGATCATTTGCTCTGATTTCTCCTACCAATGTAAAAATGATCCAAGTAGAGGTTAATTAGTGAGTACATGTATGACATTCCTTAGCTATTAGTACATGTGAAACTAAGTTTACGTCAATAAATTACTTAGAAATTAAACAATAAATTACTTAGAAATTAAAAGATTGTAAAGGTAACCAACTAAATTCACAAAGTGGCAAATCATTCAATTAACACATTTAATAAATTCATCTCCCATCTTCCCACGAGTGTTTCGTGTAACAATCTGTTCCGGTTATTAAGGGTAGACCAATGATGATAGAATTGGGTCAGAAAATATTTTGGATAGTGAATTAAAGATTGTAAAGTAGGACAGTCTCAGATGGAATCTAAACAAAGTGAGATTTAGGATACTTCAAAAATGAATTGGGGATAATATCTAAACTCCAGTTAGATTTTATAGTAACCAAGATACATAGGAGTCCACAAAGTCTTATGAATGATTTGCACGAGTAGAATTCCTTGAACTTGGCGTAAAACAGATAATGTAAAACATCCAGGGATGAAGGTATATTGCGAAATAAGGGCTTTTGGAGAGGTTTGAGAATCTCTGATCCCATGCAAGCCGCTAAGGCGAGTGTCACACTGCTATAGCAAATGTCTATGCTGGTGTTTTAGTGGCTGGACTGGCACTATAGCAAGGGAAATACAATATAGCAACACTAATATTGCGGTATGAGCTGCTATATTGGGGTAAATGGAGGTTTTATATAGACAAGTGCCAAAAACCTTTTATTTTATCCAGCTTCGATCATTTCTAGTATTGAGAGGGACGATTTAGGACAATTTCCACTTGTTTTTCCACCAACTTCTTCGATAAGTTTATTACTCCTCTATCTTATAAATTGATTCTTAAGCTTTAGAATCTAGAATATTACTCGTGGAGGAGGGTTTTAACTTGGTTTAATAGTGGAAAAGTCCTAGTTTAAATGGGATATCATGAAATTGGCCAAGGATTAGAATTTGAATATATTTGGCTATATTTAGGTCATTATGCTTCATTATTGCATTCTTGAGTTAATAATTTCAGACCAAGAACAAGCTAAAGCTTCGCAAGGGAGTTAAAGTACGTGGTCAAATTCTGGAACATTTTCTTAACATCTAGGTAGCCTAGATTTTTTTTAACTAAATAGTTTTAACATGTTTTGAATCACATGATATTTTGTAGAATGATAGGAGGATTCATGCTAGGCCTTCAGACACAAAGTCTAGATGGCTAAATATATTATTTATTGTTGTTAAGTTGGAAAAAATAATGAGTAGAGGGGCTCTCTAATTCTTGATTGTTTACCTTGATTATTTATGTTGAGGTGGTTTGGTGATAAGTGTAAAGTTAATTGTTAGGGAATTGCTAGGTTATAGACATTTTTAGGACTTGCATAGTCAAAGAGAATAGAATGAATATAAAGAGTATTTAATTCATAAGATTAGGGAGATAATTCCTGGGAATGAGTGGGCATGCATAAGGAGTCCAGTATTAGGTTATTGATACATAGTTGTGTGTTTGTTTATATTGATTATTCCACGTGAAATGCTTGTGTAATGCCTAGTAAGGAAATAAAGAGTGAATATGTGTAATGACTCTCTAGGTCATTTTGCCTTTACCATGTTATTTTCACCATTAAAGCGTTGCTATAGTGACCCCAAATCATTTATGACCTACCGACACAAGTAGCATGGTCGCCAAGTTGTTCCTTAGGAAGTTGTGCAGTATTTCATGTTTTGGAAGCCCTTATACCTTGAAAATTTGATTTTAGTGCAAAGCATAGGTAAATGGCCTTAAAAAAGAATTTTGATAGTTCCATCAGCTTCGAAATAGCAAAATTAGGCTAGAGGCATGGTCAGTTCGAGAACCAAGGCCTTCGGTGTGAGTTGGTATACCGAGTTTTGTAATTTAGCCTTTCGAATTGGCTAACGGTTGACTTTGTTCAACATTCTTGGACAAGATTCCCAAATGAAAATTCTAACAGCACGGTTAGTTTTAGAATATCGAGTTTGGTCTAGAATGACACTTCACTTGGTTCTCGAAGCTTTTAGTCTCATTTTGATCCCCTCGATAAAAATTTGCTAAAATGATCATGGGAGTGGGACCTACAATCAGTTGAAATGACCTCGTATGGAAATTTTGGCTATGTCATTGAATTCAAAATATCGATTTTGATAGGGTAGCATTGTTTGTTTGCGTGTACAAGGTTCCGGGTAAATTCTGAGTAGCCCGTAAAAAATTATAAGCTGAAGAAATAATCTATTTCAGTTGAGACCCTGGTGTCGTTGTTCTAGCGACCCTGGGCTCACTATAGTGATGATAGTCACTACAGAGATGTCGCTCACTATAGCGACAACCACCCAGGGCAGGGGTGTGGCTATAGCGACTCCTAACTCGCTATAGAGGTGTCGCCATAGCGACCAGAGCCTTGCTATAGCGAGGCCCGCCCTTTTTGGGAGGGGTCTCTATAGCAATACTCGTGTGTCCTTATAATTTCATCCCTTAATTGTATTTCAGCTTGCATGCAATGCTTTTCAAATGATTTTTGATCATTTTGAGCTCAATATTAGTGATTTAAAGGCCCAAATTTAAGAAAGTTTCGTAGGGAACACATTGCTAGCATCAAAAATTAAAGTTGAGGCTTTGTTTCAGGTAAATTTCATGTTTATAGCAGCTAAACAGTGCAATTTTAGAGCGGATTTTTGGCTGGTTTTGAGAAATGATAACTTAGCCATTTGGACTCCATTTTTAGAGATTTGTTGGTCTACTTTTGGTGGAATTCTGCAAGGATCATTGTAGGGTGGTTTATTTCGTATTTTGGAACTCATTTCTGGTAAATTTCCCCTATAGTTGCTGCCATTTCTTGGGGTTTTAAGCTTATGTTTGGATTTTCGTTGATTGCCTGTTTTGTGTTAATTTTCGACCAGTATTTTGTTTTTGTATTGTTATTTGAGTTGTGGTTGCTTTTGAAGACCAGTTTCTGAGACCAATTTTAGAATTCTTGACATAGGTCTCACCTTTCTTATTTTAGGCTCCAAAATAGGCCCATCTCTGTTTCTTGCTATTTTGTTGCTTAAACAACTCTTATGTCGTTGTGAATCTATTTTTAATAGTGTCGCAATGTCCAGAGGCTGTTCGAAAGGAAAAATCTTTGGTGGAGTAAGTTGGAGTGCGTGTGATCGGCCTATGGATAGGCTATGACTTTCCTTTACTTAGATTGAGTTGGTTATCGTGAAATTATGTTGAATTGATTGGAATTCGAGCGGGGTAGCTAGATTACTTGCCTTATGTGTTAGAATTAATAGCATAGGTCTTCTTGGTATTTTTTGGTAATCATAACTATTTATTCTATGTTGCTAGCTTGCGCCATTGTTAGTAGTAATGTTACCCGTAGATTCTTGATTTCTGATAGCATGTGTAGTTGTTGAAATAGTTGTGGTTGGGTAGATTGTTTATGAGCTTTAGTATTTGAATCATGTTTTAGAGTTTTTCGAGTACTTGGGGTATGTGTGAGCATGTAATCCCTGTTGTTTCTTAGCAGTTATGTTTTTATTATTGTTGGTTTCCTATTGTTAATGTTGTGATTCATGAAGACCTTAGTATATGATATCAGAACTTGCTTTGGATGCCCCAACATTGTTCGGCTAGCTTAGATCTTTGTAGCATGGCATAACAGACTAATATTCAGTTGGTGAATTTTAGTAAGGAAGAAACTTGCCCGATTATCCCTATATCATTTATATTTCCCGCATCTGATGGCATTTAGGTACCTTTGTAGGGTTAGGCCCCTTATTATGTCGTTCTAGCTTACGATTGATAATCGGATGGTCGCATCAGTTCTCGATTGTTGTAGAAGGAAATTCTTGATAACATTTAACGTACAGATGGAAGGAAAAAGAAATTAGGCACCTCCAGTTATACTAGGCAAGCATCCGGGTAGTAGTAGTCCCGGCCTCAGCTCCCTTCATATATTAGGGGAGCATCTGAATAATAGTAGTATTGGCCTTAGCCGCCTTCATATATTAGACGAGCATTTGGGTAGTAGTAGTCCTAGCTTTAGCCCCCTTCATATATTAGGCGAGCATCCAAGTAGTAGTAGTCCTTGACTCAGCCACCTTCATATACTAGGAGAGCATCTGGGTAGTAGCAATCTCGGCCTCAGCCCCCTTCATATATTAGGTGAGAATTTGAATAGAAGTAGTCCCAGCCTCATCCCCCATCGTATATTGGGAGAGCATCCATGTAGCAGTAGTATCAGCCTCGATACCAATTTCTGTAAGTTTTTTGCCCTCAGTTCATCATGGTTTAGGGTTGGTTTTGATTCGTTGTCCTAAGTATGGCAGTTTCATTACTTCTTGATTTTTTGTATTTTTGGTTCTCTAATGTCTGATCGGGCTTATGCAGTCCCGGTCGGGTATACGTAGCATAACCTTACACTTAGACTTTTCTTGCTTGTATGATAGTTAGTTTTCCTACTCTTTGCAACGTATTTGATCTATTTAGATGTATTCCTCCTTTTTCATATTGTTTTTACCTTTTTCTCTCAATCGGCCCATGATGCCTATTGAGTACCTATTGTCCTAGTACTTATACTGCACTCTGCATCTAATTTCATGATGCAGGTCCAAGCACCATGCACCAGCATTGATTATTCGAGTTTGCAGTAGCCCACACTAGAGACAAAGAAAAGCATTCGAAATTTTTGGATCAATCTGTGTCCTTCAGCTTACTGGCCTATCTTTTTTTTGTATATTTTTAGACTAGCCAGATCTTATATACATTTCGGTCTACTTTTGGTACTTGCACTCTTTAATTTTTTATAGTAGCTCTGTACTAGTGACCTTCAGATTCTAGGAGGGTTTCTTGTATATATATGTGTGTGTGTGTGTGTGTGTGTGTATTTTTAGTTAGTTTTGTGTATATTCTTCTATATTGTTGGTATATGGTTAGACTATTAGTTTTTCCCTAATACCCATTACTTATAGTTTCGGATTGTTGGTTGGCTTGCCTATTGGAGGGATATGGTAGGCGCTACCATAACCTAGGAAATCGGGTCGTGACAAGTTGGTATCAGAGCTCCAGGTTCATTGATCTCATTCATATAGAGCTAACGTCTAGTAGACTCCTATGGATCAGTGCAAAGACGTTTGTGGCCTATTCTCGGGATGCTACAAGATGTCGTTTAGGAAACATTCTCTATGTTGAATACCTTCGTGCAGTTTGTGTCTTATTGGTTTCGTAAAAGCTCACTTGTTTCACTCTTTAGCAGGTTATGGCCCTGAGAGTCGATCGTGCAATACAACACCAGCACCTGACAGAGATGTATGATCTTAGACATATTTATACGCCCAATCATCCAAATTAACCCATGTCCAGAGCCTAGTTAGAGGAAATATTAATAGAGTTTAGGTGCTTTAGTGTACTTTTGTCTTTTCTTGCTAATTCTTGGTTGAGAGCACTTTTTGTTTATATTTTTTAGGTTTTTGAGCAGATATGCATGCCCCGGTTCGTAGCTGGAGAATATGAAAGGATGCAACCACGCTAATGAGCATAAAAAGTCAACCAATTCAAAAAAATGAGGAAGTCCGTGTCGCGGACCAGTGTGATCAGCATACAAATGTTGATAGTTTTGAAAAGGAAGACAATAAGGCATGAAACACATATAAAGACACAAGTCCGCGTCACAGACTTGAGACTAGAAGAGTGAAAATTGGATGGATGAGCAGGGTTTGCAAAATACACATCGGGAAGACAAGTTTGCATTGCGAACTTTGGAGATGCAAGGGCAAAATTGGAAAACAAGATTTTTAGGTTTAAATACAGTTTTTAGACAGTATTTTCATTATCGGATATTGTTGGGAATGGGAGAAGAGACGAAGAACTTCTATCTAGGGTTAATTCTTTTATCTTTTGCTCTTTTAAATTCATTCTTGAATGTTTCTTAGACTATTTATGTGTTTGAGACAAACCATGAGTGGTTAATTTCCAATAATTTGGGATTGTTTTTGTAGACTATATTCTACACTTTGATTTTTATGACTTATGAATGGGTTTTCACATAGTTACTCCTATATCCCTTTTATCAGTATTTCATAGTCTGTCCAACTGTGAAATACATTTATTGTCTGCTTTGATTCGGGAGATGTTGGAGCGGATAGAACACAGGATATAGGGAGCTTGTTTGTTCTAGGAGACTAGAATGACTCGTATATGGGAGACTTGTGACACATACCCATCCATCTCGCTTGGTTCATATAAAGGAAGATAGCTTTAATGCATTCTTAGTGATCATACTTATCCCCGCTCAATGATGTAGTTAGGCTGTCAATAAGAATAGCCTAGGTAGACGCGTGCAACCTTGTTTGGTAAATTAAACTCTGTTGATCAATAATTAGAAAACACAAGATTAATCATAACAATTGAGGCTAGAGCATATGTCGACACGGTTATAGTCCTGGAATCTTTATAATCACCTAGCATCATTCAATCTTAGTCTTAGTTCAATTTTAATATTTTAGTTGTTTTAATCAATAATCAACTTTTCTTTGAAGAACACGATTACATAGTCATCTTTTGTTAATAATTAAAAGTTAATTAAAGTCCTTTGGGTTCGATACCCAGCTCTTTTAGAGCCATATATTACTTGATTGACCATGTACACTTACATGTGCTAGGGAAGAAACAAGTTTTGGCGTAGTTGCCGGGGACTTTTAGTTAGAAATTGGTCATTTTTCAGAATTTGATTTGTTTGGTAGTGTTTACCGCACTTGATTTTAGCTTTACTTTGTTGCAAGAATTTAGTCTGATCCATTGGCAGAACCAGAACCTAATTTCCAACAAAGTAAGAGGAGGGCAGGCATCCTATATCCAATCCTACCAACTGACCTTATCGAACAAGAAGATCAGCTGGATAATAAGGAGGAGGTAGAACTAGTGATTGACACAGAACCAAATGTTAACTCGGTTTCTGAACCAATGACGGTTAGACCAGTCCGAGACGTGGCAATCTGATGGATGACTGATGTTACAAATTGCATTCATAAACCCAAACCCGGTGGGAGATGGGAACTTAGGTAGAACACGGTGCAACTTCTGCACTCCACCAGACAATTCACGGGATTACCGCATGAAAATCTCCAAGTTCTTCTTCAAAATTTCTTGGAGATTGCAGACACCTACATTCCTCATGGGTTTCTTCTGACTATGTAAGGATGACTTTGTTTTCCTTCTCATTCCTTGGGAAAGCAATAAGGTAGTTGTAAATTGATGCACCTAATTCAATCACTACATGGGATGAACTGGCACGGAAGTTCTTACACAGATTATTTTCCATCTAGGAAGACCGCAAAGCTTAGGAGTGGAATCCTACATTTTCCAAAAAATCCAAGAGAGAACTTGTACCGGGCCTGGGTTAGGTTCATATCTTTACTTATTAATTGTCCTCATTATTTCCAAGCTAATGAGGTGTTGGTCCATACCTTCATTGAAGGATCAGAACCCAACACCAAGATTTTACTTGATTCTGCTGCAGATGGACAAGCTTTAGAGAAGACGTATAATGAGCTATATGCCTTGCTAAATCGTATTGCACAAGGGAATTCAGAGTGGAATGGTGGATCGAGTAGACCTATAGTGCAAAAACAAGCAGGTGTGTTGGAGATGGACGCAATGACTGCTTTACAGGCCTAAGTGTTAGCTATGCAAAATATGCTGACCACCCAATTCGACAACATTTATTTGGGCTACCAACAAGCTCAGGTAAATGTGGTCTAGCAGTAGCAACATACTTGGTATGATGTGTGTGGTGGTGGGAACCACAAGGTTGAATATTATGGGGAAAATCTTGAATCCGTCAACTTTGTGAGAAATATGAATAGAGGATGACCTCAAGAATTTGGTAATACGTAGAACCCCAATTGCATCCTAGCTTTTCCGGGGAGAGGGGGTAATTAACAGAATTGGGACCACATCAATATAGACCACAAGGTGGCAGACAGCTCTACAATCAACAAGCATAGTATCCCATAAAGCCAGCAAATACGATGGGCATGAGTGATGGTGAAATTCTAAGATAAATCCTAGACAATTAATAGCAAAACTAAGAAATATTGATTAAGCATATGGACGATATTCACCAAAATCATCTAGAATTTAAGAATCTTGAGAAACAGGCTGGGAAACTAGCAAGGGCACTCAATTCTAGAACTTAAGGTGGCTTTCCAGGTGACATTAATATAAATGCAAAGTAGGTCAATATGGTTAGCACGAGAAGTGGAAATCCCATGGCAGAGTTGGTCCCAAAGCAGAAAAGTGTGGACAGCCCAAGCGCGGATAAAGAAGATGAAACTAGTAATTGCAGCCCTCCAAGTGTTGAGGCTGAGCTAAAGCAAAAGCTCCCTCTATTTCCTCAAAAGTTTAAAAAGAAAAAAGAGGATGAGTGCTTCCAGATGTTCATTGGCCTTTTGAAACAGGTACAAATTAACTTATCTTTGATTGATGTTTCGTAGGGGATCCCAAAATATGCCATGTATGTGAAAGATATTGTGGTCAACAAGAGCAGGTTACATGAGTACGAAATTGTGGCACTCAGTGAAGAGTGTAGTTCCAGGATCTTAAATAAGACAAAGTTGCACCAAATTGAAGGATCCTGGGAGCTAGACTATTCAAATGGCGATTGGAAACTGTTTGAATACTAGAGGATTGTGTGATCTGGGTGCAAGCATCAATCTGATGCCCAAATCTATGCTTAGAAAGTTGGATATTGGAGATCCTAAGTCGATCAAATCCTACTATAGCTTGTGGATTGTTCGGTGGCTAGATCGAACGGAATTATAGAGGATGTCTTTGTCCAAGTGATATCTCTCATATTCCTCGTGGACTTTGTCATCCTTGACTTTGAGCCAGACCTAGAAGTTCCTTTTATTCTAGGAAGCCCATTCTTGGCAACGGGAGGGGCGTTGATAGATGTTGCAGTAGGGCATTTGATGATGCACGCTCATGACATGGTAGAGGTCTTTGACATCTACCAAACATTAGAATTTCCCTATAGTATATGAGGATTTGGCAGCCATTTCTGTGTTAGATGCAGAGGCGGTAGTAAATCAGATTGAGGCCAAGGATCCTCTAGTAAAAGTGTTAATGAATTAAATCATTAAGAGCTAGAGGATGACATTGAAGTTAAAGAGATTGAGAGTGTGTCGAACAATCCAAATGTCAGCACGCTCAAGAAGATAGAAGAACCATTAGATGAGTATTGGGTCCATCGCCTAAGCCCGTCATTCTTGAAGCTCCTCAGTTGGAGTTGAATCCACTACCCTCCCATCTCAGGTATATTTTTCTTGATATAACAATACTTTAGTTGTAATCTTATCTGCTTCCTTGTCTGCAGCCCAGGTTGATGTTTTTATTATTGTGTTGAAAAGGAGGAAGAGGGACATGGGAGGGCAAATGTCAAATCTTCGTAGAATTATCCAAACCATATACATGCACCGTATATTCATGGAAGAGAATCACAAACTGGCTGCCCAACCAGAAAGAAAGTTGAACCCTCTCATAAAAAAAGGCGGTAAAGAAAGAAATAATCAAGTGGTTGGATGTTGGGATCATCTATACTATTTACAACAACAAGTGGATAAGCCCTGTTCAGTGTGTCCCAAAGAAGGGTGGGATGAAAGTGATCACAAATGAGAAGAATGAGCTCATCCCCACCAGAACAGATACATGGTAGAGAATCTGCTTGGATTACAGAAAGCTAAACAATGCAACGAGAAACGATTACTACCCAGTGCTATTCATCATTCAGATTTTGGATAGGTTAGTGGGACAAGAGTACTATTTCTTCCTAGATGGGTACTCAGGATACAACCAGATCATCGTTGCTCCTGAGCATAAAGAGAAAACCACATTCACATGTTCGTATGGTACATATGCATTCAAATGCATGCCTTTTGGTTTGTGCAATGAACCTGCCACATTCCAAAGGTGCATGATGGCTATCTTTCATGACAAGGTGGAAGATCTTATCGAGATGTTTGTTTAGAAAACTTGGACAAGGTGTTAGCTTGTTGCGAAAAGACTAATCTCATCCTTAACTGGGAAAAGTATCATTTCCTGGTGAAAGAAGGGATAGACTTGGGTCATAAAGTGTCCAAGAAAGTCTTTGAGTTTGATAGAGCGAAGATCAAGGTTATAGAAAAGCGACCTCTACCCATTTCAGTCAGGGGAGTAAGAAGCTTTCTAGGGCATGCAGTGTTCTAATGAAGATTTATCAAAGACTTCTCCAAGATCTCAAAGCCTCTATATGCCCTACTAGAAATGAGGTAAAGTTTGACTTTAATGTTCCTCCTTGTTTGCAGTCATTTGAGACCTTGAATAAAAGACTAGTGGAAACACCTATTCTGATGACTCCAAATCGGGAGCTCCCATTCGAGTTAATGTGTGATGTAAGTGATACAACTGTGGGGGTAGTTCTGGGCCAACTCAAGGATAAGATCTTCCATTCAATATACTATTCCAGAAAGACCTTGGACCTAGCACAGTGCAACTATACAGTCAAAGAGAGAGAGATGTTGGTGTTTGCCTTCGATAAGTTCCGCTCTTACTTAATAGGTACCAAGGTGATAGTCTTTACTAATCATGCAATTCTGAGGAACCTCTTCAACAAGAAATATGTGAAGCCTTGACTAATTAGGTGGATTCTCTTATTACAAGGGTTTGACATTGAGATAAAGGATAAAAAAAGGTGTAAGAATCAGATCACTGATCACTTGTCCAGATTAGAAGATGACACTCACATCAGAGAGAAAGGAAGGATCAGGGGGAGTTTCCAGATGAGAAACTCTTGGCTTTGAGTATTGAGGAGTTTCCATCAACATGGTTGAATGTTTAGCAAGTGTGATGACTGTTTAGAGTTGTGGATGTCTCATTTTATTAGTTGATGTCTCCCAAGATACACCTACTTTTTTAGGCTAAAGCAGTCGTTGTCAAGATATAGAACCTAACCAAGGTTAGGGTCGAACATAAGGGAATATGGTGGACTTAGAAGAATCCAATGGCGCAATTCGGGTTTATTAACAAACTTATCTCCCCAAAGGGGGGGGGGGGGGTTAGAAATAACTAGTAAAAAGAGTTATCTTAAGTAACACAAGTGTTTAACCAATATGGAGAGGAGCTAGTGTATTGTGTTCCCCATGATTCCCTAACTTAGTATCACCAAATAACCGAATTCCTTTCTAGTGTGTAGCATGTCGAACGGTAAGTTAAATTCACCAAACCCTTTGTTTCAGGCGAGAGGTGAATTTCACGGTGTGACTTGGTCTATCCCCGCAGTGTGACATTACTAACCCTTACCTATTGTCCTAGTACAACCTCCCTCTAGCCGAGTTAGTTTGATTAGATGAGAAACATCGATCGAATCTTGTTAATTAATCTCTTTTCCTATTCATTACTACCTTGGTCAAGTCAGTAACACTAGGAGGGTTCCAATGTTAGCCACCATTAGAAAACATTCAAAATGAAGAGAATTAATTAACACATGCATGCATACTTTTCAAAAATTAAGAATTATCCAATTTTACCTTGTTAGTTTTTCAAGGTTCCCACAACCTAAGTTGTGAATTTAGCTACTCATGATTTGTGTAGATGCAAGGCTTATTAATTTTAATAACATAATAGATCACTTACACAATTGAATTAAGCACAAGAAAATTCAAGCTTCAATGAGAATCAAAAGGTTGTGATTAGAAGATGAAATCAAAGTGTACAAGTGTTTCTCAAACTCTACAATGTTTTTCTCTATTATATCTTACTGTTTTCATGCTAAATCTACGTCCTCTCTAAGAACAATAACCTAAAAATCTATTTATAATGTTTAAAATACAAATCCAAAACAAAATAGTATAACTGAGGTGACAGGCTCCACGAGGTGCTCTACAGGCCGTATAGTTATTTATGGCCCGTAATCGGGCGATGTGTTGCAAAAATACAACACTTTTGATGCTTAAAACATGGAATTTTGTATGTTCTCAATATGATGTTAGTTGGTTTTATGTGTTTTTGTGTTTATATTTGCAAGATTATAGGTTGACCTTGATTTTTGAAAAAAGTGCAGAAGTTACTGTTTTTTGCTATTATACGAGACCATTTACGGGTCGTAGATCATTCCACAAACCTATGGTAGTTTTGTGAATGATTCCAGTGAGGGGATGTTTTTTGAATTTTATTTTACGAACATGCAGATGAGCCGTAGAAGGTTTTACGAGTCGTTGATGATGGTTCGTGCTCTGAGGATCAAAGATTTGGACTTTTCGAAGTTCATCAGAGGAAACCCCCCCTTTATGGATCGTAAATCACTTTACAAGTCCTAGAGGGGTGTCGTAGAAGTGAAGTCTACATTTTCAACAGCTGAGTACGAGACCCCAATTACCAGCCATGGAATGCAATACGGCCTGTAAACCCCTTTCGTATGGTGTGCCGACCAGTTATCTTATTTCAGTTAAGACTTGTATTTTACTTATTATAAATAGGTTTTTTTAGGTTATTTTTAAAAAAATTTATGATAGGTTTTGCTAATTTTTCATCCAGTACTTAGAGAACTCAGAAATTAGAGAGAGAAAATTGTGAGATCACATTAGAGAGTCTTTAAGAACACTTATGTTTGAATTTCATCTTTAAGCTTGTGATTCTTATTGAGGTTGGATTTTCTTGTTCTTAATTCTATTGTGTAAGTGGCTAATTATATTTTCTCAATCCATAATTCTTGCATCTACACAAATCATGAGTAGATAAATCCACAATTAGGGTTGTGGGAACCATGAAGAACTAACAAAGTAAAACTGGATAATTCACAATTCTTGAAAGGTGTATATGCATGTATTGATTAACTCTCTTCATTTTTCATGTTTTTTTATCATGGCCAACATTAGAACCCGCTTAGTGTTATTGACTGGACAAGGTAGTAATGAATAGGAAAACAGATTAATTAATAGGAATTAATTGATGTGTTCTCATTTAATCAACCAAACTGGGCCAAGGGAGGTTGTACTGCGACTAATAGGTAAGAGTTAGTAATGCACACTATGGAGATAGGCCAAGTCATATAGTAAAATTCACTTCTCACCTTTGACCAAAGGGTTTAGTGAACATAACTTACCGTCATACATGCTATACACTAGAAAATAATTAGGTTATCCGGTGATACGTTAGCGAATCATGGGGAACACAAAACCCTAGTTTCTTTCCATATTGACTTCTCTCTTTTGATGTTAGTTTATTTGTAGTTTTTATCTATTATTGCAAGAACCCCCCGAAAGGGGGGGTGAGTCGGTGAACCATTCGAATTGCAATTATTGAATTCTCTTGAGTCTACGTATTCCCTGTGGGTTCGACCCTAACTTTTGTTATGTTCTATTTCTTGACAGCGACCGCTTTATCCTCTAAAACGAAGGTGTAACTTGGGATACATCAAGATTTTGACGCCATTGTCGAGGAATACTGCTAGACTTAGTGAATTCATAAGTAATTTGGGTGTTAATCCTTAGTTCCCCTATTTTACTTTTGTTTGTTGTTTTTGTTCTTTTTCAGGGTGTAAGTGTAGTGTATGCCCAACACTCGGAGTCAAGGCAACCCCTTAACTCTGTTTGACCCAGAGATCTACAAAACGTTGAGGAGAATGGCCCAAGACAATCAATAACGCAGCTAATGCAGCTCTAAACAGGAACAACAATGAGGATGCTGAGAATGAGAATCCACATCCTCTAGAGGACATTGCTCCACAACCTCAGGATTTCAATGCCAATGCTTACCAGAGGAATCAATACAGGCTAAATCTTATGTCTATGGAGGTGACTAGAGCTATTGTGTTGCCACCACTACTGGCAGACACTAAGTTTACAATCTCAAGTGGGTTACTTCCGATGCTGTAGAACTATGGGCTATTTGTGGGCTTACCATCGGAGGATCCTCTTAGCCACCTACATAATGTGGAATTCATCTGCAAAAGTGTAATGGGAACACAAAATCTATCTTTGGGTGCTGTGGGACTTCATATCTTCCTATTGTCTCTTACAGGCAATGCGGCATTATGGCTATCTGAGCTCCCAAAGAGATCACCAGTTGAGCAGACTTGCATAAGGCCTTTTTGGAGTGTCCAGATCAACAATTTTGAGCAACATCCTGGTGATTCAATCAATACTACGTGGGAGCGGCTTACCAAATATTTGAGGAGTGTCCCAGACCCAAGATAGTTGACGATTCCTTAGTAGAGATCTTCTACCGTGCCCTTGATGAGAACAGTTAGGCCTTTGCTGATATTATCATGGGGGCATGTTCTTAGATTTTCCATTTGCAAGGGTCGCAGAGCAAATAGAAAGAGTGGTCAAGACTATTCGTGCATAAGGGCAAAGAGACAGAGCATCCACTAAAAGTTCATGTGTTGTCAGTGTGGGTCCGAAGTAAGCCAGAATCAATAAAGAAATCATGCAACAGCCTGCCTAGATTCGCACGGGTATGAAGGTGATGATGAAGTAGAACCAAGAGCGAGTGAATGTAGTGGTTCATCAACCTCTATGTGCACCCATGTATGAGGAGCCATATTATGATGAGGACGCGTATGTCTGTTGCTGATCAGACAGGGTATTTTTGGACCAACACCGAAGGGTCCAATCAGGACTATTGGTGCCAAGGTCAAGGAAACCAAGGTCAGAACTTTAATAGAGATGGAGCTTACCGGAAAAACCATGTAGGATATTATGATAGGAATAGGGGTCCAAAGAGAGATGCAGATTGAGGTCGCATAGAAGGCTTCAGAAATGGTCCTTATGTGCCACCGCATAACTGCAACACAGGTGTAAATAGTTCCAGAGTTGGGGAGATGTTTGATCGCCTTTTGAAGAAAACTCAAACACGAGATGAGACTTTAAGGGGCATGAAATCAGAGATTTCTAGTATAAATGAGAAAATTGAGTCACACTCTGTGGCTATCAAATAGCTCGAACAATAGTTTGGTCAGGTGTCGACTCAGCTTAATCAGCGTTAGCGGGGTACACTACCTAGCAACACAGTTCAGAATCCCAAGAATGAAGGGTAGTATATAGCAATTACTACTCGGGGTGGCAAGAGCATCATTGATCCTCCCATGTCAACTGATGAGAAAGATGTTTGAGAGGAGATAGTTGCGGCCAAGGATGTGGAGATAGGAAATGATCGTGGCAAGGATGGGGTGAGTGAAGTTGTTGATGCGCTTCAGAAGTTGAAGCCCATTTAGAGGCCTTCTCCTCCCTTCCCTCAAGGAATAAAAAAAAGAGAAGAGGAAGGAAAATTTAAGCACTTCCTCTCTATGCTTAAACATCTCTCCATCAACATCCTTCTCATTGAGGCATTGGAGAAGATGCTAGGGTACGCTAACTACATGAAGGACCTGGTCAGTAAAAAGCGCATTGTAAGTCAGGAGCTCTCCCAAGAGCTTCAACATTGCATCGCTATTGCTATGAGATCCTTGGCTCAGAAGCGACTGCACTATTGGAGATGTGGAGTTCACAAGAGCACTATGTGATCTAGGTGCCAACATTAACCTGATGCGCCTTATGGTCTACAAGACGCTTGGATTGAAAGCCCCTACTCCGAAGAGTATGCGGTTGTTGATGGTGGATTGCACGTTGAAGAAGCCTGTGGGGATACTATACGATATGTTAGTCAAAGTTAAGAAGTTCATATTCCCTGCAGACTTTGTTAAACTGGCATGTTTAGGATGTTTAGACAGTATTTGTAGCATATAGTACGAATACTTATAGCATATAGCATGTTTGTTGTGTTTTCTTTGAAAAATAATACCCACAAAAAATTTATTTTGATTAGTAGTTACATAGAAACAATGCATGTTTAGATGTGTGACAATGTTTGTTCTGATATGTGAGGATAAATTGAGATACAAAGCATGATCTGAGAGTCTTTTATTGATGATGTATGCACTGTAATGTGAGTGTGAGCAGCAAGGCCACATGAGTGTGAGAGAGTATTCTCTCAAATTCACAAAACTCTCCAAGTATGCCCCATTTATGGTAGCGGATCCAAGGGCTCAGATGAGCAAATTCATATCTGGTGTCTAGGAATTGATCTCCAAAGAATGCAAAAAATGGATATGCTTATCAAAGAAATAGAGATCCCCTGCCTAATGACCTATGCAGAACAAATTGAGGATGAGAAATTTAGGGAGAGGTCAAGAGAGTACAAGAAAGCTAGGATGGATAGTGGTGGGTTCTCCCACCAAAGGGTTGGTGGCCATGGTAAATTCCAACGTGGTCAACGGCAAGTGAATCAAGGGTCATCCAATACACCTCCTCCCAAGTTCAACAAAGATAAGAAGTCTGACCCAGATCCCCAAGGAGGTTCGAGTGCACAAGTTTCTTCAAATTGTGCCAAGTGTGGAAGGCCCCATAAGGGTGAATTTCTAGCCAACTTGAATGTTTGTTACAAATTTGGTAAGCCCAGCCACCATGCAAAGGAATCTAGAGGTGGGAATGCAAGGCCCCAAGGCTAAGGTAGACAAGCCCAAAAAGCTAATAGGTTTTACGCCTTTCATGGTCGCTTAGAAGTAGAGGAAGCCCCGGAAAAGGTTACTCGTATGTTAAAAGTTTGTGATTTTTATGCTTATGCACTTTTAGATCTGGGAGAAAAATTTGCCTTTTGTCATACCATTTCTTACTAATAGATTTCATACATGCCCCAAAATACTTGTTGAGCCTTTTGAAGTTAGCATTCATGTTGGTGAGTCCATTGTTTCAGAAAGAGTCTATAAAGGTTGTCCCATGTCTATCATGCATAAAATTATTCCTTGTGATTTGGTATAGCTTTCCATGGTTGATTTTGATGTTATAATCGGGATAGATTGGTTTCATACTTCTTTTGCCTCCATAGATTGTCAAACTCGTAGTGTCAAGTTTTCAGTTTCCAAATGAGTCTACTCTTGAGTGGAAGGGTAGTAGTTCTTTATGTAAAGGTCGGTTTATTTCCTATCTCAAAGCCCACAAAATGATTTCCAAGGGGTGCATTTACCATCTAGTGAGAGTTAGGGATGTCACATCTGAAAGTCCATCGCTTGAGTCGGCTTCTATAGTCAATAAGTTTCTCGATGTGTTGCCTAAAGAGTTGCCCGTTATCCCTCCCAACAGGGAGATAGACTTTGGCATAGATTCTTTGCTCGATATTGAACCCATACCGATCCATAGGTATAGAAAGGCCCCGGTTGAGTTAAAGGAATTAAATAAGCAATTGAAGGATTTTCTCGAGAAGGGATTTATTAGGCCTAGTAATGAGGTATCCCTGTATTCTTTCTAAAGAAGAAGGATGGGTCATTCTGAATGTATATAGACTATCACCAACTCAACAAAGTTGCCATCAAGAAAAATATCCACTTCCAAGGATTGACGATCTATTCGACCAATTACCAGGGGCCAAATGCTTCTCCAAAATTAATTTTTTACGATTCGAATATCATCAATTTAGGGTGAGGGAATGTGATGTTCCCAAAATGGCATTTTGGACAAGGTATGGACAGTTTGAATTTGTGGTGATGTCCTTTAGCTTAACTAATGCACCGGTGATCTTTATGGACCTCATGAATGAAATGTTTCAGAACCCTACCCTGATATGTTTGTGGTGGTATTCATTGATGACATTTTGATCTATTTATAGGATGAAGAAGATCACAAGGAGCACTTGAGAGTGGTCTTACGAACCATGAGGGATGAGAAGTCATTTGTCAAGTTAAAAAATGTGAGTTTTTGTTGAAGAAGGTTGCATTTCTTGGGTATGTCGTGTCAAGGGATAGGATACAAATTGACCCCAAAAAGACAGAAGCAGTGAGAAATTGGCCAAGGCTATTCACTTCTACAGATATTAGGAGTTTCTTAGATCTAGCCAAGTATTGTAGAAGATTTGTTCAAGGGTTCTTTTCCATATCGTCACCATTGACTAAGTTGACTCAAAAGAAAGCTAAATTGGTGGAGATAGATGAGTGTGAGAAGAGCTTCCGAACTTTGAATGATCAGTTAACTTCGGCTGCAATCTTGCCCTTGTCGGAGGGTACCGATGGATTTTTAGTTTATTGTGATGCCTCAAGAATTGGTTTGGGTTGTGTGTTGATGCCACATGATAAGGCAATTTCTGGTGCATGAAAAGAACTACCCAACACATGATCTTGAACTAGTGATCATGATATTTGCATTGAAAAGTTGGCGTCATTATATATATAGGGTCCATGTTGATATCTTCACCGATCATAATGCCTCCAACATGTGTTTACACGAAGAGATCTTAGCTTGAGGCAAGGGAAATGGTTGGAACTCCTCCAGAATTATGATATAAGTATAAAAAAATCGCTCGGGTAAGGTTAATGTAGTACCCGATGCATTTAGTAGAATGTACATGGGTAGTGTATCACATCTTGAAAATGATGGAAAGAGGGAGTTATCAAAGAAGGTTCATAGCTTAGCTAGATTGGAAGTAAAGTTGAGTGATGCCGGCAATGGTAGTGTAATGGTGTTAAATGGTTCAAAATCATCATTAATTGAGTGTGTTAAGTCTACACAAGATCTTGATCCTGCCTTGGTTGAATTGAAGACCTTGATGAATGTAGAAAAGATAGAGATATCCTTACAAGGAGGAAATGGAGTACTTCATTACCAAGGAAGATTATGTGTTCTAGATGTTCATGGATTGAGAAATTTGATATTGCAAAAGGCTCACAATTCCTCCTATTTTATCCAGCTTGGTTCCAATAAGATGTATAGAGACTTGAGGGAAGTATATTGATAGAACGGAATAAAGAAAGAAATTGCCAAATTTATGGTCGAATGCTCCAATTGCCAACAAGTTAAAGTGGAACAACAATGATTGGGTGGCTTGGCTCAAGATATTGAGATCCCTACTTGAAAATGGGAAGAAATTAATATGAACTTCGTTGTTGGGTTACCTAACACCAAGAGGCATTTTGATTCAATATGGGTGATAGTGGATAGGATGACGAAGTCGGCTCATTTCTTGCCGGTCAAGATGATGTTTGGTGCCGAAGATTATCCCAAGCTATATATTGGGGAGTTGGTGAGATTGCATGGTGTACCATTGTCTATTATTTTTGATAATGGTAATCAATTCACCTCTCACTTTTGGAAGTCATTCCAAAGAGGTCTTGGTACCAAAGTGATGCTAAGAACCACCTTCCATCCTCAAACCAATGGACAAGTCGACAGAACAATTCAAATATTAGAGGATATGTTGAGGGCTTGTGTCTTAGAATTCAAGAAAAATTGGAATGATCATCTACCTCTCATTGAGTTTGCCTACAACAATAGCTTTTTACTCAAGCATTGAGATGGTGCCATTTGAGGCTCTATATGGTAGACGATTTAGGTCACCGGTTGTATGGTTTGAAGTTGATGAAATGGCCTTGATTAGATTGAATTTGGTTATGGATGTCATGGAAAAAGTGAGGCTCATAAGAGAAAAATTGAAGACCACCCAAAGTAGAAAAAAGTTCTACTACGATGTGAGAAGAAGAGACCTTAAGATTAGTGTTGGTGATTCGGTGTACTTGAGTGTCACCAATGAAGGGTGTGGTCCGGTTTAGCAAGAAAGAAAAGTTGAGACCTACAGATGTGGGGACCTCTAAAATTGTGAGAAGGATTGGCAAGGTTGCATATGAACTATCGTTTCTATTGGCAATGAATAAGATTCATCTGGTGTTCCATGTGTCAATATTAAGGAAGTTCATGGGAGATCCAAGCTCCATAGTTCCCTTGGAGGATGTAAGTGTCGAGGATAATTTGACATAGGAAGAGATTCTGGTTGATATATTGGATAGGTAAGTGAAGATATTCGGGAATAAAGATGTTGCACCCGTTAAGGTCCTTTGGAGGAACCAACAAGTTGAAAGTATGACTTGGGAAGCGCAAGCAGACATGATAAAATGATATCCTTATCTTTTCCACACTACTCAAGCCTAAAGTAATAACATAATCATGTTTAAACTATCAAGTCATCTAAATCAGCCCTTAGATGTCAAATTGCATGCATTCATACTCATGGTAACGTGTTTTGATGATATTTAACTCACAAGTTTGAAGTTCTCGTGAATATAATATTTAAGTTGCCTTGATGCATTTATGTTAGGGCTGAAAATTGTCTTGTTACTCCTTCCAAGCGTATTTTCATCATATACGAGGACGAATGGTCCCAACGAGATATATGGTAACACCTCCCAGTGGGATTCAGAGTGTACTTATGGTGTATTTCTTGAATATCATAAAATTCATACTTTTTTGGGCAAATCCAAGCTCATATTCTGTTTCAGGAGGCAAAATTATGTAGGAAATGGGTCTCCTTGAATTTTAGGTCAACCGTATCAAAAAAAAAATTTTGCATGAAATTTCAATAGGCTACACGACCTCTCCGCATCATGGAGATGGTCCAAGATAGTACAAAAGTGGCCTAAGCTAATTCCTAGGCCAAAACAGGGAAAAATTGAAGTTCGCGCGAAAATGACCCTAGCAGGAGCAAGTCCGTGTCGCCCACTTATTCCATCCATGTGTAAAAGTTTTCAAATATTTCCAGATTTAAATGAGGGAAATAACCTAATATCCTTGTAAATGGGAACTCATGAAAATTTCATTATTTTTAGCCCTATTTTTCTCCCAAACACTCTCAAATTCCTCTCAAATCCCCCAAGTTTTCTCTCCCAAAATTTATCCAAATTTTAGGGTTTCCAAGACCACTCCATTGAAGGCCAAGGTTCAAGGTTACTTCAAGCTTCATCAAGCTTCTCTCATCCCTTCTCAAGACTATCAAGATATGTGGATCTTTCATCCATGGCTTCTTCCACCCATGGAGCCCCAAAACCCTTTCTACTAATTTCTCTAAAATTTATGGTCAATTCCTTATGGGTATTTCTTATTGCTCCTATTACGCATGAGATATGTTGGAAATTATTATTTATTGAGTTGAATTTCATGATGTCCTTCCAAGGGTTTTCTATTATGAGTTATTTTACGATATCAAAGTTATAAATGTTATGATACCATGAGATACAACGATGTTGATGATTTTATAAGATGACTTTCATGTTTCCATATCTATGTTTCAATAATGATATGAATGATTGTGGTGGGTTGCTTCGGAATGTTTCAAATTGACGATTTTCTTAATATTGATCCATAGTCCTCTTAAGTTACATGATTTAAAGCCTATATGCATTAAATCTACCCAATTTTCAAATCGAGTTTCCTAATGAAGTATGATTCCTAAAGGATGAAGGTTCAATTACATGTTATGAAAGTTTATGAAAGTTATGAAGTTATGAATCCCTCTTATGAATGTTAAAGATGGTGATAAGGAAAATTCTCACCAAAAGATAGATCCCCGTGTGATAAGAACAGTTCTCGCATGATGGGTCTTAAGTTTAATGAGCTACTCCTTATATGATGATGCTTTGTTTACAAGTTTATGAACGAATATGATTATGCATATGTATTCAAATATATTCTGTGGGAATGACTTAGCACCAAATAGGGAATGGTGGTGGCATTTGGTAAGGGAATCCTAGAAAGAACCTCATGTCTCATTAACTATGTGCCACCATAGGAGCCCTTATAGACTAAGTTAGTGGATCCACGTAGGCCACTTTATTCACTAAAAATGCATGTGCAAGTTGATGGAGTTCTACCTTGGCAAGTAGATTTTCCTTTTCCCAATGGAAGAAGTTCATTAGATTCCACGTAGCCCTCTAGTTCGAGGGCAACACCCATTTTCTATCTAGCTTGCTATGTTGAGACATTACTGCTTTACTTTTTATTTTGAGGGGTGAACTAAAGACATGTCTTGGTCCCTATTCTACTCATGATTAGAGTTGTTGTTGGATACTTATGTTATGTACGTTATGTGATGCTTACACTCTATTGAGATTTATCCCTTGGTCCCTATCCTTTATATGCTTATGTTTATGATGTTAATGATGAGATGGTGATATTCCCTAAGTCCCTATTTTCCTCATTGAGTGAACCTCATGTTCCCTTCCCCTGATATTTTTTATGAGATTGAATGATGGCAAGTCTTTTACCCTTTCTTCCCATATCTTGCGTCCTAAGTCCCATATCCCCTTAATTTGACTAAATGATGCTTGTTTTATATTCTGCAACCAAGGATACGCTTAAGAATGTTATGAGACTTTTTTGAGGTACTCATGGGTTCCCCATTCGCATGTCGCACCTAGACCCTAAGCCCGAGTGATGACAGCTATAAACAGCAAAAAAAATTGTAATATGTTGTAATGGTCCTCCATGTCATTTCTATATATTTGCATACTTTTTGTCGGTTAGAGTATTCCTGCAATGACCCTAAGTCATTTATGACTTGCTAGCACTAATAGTTTGGTTGTCTAGTCGTTCGTTTGGAAAATGTGTAGTTTTCCGTATTAGAAGGCCTATTAAAGTTGAAAAATGAGTTCTAAAGAAAAGTCTCGATAAACTGCCATAGAACGGAGTTCTAATAGTTCTATTAGCTCCGGAATAGCCAAATTTGACTAGAAGCATGATCAGCTTAAATGCCAAAGTTTTCGATGTTAGTTTATATCAAATTTTACATTTTAGCCTTCAAAATAGGTCAATAGTTGACTTTAGTCAATATTCTTGGAAAACGTGCTTGAATGAAAATTTTGACAGTGCGGTTGGCTATAGAACATCGAGTTTGATCTAGCATGACCTGTCATTCGATTCTCGAGACTTTTAGGTTCGTTTTGGGCCCTTCGGTAGAAATTGAGTAATTATGGACTTGAGAAGTTGGACCCACATTTATTCGTAAAGTGATGCATATTTTCTAGAATTTGAGCAAAGAAAAGAGTAAACTTCTATCAGTGATAACTTCTTCATTTGAAAGCCGAATCAGGTGATTCAAAAGGCTAACTTGCATGAATTTTGAGAAAAACATCGTGGAAGTGTTGAAAATTGAATTTGGTGCATTGTTCAAGGCAATTTTTTTGTTTTCGCTGTTGTGTTAACATTAGTTATCAAAATTTTCAAAAATTGATTACTCAATCATTTAGGATTGAATTTTAGTGAAATTTGAGGTTTTTTGTGGTTTTTTGAGAAGATCATGGTGGTGTTGTTGAAATTTGTTGGTTGAGCTATGTTTAAGGTAAATATGTTGTAGAACCTGCTGCCTATATTATTATTTCCTGTAAGAAATATTATTGTTTAGGCTATTTAAGTGTTGTTTTGAGTGTCGGATTGAGGCCGAATTTGAGATACAGGCTCGTGTAGCTATAAAGATCATTATACAAGATTTATTTGAGATTTGGATGTGGGCCCTACTTCTTTTCTTTTTGACCCTCGAATTGATTTACATCTATTTCTTATGAATTTGGTGTCAGAATAATCATGTGGATGTTATGATCCTATTTTTAATAGCCTAGCAACATTCTAAGGCCACAGGAAAGGGTAAAGCACTTGCAGAGTGATTCAGAGCAAACATGATCGGGGTTCAAGTAGGCTACAATCTCCTTTTTTCTAGACTGAGTTTAATGTGTAAAACTTATTTGGGTGGTATCAATATTTATCGGGGGGTTCTCTAGAGGGCATATATGTTGGAAATAATTGTACTAGCTTATATATGTGACTGCTTAGGTGTTTATTTATCATATTGAGAATACTTGTGATTGGTGTATTGACTGCTTGTTGTATTCATTATTATTTAGGATAGACAAAGTACCTGGTTGAAATGTTAAACAATTATATGATTGAGATATTGATTGTCTATTGTATTTATGATTATCTGATATTGTTGGACCTTAGTCTAGTCTTGGGCTAGTGATGCCCTAGACCTACATTGGTCAGGATCGTTAAATTGCTATCTTATATCTGGTATAACTTGAGAGGTGTAGATCCTTATAGACCTAACTAGCAGACTTGAGTCTATAGAGTTGAGCCCATATAGGCCAGATGATATAGGAGCATATTTATTTATATAATTGGCTGGATCTCTTTGGATCTTCCCATGCTACATTGGATGTTGCTTAGATATTGAGGTGACTAACGATGTCATATTGAAAATCAGAGTAAGGTCCCATATAGTTAAACGCCCGAGCATTTCCTATGAGTGGACACTTATCCTCCCACTAGGAAGTGTATAAACGAGGATAAGTTACATTTTATATACCCCTAGTTAGAGACTATATAGTAGAGGCTATACCGTTAAAGGTGATATGGATGGAGGGCATATTGGACGAGTTCGAGACGTAAAGGCCAGGTCAGACCATTTGGCCATAGTTGACCATAGCATGGTTAAAGGCCAGGTCATAGCCTGGGTTAGAGGCCAAGTCATAGCATGGTTAGAGGTCTGGCCAAGTATACAGGCTAGGTTAGAGACCAGGACGAATTATCTATTAGATTATGACTCTGCACGCATAGTTAGGTTACGAGATCAATTGGGACTTGACACCATTAAACCTTACACCCATTAACTCTGTCATTGTGTGTGGATGTACCTTCTAGGCTTATAGGGAACTAATTGGCGTATAATCATAGACAGTAGGGCTTTACACTTGCGTACATCACTACACCATTGTCTCGTTCGGGTTCCTTCCATATTCACCTGTATACTTGTTTGGTTCTTATGTTTAGCCACTTGCTGAGTTATATTCTAGCATATTCCTACTTTATTTACTTTTCTAATAGATCTCTGCCACACTACTGGGGAATATCAGGTATAGCCAAGGTAACAGTCTTGGCATAACAATCTAACACAACATAATATAAAGTTAACCAGTTCATACCCAGGATGATGTCATAATCAAGCATATCCAACAATATCAAGTCTACCCAAGTATTAAAACCCTGAAAAGTAACCACATATGACCTACATACCTGATCTACTACCAAAGAATTTCCCATGGGAGTCAATACATGAATCCCAAATGAAAGAGGCTCGGGACTCAAACCGAAACGAGAGGCAAAATAAATAGACAAAAATGAAAATGTAGACCAGGATCAAACAACGCTAAAGCTGGTTATTGGCACAAAGTAATAGAATTTGTAATAGCCTCATCTGAAGCCTCAGCCTCTAACCAAGCTGGAGATGCATAGAAGTGGCCCTGACAGCCTCCGTCTCTAGCGTCGCCCCTACCACCTACCCTATCGCCTCTAACAGGGGATCTAGAGCTCATAATAGTTGCATCTACGACCCTAGTCCTTCCCTCTGCCTCTAACAGCGGGTGGATGAGTTGATCTGGCGGCGGATGGAGCTATAGATGCTGCCCTACGATCGGGGCAATCTGTAATACCCCGCAAGTTATAAGATCGGATAAAGGCTCAAAATTTTATTTTTGGGAGAAATTTTGCAAGTATTCAAGCTTTATAAGGATGAAACAAGGTTGGACATGGTTTTTCCCAAGGATTTTGGCCAGGGGTACCTTCTAATGAGCCCTTCACGAGCTGTGGAAGGCACTACGGGCCGTGAAGGGGCTCGTGAAGGGTGTCTTAGCCTTAAAAAAGTGGTTTCCTAGTGAGGTGCATACCACGAACCATTTCACGGGCTATGGTGCACACCACAACACGTGAAGGGCTCCGTGGTGATCCCCTTTGCTCTGAACAAGCACCCCTTGCACTCCAAAAAAGGCACCACAAACCATGGTTTACTTCACGACTCGTGAAATGCGTCGTGGAGGTGAACTGGGTAAGTTTTGCTAATTCGTTCTTGATTTCCTATTCCATTTCAATGTTTAAGGACTCCTTTTCCCTCCAAAATCAATTCCTAAGCCATTCATATCACTCCATGCACTCCATAACACTTACTCTCTCATTGACTTGCTCAAAATGTTTTTCGAATCCTCTTTTCAAGCTCTAACCGAAAGATCTTCATGGAACCTTCAAGATCAATCTAAATTCACTTTCAAGCCTTCAATCAAGCTTATTTATGTGATTTAGGGTCATTATGGGTCTCCTACATTAATCCAAGTGTAAAAGAACTCCATTAGCTAAGTTTTTCACATGAAATGGAATAAGGGTCAACATCAAATGGTCATATCTACTTGCATAAAAATAATTGGGTGGACCACGACCTACCAAATTGAAGCTCTTTGAATTATCTTTTTAGAACATCTGCTTTTTCACCTAATTCAATTTCGGAACAAAATATATGCTAATTTTTTGTGAAACTTGTCAATGCAGGGTCGGTGGGCTTTCACAAACCGTGAAAAGCTTCACCGCCAGTGAAGCCATCCCTGGTATTTTCCAGATAAAATTTTAAGGCTCATTTTATTGATGTATTTGTTTATAATTTGGCCTATCCCCAAGCCTTTTTAAGACTTTTATGCCCCCCTTTACATTCTTAAACAACTCTTATACTAATTCTAACACCTCATTCAACTTTCTACTTAGACTATTTCATTGACGTCTAAGAATTTCTCTCCAAGTCTTCTCCGTCAAAGGATTTAAGCTAAGGATTTGTGTGAGCTGCCAAGATCAAGTTTAATTCATTCTAGTTCTTCTAAATTCTTCAAGGTATGTGGGATTGATTCATGATTCTCCTCCAATCATGAAGATTTAAAAATTTTATTTTCTTAATTTCATGAATTCTAAGTATAGTTTGCAAATGGGTCTCTTAAATTAGTTTTAATTTATTGAAATTGAGCTATGGCCTGAACTTAATTATCGATTTTATGATTAATTTTAGTCTTATTATGATGATTGCCATGGATTTTATGAAAATTGAATGCATATGTGCCATTTAATTTATGAATTTATGCATGGATAATTTCAAGTATGATTCAATTGTTGATTTCTTCATGGATTTAGTATGATTTCACTTTATTATGATGTATTAATTATGAATTCTAAGTACCGATGCCATTACTTTACTCCTCATGACATATGCATGCATGAACAAGTATTTTCATGAGATTTATTATGCGGGTTATTACCCAATTATGATTATGACTATGATTTCAAGAAAGTATGGGTATGACATGACATGTGATCACATAATGTCTATGATATGGATTTTAAGCTATTATGGGTGAGTATTCATCATCATGTTCAAGTATTAATGAGCTATTCCTGTGCATATAATCATGGATTTAAGGATGATTTGGCTTTTAAACCCAAGTATGTATAATTATGAAATGTGATTTGGCTCTTAAGCCTAAGTATGTATGATTACGATTTGCAAGAGTTATGTTCCTATTTCAAAAAAGTATATATATATATATATATATATATATATATATATATATATGATTACTTAGGATCGAACGGGATTAGAGGTAGGGGCTCGACCTAAGGGATTCTTATATAAAGTCTCCTTTCTCATAACTATGTGCCAAACATAGGTTCGTGTTTCTGCCCCTTTGCGGATGATTATGCTTATGAAAAATCCTTTCCGAAATAGACTGGGCCTGTAAGATGAGGTTACTTCTCCGAAATGGGAAGAACTCGTAAGGTGGAGTATGGTCTACCTTCGGCAAGTAGATCACGCTTTTCTTCCGATATAGGGTGAACATTGGAATTTCAAATAATAGCTCGTTTGGTCTTATGTGTTAGTTGAGGTCACATCCCTGTATTTTTAAGTATTATGGCATTCATGCATCATGGATTTAAGGCATATTGTTATAATATTTTTTATTATATACTTTCTTCTATATATATATGCCCTTGTCATCTAGCATTGATGAGCAGGTTATCATATTCATAAATATTGCATGCTCGCATACTTAGTAAATTCAAACGTACCAATGCATACCTTTTGCCTACATGATTTGACCATGTGGGGACCGAAGACTATCCTCATACACCTCCTTACGACTAGATTAGATTTGTGAGATTCGCTTGTGGTGATTCCTTTATTGTAAGGACAAGACCCTCCTTCTATCTACCTAAGCTATGTTATGATTATCATATGTCTTTTATTTTGTTGGTGAGCTCAGGACATGTCTTGGCCCCATCCTATCTATGACTTAGAGGCATTATTGGATGTCATGTAAACCCTATGTACGAACTTGTTATGTGTGTGGCTTATCGAGAGTATGCATGTCCTATGTTATGATGATGATTGATATTATGACATTATGATGAAGTTCCTAAGTCCCTACTCCTATAGAGTGAGTCATATGATCCTACCCCTTAGAAATTGATCATTACTTGTTGAATATGTGATGGCAAGTCCTATATTCCCATCCCTATAGCTTGAGTCTCGAATTCCCATCCCTTAGACTTATATGCTAAATTATGTGCCAACGAGTCTCATATCCCTTACCCCATAGCTTGAGTCATCTACCCCTATCCCTTAGTATCACTATATGATTATGGTTATCATTACGCTCTTCCAAACTGGTGATGTGTGTATGGATGCCATGAGGCTTGTTTGGGGACTCTCAGGTTCTAATTCGCCATGTGACTCCTAGGCCCTAGGCCCGGGTCGTGACACAATCCCTGGACCAATGATTTAATGCACCACAGTCAAAGAAACCTTGAAAGGATCAATCTCCGCTAGCCCAGTTGTGCTGACCTGGCCCAAAAGCCCTGGGCTCTGACGGGAAGAATAAGATGGCCCAGCCTGTCCTGGTGTCACAGTATCACTGTCCTTCTGTCTATGTTTGGTAGTTTAGGAAGACCTGGCTAGAAGTACCTGGGCCCCGATGGCCACCCTCAAAAGCCTAAGGATGCCTAATACAGATGGTTTAAACTGGCCATATTGAAGTCTCGATGATGGTTTGTCACTCTGTCCCCCGATTCCAAATCGAGGTCCACTAAAACCTCTCATACGTCGAGAATATTTGTCGTTTCCCCCTTGGGCCTCACGACTGAATTGCTCGATATAATAAGCGTGATCAACAATATCCAAGTAAGATCAGCCCAAAGTCACCAGAGAATATGTGCCAATCCTCACTTACGGTCTCCGTCCATGTACAAAGCAACAAATCTGCTCCTCCTCTGTCGGTAAAATAGTTGCGCCCTCACCTAATACTAGGACACTATCACCGTTCCCTGCTCCAAACGAGTGAACTGGCTAAGCCTGTCACTGAGGCTCTTGGGAACAAATCTGGTCATGAATCCATTAGAAAACTCAGCCCAAGTCACAGGTGGTGCATCAGCTGGCCTGGTATCTCTGAAAGTCCACCACCACTATCAAGTTGACCCATCTAACTAATAGGTTGTAAACTCTGCACCTCTAGACTCCACCAGTCTCAATGCCTGTGACCTATCTCTGCAGGCTATCAAAAACTCATGAGCATCCTCTCAAATCGCCCCTGAATACCTGGATGGATTCAATCTAAGAAAGTACCTAAGCGCTCGCTGATCCCAGAAAGGTATGGCTCCCTATGGATGTGCTACTGAAGCGTCTGGAGTAGCATGCTATACTGGGGCCTGTATTGGAGGTTATACTGGAGGAACTAGGGCCAGTGTTGGGCCCTGCTAAATGCCCCCAAGTGCAACTAGCAACTGCCTAATAGCTACCTGCACCTCAAGTGTAATCACAAAAGCGGTTGGGGGTTGTTGGGGAACTGGTGCCACTAGCTAGGGGGGGGGGGGGGAGGAGGTATCCTGCTGCTACTCGACGGGGCTGGGAGCTGCTCCCTGTCGGGAACTAATGGCATACCCCCGCCTTTACTTGGACATCGACTCTTATGCAGTATATCAGCAAAAGAGTGAAACAATCATATTCCAAGAAGTTGACAAACAGTACTTCACGAACAGAATCAACAACAAGGAGCTTCCTAACAATCTCATAACCTCCTGAAAATAAGTCACGAATGTCTCCGCACCTATCCATAGGACTCTACTAGACAGTAGCTTTGTACGGATGAGATCAGTGAACCTGAGGCTCTTATACCAACTTGTCACGACCCAACTTTTTCAAATCATGATGGCGCCTACTAGATCCCACCTACAGGTAAGCCAATCCCATCACCCAAGGTACTTGTCCAATAACTATACACAACGGTAGCCAACAACATACAATATAAGCCAATGATAACCTATCTCAGAAGCTGGAAGTCATCTGTACAGAGCTACTATAAACTCAAAATAAAATTATATACAGAACCAAAATAGTACAGTACAAATGCAAGCCCAAACTAAATATATACAAGGTCGGTGTCTAAATGTAAAGACGGCCAAATAGATAGAAAGAGACTATAGAAGATCCCAAAAGTTGCTCGGTGCTTACCAAAAATCTCCTAAAGTGGCTACGACATCCCTAGATCAACGAGCGGCTCGTACTTGGTCCCGCACCACTAACAAATGCAAAAAAGTAGGGGTGAGTAATGGTGGAAGGTACCCGAGCGACATCATCGACCGAGTGAGTGAAATATAGTTGGTACTACAAGAACAACTGCAGTAAAATGCGATAGTACTAGCTATTTGAACTGGGGCAAGATGACAAGTATGTCTGTAGAACAACAGAAAACCCAACCGACCGGAACTAGGAAATGTACAATGGTATCCGCTGATGAAACCCAAAACAGAACTATGGCATGTGAAAACTTAGCTGATAAATGTTTTGAACTTGACCTGATGTTTGAGGTTTCTTATGATCATAAACTATAGTTGATACACTTCAAATACTTAGAAAAGTACCTTAACATATATGCACAACTTAAAATTCATTGGATCGCCTAATGTTTATAAAATTTTACATAAAAACTCATTCAGTAAGGAAGCTGTCAATTCAACTTTGTGTAAAGGATTCTTATGACCTTAATCCATGTTTATATCTTATCTACCACTAAAGAATTCATCTTAACATCTATGCACAATTTAATATCATCCGATATGACCCTATACGCATATGAAGAATGGTTCAATTCTTAGCTTAAAAACTTTTTAGGTGTCGTACTTTAACTAAGAATAACAAAATTGAAAAGTCTTCTTTATTTTCTTAAATCTCATGCCAAATCAAATCAGGTCATTCTTTTTAAAACAGAGGAAATATAAATCAAGAGATATGATTGATTTTCGCTCAATTTCTTTTGATCGACTCACTCCTTCAATTTTGTTGGATCGGTATTGAGATTACTTTTAATAGCGCATAGTAAATGAGGCAAGAGATGAGTTCAAGAATTCCATTAATGATTTTCGAGATTTAATGTGTGTATGTGCATGTGTATATATATTTTTATTTATATATATATGATTCATTGAAAAATTACTCTCTCTATATATAGATTTAACAATAAGAGGTTATCTGATAGAGTATATAAGAATATTACTAAATATAATGAATTATTAGTAATACTGATATGAATTATGATGAGATCATTAGTATGTTGTATTTGATTTGGTGTGGTATATTAAAAACAATACACATTACTTCTAAAAGACATTATTTGTTTTAAAAAAAAAATCTTCAAAACAAGTGTGATGGGAAGAATGTGAAAAAAGTTTTAAGGGACAATTATATCGTATTAAAACCTTATACATATTTTTCGAAGAAATGAATGCAAATCTCAGTGGTGATTGATTATGTTAGAACTCATTTTGACGTAGCGTGAAGTTTCCGAGTTGGGTCCCCCGCCACGAAACTGAATGTACTTCATTGTTGAAGGAGCCAATTTATTCGCCAAATTTAGCGTCGCACAAAATAAACGTGAAAATACTAAAAGAAGCAGACGCTGCGGTTGACCAATGACTGCTCTTACTTGAATTCTTCTCTTACAATAGTGTCTTCCCAAACCAAATTTACCTACTCCAAATTTAATTAAATTCAGTTATTAATTAAGATAAAACATACACGCCACTTCACTTATTTTAGTTTATTATTATATATGATGCTATTTAATTAGGTGAAAAGTTTAAGAAAGAGAAATGAAACTTGTAATTTTTAAATAGGAAAGAAAATTTGATATCTTTTTCAACTTTGTAATTTAAAGCTAATACATTTTTCATTATAAACGTGGTTCATATATACATCGATAAAATGGCTAGAGGTATATTCTTTTGGTATAATGAAAGTGAAAAAATTAATTTTTAATTTATTTATTTTACTTTTTATTTAAAAAATATATGTAAAAATATATTTGATCTTTCTCATATATGAACTTTCTTTGCTTAACGGCAAATTAGAATTTATTATTTGGATGGTCAATTTTATTTATACTCATTTTTATGTAAAATTTATCATAAATGCTCCAATATCTTTTCATAAATATAAAAAATAAATTATAATATGCCTGTAAAAAAATTTAAAAGTTTCTTCTTAATTTTTGTCTCTTTTTTCATGCACACTTCTTTCTATTTATTTCTTATATTTTTACACTAACTAATAAAAGCTTTTTAAAAATAAAAAACTGAAACAATGATAAGAGAATAGATCTATATGGGAGATATTTAAAACTCAAATTAGTTATTGAATTTAAGAAATAAAAAAGTAGATCACCATTAGAAAAATCAAATGTACTCTTAAATTTTGTTAAAAGGATCATATAAATCTCTATATAGATTTTGTTTTTAAAAAAAAATTAATTTTTCACTTCCGTTAGATGAAACGAATATATGAACGGTAAAAGTATATGTGAACTACTTTTGTAACGAGAAATATACAACTCTAAATTATAAAATTAAAGGATAAATCAAGCCCTTTTAAATATGTTATAATATTTTAAGTGGCTATAACACTTTTAAAACTTATGATCTTAAATATGTTATTATATTTGTATGGTTATCGTAATTAGTTATTAAAAATGAAGTTTGATGTTTTTTACATCTAAATATAATAAATCATTTTTTAAGGTATGACATATTCGGTAAGAAAATTAGTTAATGGCGTTAAATATTTTTTGTTCCAAACTTTTCTTAAAATTATAAATAGTTGAAAATATCATTAAGAAAAAGAGTAATTTTGAAAAAAATAATTAATATATCTTTAAATTTAAGAAAAATTCATTTGAATCATGAAAAATATATTTGAACTTCATTTTTATAGCGAAGGCAGAATCATCCTATTCAAAACACACTAATAAAAAATAATTACATATGAAATGAAACCGAAGGAGTAAGTCAGCATTAATACTTATAAAAAATAGCATATTTGAAATTTATCCCTGTTTGAATGATTGTTATTTGTTGTGTTGTATTATATTGTTAATTTAAATATAATATTTATTTTGAAATTTCATTCTATTCTATCGTTCAAATCCATTGTTAGGTGATAAAGAAAAGACTCATTTTGGGTAAGAACTGATTTGATGTGATTGTATTGTTATTTTAATATCTTCTTTTCATTTTTTACTTTATTTATTATTTAATAATTTTATTTTATCATTTATCTTATCTTTTTATGGTATCTATACCATATACCTTAGAATTTCTTGGAGGGTTATCATTCAAATTACGGATGTATGACATTATATAATGACGGATAACAATACAATCTGTCCAAATATTATATTCATTGAAACAATACAATACAACACAACAGAAATGCAATATGTAACAACCATTCAAATAAAGTGTTAGGGAAGATCAAGTGTATGGAAAGCCTTATTAGGAGATCCTAGACTCAAATTATAAAAAAGAAAAATTATTTATTTTAATTCTTATGACATAATTTGGATCTCGAGAGTTGAACAATTTAAATTCTACGGTGAAAAAAATAAACTTAATTTATGTAAGAAATATGATTAATCAAATTTTAAAATAGTATATGTCAAAAAAGGGGAAGTGAGAGAGAGAAAAAGAAGATTGTGGAATGGGCATGGTGAGGGCCAGGGGTGAAGAACCTTGGGAGACATCCCCTAATTTAGATTTTCCAAAAACATCAACTTGTCCCCACTTGCCATGGAAATTCACTGAATCCATCCCCCTTTTTCCTTCATCAACAAACATAATTAGGCATATATACATATACATATTCCACTTGTGATTAATCAATAACACTATTCTTCTCCCAAGGAACCTAAAAACAAATCATCTTCTCCAATTAAAGAGGGAAATGCAACACCCACAATTTCTTCACAAAAGCAGTTTTTGATACAAATGGATATGGTTGAAAGATCAGAAGCTAAAAGGAGATCATCAACAACAAAAGGTTTTATGAATCATGACTACAACTCTGCTTTCCCTAGAAGATCAGGAAGTGGGAAAAAAGTATTCTCAATTAGTTATTTCAGTTTGGAGTCATTTCTTCTGCTGCTTTGCCTATCAGCATCATTGTTACTTTTGCCTTTGATCCTTCCACCATTGCCACCTCCTCCCTTTATGCTACTCTTACTTCCCATTTTCATTCTATTGCTTCTTATGTTATTGGCTTTTATGCCTACCTCTAATCTCAAAAATACCTCTTATAAATATCTCTAATTTCTCATTTCTTATTTCTTTACCTAACAACCAATCTAGATATACTTTGATCAATGTAATGTCACACAAATTAAATATGTATTACAGTAAACATTCTATACTGTTTCCTCTTTTATTTTCATTTCTATACTTTGAACAACAAGGCAAAACGAGAGGATTTGGGAAAACACCAATTCCAGATTAGTCAAATCTTGGACGGTGAAGGCTTCATTCTAATTCATCTAGTGTAATTGATTGTAACATTCTAGTGTAGAATTTTTAATGTTTCCTCTTTTATTTTTATATCTATACTTTTGAACAAGGTAAATCAACAAGAAAGATATGCTTGATTACAGGTTTCGAGTTTGAAAGTTGAGTATGAAATCTATGTCAAGAACAACTTTATTCAAAAGCTATATTTAACTAAAATTTAGGGAAAACTATACCCAAAGAATTATGGATTGTATCAATAGTATCAGAGTGTTTTGTGGTTCTCTTTGGGTTGTACCACGCACACTAATTCAAGATTAGTCAAAGTGATTAAACAAACAAAAGAAGACTATAGTTGAGGATAAATTAGGGAGGGTGAAAGCTTGATTGCAATTGATGTAAGTGTATTTTTATCTTAAACATTAGCTTTCTTGCATATGTAAAAATATTTATTCTCTTTGATTGAAACGTCAAGATGGAAAGTTAAATATCATGCTCACCGATGCAAGTGATGTTACAGGAGAATAAATATGAATATTATAAACAACAAGAAATATATACATTTTTTTTAAATTAAAAAAAACAAAAAATCTAAACATCAGAAAATACATACAATCCAGAAATGGTATCATCTAAGTATTAAATGGAAAAACCAAATATTCAAACTTGTCCTAATTCAAAGCTATAGTGTAGAAACCGAGCTTTTTCATTTAGGTGACCAACTCATTCATTCATCCTCAATAATTTTGCCAAGTGCAAGATAACAATTTCATCATAAAATAGAAGAAAAGAAAAAGGTTACCAATGCTGCACCATTTGTGCAACTCTAACTAAAACTAAATCAGCCAATAATCAAATCCAGTTTTAAGCAATATTATTTATACAGCTACCACCAACTTGACTGGTTCCTTGGTTCGTCCATTGCCTCATCACCTTTTAAAATCACCAAATTTTTACACAAACATCCTCCTAGACGAAGCTATATACCAAGTTGATCACGTGTATCGTGTATATATCATTGTATAAATTTTCATAGATATACAAAGAAAATACAGCTTCATACAAAGAGAAGATGCATGGATGGAAAGATCCATTTTAGATATATACGTGTGGATTTACACCCCATTTTTTCCCTCGTTTCTTTGGCAAATTTGTTTTATGCATAAATTTTAATTTAAAACTGCGTACAAATGCCCTCAACATAATTTAGTTCTGCAAACCCCGCACATTATGAGACTTTGGCAAATTTGTTTTAATTTAGAACTGCGTAAAGAGACGCTCAACATAATTTGGTTCTCCAAACCCCGCACATTATGAGAATTCTGAACTATCCTTTTATTTTTTTTCAACTTATTCAAGTACAATACATTTGTAACCGAATGTCTACTTTTGGATGAACTCCTTTTCTACATCCACGTCCATGTAATCAATTCTCGAAACAAGATCACGAAGGACAAGCAGGAAAAAACACCAGGACACTAGCCAATATACAATGACCATTTTGAGTTACTAGCCCTTCTGAATGTAGTTACCTCTGCTTACATAACATCAACACACATTTAAGATGCATCTTTCCAAACTACCTGCAGACATGCAACTATATGCCAACCTACTTGTTCATTAAGAAAATTGACCAACTTGGAGGTTTGTTCTTCACTTTCAACCCAACTATGTGTTATTATGGTGACGGGGAAGGAGGGGGAATGTAACTTCTAATAAGCAGCACTTGATGCATTTAGCAAAAATGGAGGAAGATAATGCTCCAAGACAGCCACTAATTCTTTTCCTTGGTTTGCCTCTTCCAATACTACACCACCAAGCCTTTTGGCTGCTTCCACAAGCTGTCCTCTAAGTCTTTGAGATAACAAACAACATCTCCCTGCCTTGACACTTTCTCTATACAGTGGCAGGTATGCTATTGCTACCCTCAAGGGTCCAGGAAGATCCTTCAAACGGAGAGGAGATTCACCCCAGTTTACAATACGTACAAAGTTAAAGTAGTGTTCTTGTCCTTGCCGCAGTCCATCCAAGAAGGCAGCTTCCGACCAATGTTCCCGAAGGAAACTCCTCAGTTCAGGAGCAACAGCATCATCATCAGACTTAGCTATGCTGTCGGCAACTGCATAAGTGGCAACAGGATCACCGAGGAAGTCCGAACGCAAAAGAAATGCTACCCCATCAAGAGACCCACTGCTTCTTTCACCAGCAGCCTTAAGAATCTCAATGCTGAGGGCAGCAAGAACATGCTGAGGAACGTGAGGGAGGAGATATGCAGCAACTTCAACCTGACTACTGGAGGTTGCAGCTGTAAGGGCCAGACATAGCTCCATGTCCCTGCATCCCCTTTTGACAAACCATTCAACAACTGGCATGCATCCCCGCTCAGCAGCTCTCATCAGAGGGCCCAAAAAAGACATTGCATTTCCCTCTTCCACTAAACATTCCATGGTTCCAATTTTACCATAATGGGAAGCAAATCCCAAAGCCAGTTCAACATCAACATCCAAGCTGTTCCTTTGAGCAATCTACAAGACAATCAAAACAACCAAAGATGAGGGAGGATGACAGACTTTTTTTAAGCAATATGAGACATGGACTGGATTTTATTGATAATTAGAGAACATGCAAAAATTGTCTGGGTCAAGGAAAGTAAACGACAGAAAGAAGGAAATAAAACAAAATGGACCAACTGGTGCAGTCCATCTCTATTTATATATCTATATTGGGAGGGTTTCCAAGAGGAAACTCATTGATTTCCATCACTGCCTCCTCTGAGATCTGAAGAAGAAGATGAAGAGGTTCCACAATAGTGGTTTTGTTCTCCTCCTCTGGTTGATCAACACTCATGGTCCTCTTTGGTGTTTGCCGCTGGCTTTCAGCTTGAAGAAGTAAGAAATTTACCTCTCTTCTTTTTTGCCCTTTGTTTTTGAAATCCTGGTTTGAAGCTAAATTCTGCTCCTTGTTTTACCGTCTAGATGTGCTATGTATCCCTAGGAGTCTAAAGAGGGTTGTCATCGTGGGTATCAGCTGATTTGTTCTGCGGAAGTGTCTCACATCCTTCTTCTCTTGTATGATGTGTGGGTTTACTGAAGGATCTGTGTTTTCATAGCCGAAGTAGGGGTGGAGTGCAACTAGAAGCTCCCGACCTCCTTCTGATGGTTCTTTCTGAAGTGCTAAGGTCTTCAATGTCCATTTTGATCTTGCAATCCTCAGCTTTTGCTGGAGTACCTTTTTGTTGGCTGACGCAGCTTTACCAGAGTTGTTTCGCCCGTGAAGTGGCCAAAACATATTCTGTAAATGTAATAACTATGAATATTGGTCTATTGTTTCTCTGTTCATTGTATGTTATGCATGGTTGTTGCTATTGATCTTGTATCTTCATCTCAATTGAAGGGAGCTGTGCTTTATCTAAGTTTAAAATCTTCCTTCCAATGGTTGGAAGATTTTGACAGTAAGAAATTTGTGTTTGCTAGATAATCTGCTAGCTGATTAGCCTCTCTAAAAGTGTGCTGAACTTGAACCCCTATCTGTGATATTAAATTTTTTATTTACTTCATTTTGTCAATCAACTCCCAGGGTATTTTCCACACCTCTTCTAGCATGTTCCCGAGACCGAGTGAATCAGTCTCAAGAATTACGGCATGTGGTCCATGCGTGAAACAGTATATGGGAGGTCTTGTGATGGCTATAGTCACTGCCTCCATGATGGTAGCTTCCCCTATTTGTTATGTTTCTACATATAGTAGATCACCCGAGCTATCTCTAAGGCAAAATCCATAAGAACTCTCACCAGGATTGCCTTTACTAGCCCTGTGTTGGCATTTTATCCATCCTGTCCTAGGCATTTTCCAGCATACCATGTGATTTGTCCTGTTTTTATTAACTGATTTTTGTAAAAGTTAATAGCCACTTCTCCCATTTTTTGAGTATTTTAATCTTGTCTCCTAGGTTTGTCTGAATCTCTTAGATGTGAAGCTTTTTCCTCCTATCTTTCACATAGGAATAAAAGAATTTGGTACCTCCGTTCCCATCTACAAACCATCTCATCCCTGATTTTTGTTTCTAGTACTCCTCCTCTGAGTGCAAATATCTTTTCAGCTCAGCTTCAGCTTTGTTAAGAGCAGCCCTGCTAGCCTTTGTAGAATTTAGATTCAATGATGGCACAATTATTGATGCATTGAGCAAAATGTGTTTCTTCATGTTGTGTAAAAGGGAGACCTACCAGCTTTTCATCATGAAGGATAATGCTGAAATCTCCTCCGATTATCCAGGGAATCTGACTTGCATACAAAACGTGTTCAATGTCCTCCCACAGTTCCAGTATGTCTAGAGCATTGGACCTAGCATATACAAAAGGGATCATAATTTCTCGATTACCAGCCTTGTATCTGAATTTCAAAGTGAATTGCTGAATACTGTCTGTAAACCCTTGACCTTCCCATTCACCATTCCAGCAAATCCAAATCCTTGAGGAACAGTCTGCAATAGCATTTATATACCCAGTCTCCTTTTGTATTGTTCTAACTCATGTGGTCCTTGGAAAGGCTCCATAAGATCTATGTATGGGTAGTGATATCTAACTGTTAAGTTCCATTAATCTCTCAAAAGGAATTCTGTGAGTTAACAGACCTTATGTTCCAGAAAAGTAACTTGTCAATCATTAATCAATGTGGGGTGGTTTTTTTTTTTTTTGGAACTTGGTAACTTTGTATTATATCAAAATAGTACATAGGTTGTACTCAAACCTTATATACAAGTGTGCTCCAAAATCCACTGCTCTATGTCTAAATTGAGTCTAAAACATCAACTATAGAGACGGTATCATTAGAGTAAAGTTGATTATACCAAAAATATAACAAAATGCAGTTTAGTTTAACATCCTGCACACTATGTTCTATGCCTTCAAAACATCTGGAATTTCTCTCTTTCCAAATTTGTCCACCAAATTGAAGCAGGGATAATTCTCCATCTATTTCTGTCTTTTGCAAGAACACCTGTCTCCTCCCAGCTGTATAAGACCTCAATTACCCTCCTAGGCATAGTCCAGGATATGCCTTTGAGGCTCAAGAAGGTCATCCATATCTGCTGTGTGAATATGCAGTGTAGGAATAGATGGTTAACTGTTTCTAGAGTTTCCCCACATAGGAAACATCTAGAGCATAAGGTTATCTCCCTTTTCATAACATTATCCTGAGTCTGGGCAGCCTCCTTAGCAAGCAACCAGATAAAACATGAAACTTTGAGAGGGATTTTACACTTCCATATCTGTTTCCATGGCCAAGAGACTTGCTGCTGTCTTGGTTGATCCATCATCCAGTAGGCTGAATGTACATTGAACTCTCTTCTTTTGTTGCCTTTCCACCAAAGCCTATCCTCATCTGTATGTATTCCCGTAAAATGCTCAACAATGTTGAGAAATTCTGCCACCCTCCTTATTTCCCAGTCATTTAGTTGTCTCCTGAAGCTAAAGTTCCATCCCTAAGGTGTCCATAACTCTGCAATTGTCCTTCGTTGAAACTGAGCTAGACTATAGACATCAGGGAAGAGGATCTACAGGTTGCCTTTCTTATGCCATTCATCCTTCCAAAATTTGATCTTGACCCCATTTCCCACTTTCCTTTTTGAGTTTCACTTCCTCCCAAAGAGCTCTTATTGATCAGCATAAACTGGTCCCATAGGTGTGGTCACAGCCTTAGTCATCCAGCAGTCTTCATCTTCACACTTGGCCCCTAACTCTTGCCCAGAGTGTCTGATTTACATTTGCATATTTCCACAGCCACTTCATTCTTAGTGCTTTGCTATGCAACTTCACATTCTTTATGCCCAGTCCCCCATTCTTCTTTCCAGTTGTGACAGACTTCCAATTTACTTGGTGGAACCCTCCATTCTCTTTATTTCCTTGCCATAAGAATTTCTATCTTATGTTGTCCAATCTTCTAGTGATCCCTGCTGGGATGGGAAACAGAGATAGCATATATGTTGGAAAAGTATCAAGGACTGAGTTGCTGAGGGCCAGTCTCCCACCCCCCCCACCCCACCCCAAAACCAACAGATACTGAGTTTTTCACCTGGCCAGTTTTTTCTCACACCATTCCAAATTTCAATGGAATTGCAATTTGCTCCCACTGGCATACCCAAATAAATGGAGGGTAGAGTACCAACTTCACCCCCTAGAATTGAAGCTAGCCAGTTCATGTTACTTCATTAATAGGGTATGTAAAGCTTTTTCTCCAATTTATATGCAGCCCAGACACCCCCTTAAATAAAACCAGAATTACCCTTAAGAATTTCAGTTGATCTGCCTCAGCTCCACGAAAAATCAGTGCATCATCTGCATACTAAAGATGTGTCACTTCCAGGCTCCTTGTACCCACTCTGGCCACCTCAAAACCTTTTATGCACCTTCTCCTGCTAGCTGTCTTGATCATGTTGTTGAGCCCTTCCACAGCTAATAAGAACAGAAAAGGTGAAAGTGGATCCCCCTACCTGAGCACTCTTTGAGATTTGAAGAAACCTGCAGGGGAACCATTGACTAGAACAGAGAAACTGACAGTAGATATGCAGAACTTTATCCAATTCAACCATTTTTGTCCACATCCCATCATCTCTAAAACCTTCAGCAGGTATTTTCAACTCACATGGTCATATGCTTTTTCTATGTCCAACTTGCATAGAATACCTGGTTCCTTCTGCTTGATTCTAGAGTCTACAGCTTCATTGGCAATCAGCACTGTGTCCATGATTTGTCTACCTTTTATAAATGTCATTTGTTGTGAGTCTACCAGTTTGTCCTTATTACTCTTTGTTCTAACCTCCAAAGGAAAGGATAGAATGCCTGCTTTTCCTCTGTGGTTCCACTCTTTAGGTTGTCAATCTATCTGAGCGAGAGGTCTCCTTATTTGCTTATATGATCTATGTTCACCTCCACGTGTTCATCTTCCCTAGTATCTCTTCTGTGTTGTTTCTTCTCGATTGACATGTCCTCTATCTCTGGTGCCTCATTCAGAGATGTGTCTGGGAGAATAGTCTGCAATGGGTTCAGCTCTTGAGTACTCATATCATTTTGCCTTTCCACCTTATCCCCCTATTGTGGACTATTATTTTCTCTAATGTTCGTTCCAAGATCTTGTACTAGTCCTCCTGGGTATCCTTGAGGAGCCTTGTGGTCTGCACTCCCTTTTTCTCCTTCTGTTTCTTTGTGTTGGTTATCTGGTAATGCCCAAATTTTTAGAACACTTGATGTTGGACTGCTTTTATTGATTGTATGTTTTACTTCGTTTTCTTTGTCGCTTGTATTCTTCTTTGTAATCCGATTCTTGTTGTTTATTGAGTTCCCTTTGGTATCCAATTGTTTACCAAAAGCCTCACCGCCCATTTCTTTCTTGATTCCTCTTGTATCTTCTTTGGTTGCTCCATAAGATTATTGATTGTATGTATCACTGTGTTATTTTTAACCACCTCCTTCCCAAGTGCATCAAACTTGTTCAAGGTGCTCGCCTGCAGTTTTTCTTGAGGTTTTTCTACTGAGTTCCACTTCTGCTCATGCCTCCATCTTCCATACGATTTGCCTCTCCCTGCTTCCTTTGCCTCTGATGCTTGAAGGTGTCAAATTCGTCCTGTTTCCCTCT
This sequence comes from Solanum rostratum, assembly GCA_029948455.1. Taxonomy (NCBI): domain Eukaryota; kingdom Viridiplantae; phylum Streptophyta; class Magnoliopsida; order Solanales; family Solanaceae; genus Solanum; species Solanum rostratum. The sequence goes on from CM057046.1 coordinate 68,683,316, forward strand.
CTATTTCTTCAACCTTGTTGAGTTTTGTATCCATTCCTGATTCCTTCTTCTGCTAGGTTTTTCGCAATGCCATTGTCCTTCTTGGAATCTCCTTTTTGCTGTCTTCTTTTTCCTCCTTTGGGCACAACTCCAGGTGGATCACATAACATTATTGTTCATCATGACCATGTAATTTGTAATTCTTATAGAATTTCGGTATATAGTCATACTTGATTTTGAGCCACCTGTCAATAATCTCCTCCTCATTCCCACATTAATTCTTTTAGGGAATTCTCTTAGGCGATCAACTTCAACCTCAACCCTGGCACGACTAGGTCTCGTTTGATTTTGTGTGGCCATATCCACCTGTAGTGGCTTTCCAACAGCTGAGGCTAGCAAAAACAAACTAAATCTTTACCAAAAAGATTTGGTGGTAATGAGGGAAAAGAGATCCATGCAATTGTGATGGTGGTCTCGTCCTCCGGATCAAATAATGGATTACTTCAGAGTTTGCATCGGATAGGACAAATTGTGTTGTGTAATGTAAAAAAGCATGCTTTGAAAGGAGATTAACATAGTCTTCCAAAAGTGTGGGCTAAATCATAACGTCCTTGTTGTTGAGTAACCCTATGTTGCATTCTCCTTTTAGATCACATTGTTTGAGGAGTAATTTTGTAACTCTTGAAGATCAGGCCATTCATTTGAGAATTTACCCACCACCGCACATTGTAAATTCTTGTTAAGGATCATCTCTTCCACTTTCTCCTCCTCCCATATTACATTGGGTTCTCCATACATATAAGCAACTCGTTTCAAAGGAATAGGTTAGACCATAAAGGGATTGAACGTAGTGTAGCTGCATATGTTAAAGTGTGATTTGTGGCCGGAATGGGTTGGGTTGTGACGGAATAGACTCAGGGAGCTCTCCAACGGCCATTGTGGCCATGACCGCCAAAATATAGTTTGCCAGAGATTAGGGTTTTGTTGGCAGTGATGGTCACCAGAAAAGTTTGGCAGAGATTAGGGTTTCAGCGCCAGTGATAGGGTGGCTAGAGAGAACTTTTTGGTGGGTTTTCTATCATGAGAATGACATACCACTTCCCCTCGAAAGACATTTTTAAGCTTTCCCTCCAAACACATTGGAAAAGAACACAACAGTAAAACTAAACGAAATAGAAACGTAAATACATCCTCTAACTTCATGCGCACCAATCGAATACAAACACTGTAATCAAGCAAATTAACATAAAGACTATTATGGACCAGAACATGACAAACCCAAATTAGAGTATTAGACCACCATCTGTGGCATTTAAAACCGGGAAAATAACAAGGAACTCAAACTTATATGGCTAATAATTGCAACCCGTCAATATTGTGGTATGCATAAAGTGAATTTTTTATGCCCCTCGTGAAATACCAAATGATTCTTTATAAAGGCCCCCAACTCCAAACAAGATTGAATTTGAGAGTATTTTCCAAATATAAAGCGACAAATATATTAATAGATATCAAACTTAAAGCCTACAGTTTCAATGCCTTATTGTCTGTTGGGTCATATGAACTCCAGAATCGAAAGAACCAGGCCCTGCATTTTGTCATTCCCCTTTTAGTTTTCAAAAGAGAAAAATGTCATTAGCCAGTTCATATGTTAGTGTGAGGTTATTATGAAAAGGGATGACCTATAATTCCATGATTAATAAGTGAAGCTTTACGTTCATATAGATGGTAGTACTTAATTTGTTGCGTTGCTTTTTAGCTGTACATTAAACAGCATCATGTCCAGTTTTAAGTTATCAATAGAGGCATGCACTCAACCGTTTTGCAGGAACAACAATGAATTTATTCCAAGTGTCATACTTCTGAAACAGTGTTGCATTCTTCATAGAGAGGAGTCGCCGCTGCTGATATTGATGGCTAAAGAGGGGTAGCTTCACAGGGATAAGGATATAGAAGACACAGCATACTGACATAGCACATCAAATATAAGGAAGATATCCAACGCATAACAAATTCAGAGCTAATCAGCCCGACACCACCCAAAAATTTGTCCAACAAGCTTTCATTGCTTTAATCGGCTAAACTTTATCCCCCTCCATCACTCTACTAAACACCAATAGGAACTAAATTCTACTCCCTCTGTCCCATATTAACTTAATTTTTGGGGCTTTTTTCATTGTTCAAAATACTTGAATTGTTCAAAGTTCAAAATGAATGTTTGAAACTTTTTCCATATTGTCTTTTCATTTATTGAAGTTTTATATTTTTTTGAGAGATAAATTACACTACTTGCAAGTTACATTTATATGATTTCACAAAGGGCAATAGTGAAAAGTATAGTTTAAATTATGTCCTTAAATGTTTTTCTTAATATGTGTGTATTATCTCACAAATTAAATTAATATGGGACAGAGGGAGTAACTTCTAACTTCCTCCAGGGATACAAGACAAATTTTAAAAATGTTGTTTCTCATGAAAAAGATGAAATTCCAGACAACATAAACACTATGGTGTTCATGATTAGATCAAGTTCTTCTAGTTTCCTTCCTCTTCTATCTTTTCATTCCAATTAAAATTGTTTGGTAAGACCTTACAACTAGATTTGACTCAATTGGTATCAAGCACAGACTTTTTGTGGGATAAGTACCATACTACATCCTTTTTTGTAACCACTTCACAGTTTAAATGCTCTCCTAATCTTTGGTTTGATGTTGAATTGTAGCAATTTATCATTTGTATCCTTTGAACCTTCAAATTTGGTGGAACACGTAGCAGAAGTTCACTTTACACCTTGGGTCGCTTAGGGTCCGACTTCATGTAGAGGACACTAACAGTTCAAAGTCACAATCTATAGCATAGTGCCATACTCCACCCACCCCCACCCCTCAAAAAAAAATTATGAGGTTCAATTGCATTTTTCTCCAAGGGTGAATTCATCACGAAATACTAATGCAATGTAGCAAATATTAACCCAAAAGCAACTTCTCCGGAGAAGAGGAGTCTGCAGAGAACCATACAAAGTTACACAAAAAACACACAAGAAAAAATCCAGTGATATGTATAGTAGCTAGAATTTTTCGTTGAGAAAATAACAATTGTGTAAATCCACTGACCCAGTACATGGGTTGCACTGAAAACCATATTTACAGCTTGTCAAACAAGAAAACTGAAGCTAAATCCTAACAGCAACCTAGGATATCTATGATGGATTCAGTGTCCTTTAAATACATCTTTACTGGTGTCTTCTACCTGTATTTCTAGAAAAACATGTGTACTGAACTGTAAAAGCACTATGTAACGGTTTTACTGGTCCTTTGAACGCTCTCAAACCCAAATAATTTCCCCTTTTCTGTCTTTGCTACCGTTACAAACCATAGCAGGTTTAATGAGTTCTTATGCAAAAAGCTATTTCTATCAAGGCCCAAAAGGGAACCCACATGATGTTTCTTTTTCTTTTTTTAGTTTTAGCTTTTATAAGTGGCACGACCTAAAGTAGTTTCAACCGAAGTATTCCAGCGCGCTACACAGTCTCAGGCGTCTAATTGCCCTGAGGGAAGTAAAACAAGATCCTTCATAAGCAATTTCTTGTTGAGATTGTCTATTATTTAAAGATATACCTGTATTCTCTTTTATTTATCTACCTATCAAAGTGAAATTGGAACATGTAGAAAACACTAACAGTGCTTTGAAAGCCCAACCCCAAAACAAAGGGTGAGAGAGAAAAAAAAAAGCAAATGGAACATCCATGACAGGTGAAATACCAATATAAGTTTATAAAGACAGCCACCAAGAAGAATCTTTAGTTAGTACAAATCTGAAAAGGAGGTAGATGAATGCTTCTAAACATAAAAGTGAAACCATTAAACTCCAAATATACATCAATATACCTGCAAAAGAATGCGGACCAGCTCTGTGCTCCCAAAACGCGATGCTTCAAGAAAGCACTGATTGACATTGTCTGCACCCCCTTCCACCAACATGCCGAGCAATCCTTGGATTGCAGTAGCTGAAATTCCTGATGCCCAGAAAGTATCAAATGAACTAGAGAATAGTGTAAGCGGAAAGCAAGCTGCATCAAATGCTTCTGTGAAGTCCTTCCCAGTAAGGTGGTTCCCCGCAAGATCCAGGAACGTTTTAAAAGCTGATAATTGCAATTGTATTTGAACAGCAGAGTTATGCCCAACCGTATCTTTCTCTCCTTGGCAGCGGGAATGGAAACCTATACATTTAAGAGCCCATTCAGTGAACTTCTGAACCTTAGCACCAGCTTCAGCCTTCAAGACTTCATCTCCACTGCATTCTTGTAGTCGTTCATGCAACCTGCTGAGAGTGGTGGTTCATACCAGCAAAAACTTTAGCGCCACAAACATCTTGAATACCAGACATCAAGGGAAATGAAAAAGAAAAGTTGTGACTAGACTGATCCCAAGAGTGTGGCCAAGTGATCAATGAAGTGGGAGCAAACCTTACATACTAAGGTTCAAAATCCCAGCAGAAACAAAGACTAGGTGATCTCTTCTAATGTACTTAAGCCTTCAGAGTTCCCGGCATCTGGGTGGATGAGAGGTAGCAGGTACCCAGTGGTAAGCTAGCCCAAACACCAACGTTGTTAAAGGGAAAAAAATTGTAACTTGACCTTGTAAATTATCACCAAGGGAACTCTTATATATGAAGAATAAGCTTTTCAAATTATATGTCATCCTATGTATTCATTTTGATAATAGCCCATACGATGTGTAATAGTAACAAACTAGCAAATGTAGCAAGCTCGTTTACTAATTTCAATAACAAGCAAATGCAGGTTCTTCATTCTTATATTTTAGCATAAGGTCTAAGAGTATTTTCAGAATAAGATTAAATAACTCAAACCCACAAGTTGTTGGAAGCAGGGGTGGATCTACGAAGGAGGGAGGAGGTGCCTTGCCACCAGAAACCCTTGGCTGAAACTTTGTACAAGTATGTATACATACAGAAAAAAAGTATACAAATACGTTTAGTGGCACCTGGATTACAAAATATACATTAGGTGCCATTGGCAAAGTCCCAACTTTTGCTCCAAGAGACACAAATTCTATCCGTCTTTTGCACAATACAACCTTTTTCGATATGCTGCATTTATTACAATGAAGAGACAAACTTCTCTCCTCCATTCTATCTTCTTTTTTTTCTCGAGTTCCTTGTTAGATTTTTTCACTTTTTTTTGTTTGATATGCACCCGGTGTCCGAGTCTCTTAGAGCCCCGACTAATCCCGCGGGTGCACGGGCCCTCGGCAAGGAGTTTCCCCCAAGTGCACCATGGTTAATTCAGGTTTTACCCAGTCCGATGGCCCTCAGAAATTGTTTGCACCCAGTGGGTTTCGAACTTGAGACCTTGAAAGGAAGCAAAACCTTTTCCCTAATACTAATTCTTAGTATTTTCTTCTATATGCTATAAAAATTCAGAAAAGTGTTGCATATATGCCCTATTTATACTTTGTACTAGTTTGTTTGAATCTAATATTATCAATTATCGAAAAAAAATAGTGAAAAACTTTCCTAGGAGAACAGCTTTTGTACAGCTTTTTTTTCCATTGGATTAGTTTATCTATATGAACTGAAAGAAAACAAGAATAATCTGAACTAAAATTGAAATTGGATCAAACCAGCCCAAATGCATACCCCATTTCAGCTGTGTGATAGTAATATGTGTATGTTCAATATAATGTGGCACACCGGAGCCTCTAAATCCTGGATGTGCCTATGGTTGGAAGCTGAGAGATTGCTTCTTTTAAGCTTACATATACTAGTACTGGAGAAATAAAAGAAAAACTAAATCACAACTTTGTACACAAAGCATCAACTGAGCGATATCTGGGAAAAAAAATTGTGGTTCCAGGTGAAAGAACTTGGATTTCAAATAAGCATGCTGCATTTCACAGGAATCCTACTAATTTGACTAGACATGTATACTTCAGAGATTGGGAGAACATTCAACAGAAAATCGAAGCCGTTCTCTTCCATCATTTAAGCATTCAAAGGACTGAGTTCAAGAAGATGCAAGGAAAGGCAAAAACTCTGACCTTTGCGCCATTACAGTGACAGTATCTGCAAGGCCCATTGTTCGACTCTGGCAAGCAGAAACACAAGAAGCAAGAAATGAAGTCCTTAGGGCAGCCCGAGTGAAGTCGTATGCACCATTAGCGATGATCTTCTTAATCAAACCTGTTATCCCGTACAACTCATCTTGATTACTTAAGAACCAGATTGAATCCAAACCGATGCATAATGCATCATTCAGTGTTTGGGGATCAGCCAGTAGGATCAAACTCTCTGCCAGCTCCCAATCATGGTCACTCACAGCACCCTGGAACAAGCGCCCCAACTCAATCCTGTCTTGTCTGCTAAGCTTCTTTTTAGGACCTGATTTGTCACTTTTCCCCAGTTTCGAGTCAGAGTTAGCTAGCCCTGATTTAATCTTATTAACTCCACAACTACAACCTCCTGCTGGGGCAGATGATCTGAAGTCCTTATGTACAAGTGGAGGTTCTCTTGAAAATACCACATTTCCATTGCTTCCTTCACCTTTCTCTGACGGCAAAACAGTTTCCACTTCCATTTCTGAACATATAGTCTCTTCTTCACTATTGGTGTTCCGAACAAAAGCTGCCTTATCTTCTTCCATATTTTTTCCTCAAAACTGACCAAATGCCTCAACAATCAATTCTTCCCATCAAAATCCATTGAAACCCAAAATTTAAGTAAAGAGCCAATGAACAAATTTCAGATTCAAAATTCCAACACACTCATCGTCATCGCCTATAGAAGCAAACAAACACTAAAACCCTTTTACCATTAACAGATAAATAGTCGATGAGGCATATCGACCAACAAACCTACAAGGCAACATATAGCCATCAAGAATGGCAGAAACAAAAAGTTGATGAAAACATAGGAAGAATCAGGTTACAGAAGAGGAGGTTGAAGGGAAAAATAAGGAAAGAAGGAGAAGGAACAAACCTGAAATAGAGAAACCCTTTGCCCCTTCTTTTGCCTTGATGGTTACTGGTGAAAATTTGGAGACAAGTGACAAAAAAGTGTTGAAATTAATTTTGGTGACAAGTTTGACCAAGACTGGTCAAACTTGTCATTAGTTAAATTAATTATTTGATTAAGTTAATGATGGGTGTAAGTGTAAAGTTTTAAAACTTTTGGAACCCATATGTAAAAAAAAAAACTTTTTTTTATTAAAAAAAATAAAAATTATTTTTTTAAAAAAAAAATTAAAATTTTTTTTTAAAAAAACAAAATTACCAGCGGTTGATTTCGCATGTTCCGCGACCAGTCCGCGTCGCGCACTGGTCGCGTAGAAGCGTATATGCACATTTCCAGTGCTGAAAATGTTGCGTGGTTTTTCGATCGACCCGGGAGTTTTTTTGGGAGTTTTTTTTTGGCGAACCAACATGTCTTAACATATTGAAGGATGTGTAGGTGTTTGTTGAATTTTTCGGGGCACGGAACGAAAAATCCCAAAAATTTGGGACACAAAAACAGTGTGCATCCGCGACCAGTCCGCGTCGCGGAGGCGTCGCGGACATGCACATTTCTAGTGCTGAAAATGTTGCATGGTTTTTCGATCGACCCGGGAGTTTTTTTGGGGGTTTTTTTTGGCGAACCAACATGTCCTAACATATTGAAGGATGTGTAGGTGTTGGTTGAATTTTTCGGGGCCGGGAACGAAAAATCCCAAAAATTTGGGACACAAAAACAGTGTGCATCCGCGACCAGTCCGCGTCGCGGACATGCACATTTCCAGTGCTGAAAATGTTGTGTGGTTTTTCGATCGACCCGGGAGATTTTTTGGGAGTTTTTTTTGGCGAACCAACATGTCTTAACATATTGAAGAATGTGTAGGTGTTGGTTGAATTTTTCGGGGCCCGGAATGAAAAATCCCAAAAATTTGGGACACAAAAACAGTGTGCATCCGCGACCTGTCCGCGTCGCGGAGGCGTCGCGGACATGCACATTTCTAGTGCTGAAAATGTTGTGTGGTTTTTCGATCGACCCGGGAGATTTTTTGGGAGTTTTTTTTGGCGAACCAACATGTCTTAACATATTGAAGAATGTGTAGGTGTTGGTTGAATTTTTCGGGGCCCGGAAAGAAAAATCCCAAAAATTTGGGACACAAAAACAGTGTGCATCCGCGACCAGTCCGCGTCGCGGAGGCGTCGCGGACATGCACATTTCCAGTGCTGAAAATGTTGCGTGGTTTTTCGATCGACCCGGGAGTTTTTTTGGGAGTTTTTTTTGGCGAACCAACATGTCTTAACATATTGAAGGATGTGTAGGTGTTGGTTGAATTTTTCGGGGCCGGGAACGAAAAATCCCAAAAATTTGGGACACAAAAACAGTGTGCATCCGCGACCAATCCGCGTCGCGGGGGCGTCGCGGACATGCACATTTCCAGTGCTGAAAATGTTGCGTGGTTTTTCGACCGACCCGGGAGTTTTTTTGGGAGTTTTTTTTGGCGAACCAACATGTCTTAACATATTGAAGGATGTGTAGGTGTTGGTTGAATTTTTCGGGGCCGGGAACGAAAAATTCCAAAAATTTGGGACACAAAAACAGTGTGCCTCCGCGACCTGTCCGCGTCGCGAAGGCGTCGCGGAGACGCTGTATAATTCCCAGCAGCTGCTGAGAATTTCCCAGCAGCTGCTGAGAATAATCCAGCAAGTTGCCAAGTTGCTACAACAACTTGTAACAAAATGTTTTCGATCGAGTTATTTCTAGTGTTGAATTGGACGAAATTCCTTATATTCATGTATAACGATGACCACGTCGACCAATTAATCGAAACAACCACCGAAATAAGTGTGACGTAGATCTGCCAACATTTTATTTGTGTAAGTACTATCTCAATGTATAAGATCACTGTTGATTCCACCTCACGCATAAGATAATTACTAATGTATTACAAAACGTATCGACGCAACCAAGCAATAGTCACTTTACTTTGTCAGCATCACTTACATGTGCAATTGATCAATTGATTGTTTATTACTTCTGAGTAAGTAAAGGCAATGTATAAGATCATTGCTGAATTTACCATTTTAGTTGTAGTCGGAGTAACAAAACTCAACTTATCACTACACATGGACGATAGCATCCCCTTATAGGCATCTTCCGATACGCACTAACGAAAAATCGAAGGTCGGGTCCAGCAGCTGCTGGGAAATTCTCAGCAGCTGCTGGGAATTATACAGCAGCTGCTGAGAATTTCCCAGCAGCTGCTGTGTTATTCCCAGCAGCTGCTGTACATTTCCCAGCAGCTGCTGAGAATTTCCCAACAGCTGTTGTACATTTCCCAGCAACTGCTGAGAATTTCCCAGCAACTTGCCAAGTTGCTACAACAACTTGTAACAAAATGTTTTCGATCGAGTTATTTCTAGTGTTGAATTGGACCAAATTCCTTATATTCATGTATAACGATGACCACGTCGACCAATTAATCGAAACAACCACCGAAATAAGTGTGATTTACTTAGTCAGTATCAGTCACATGTGCAATTGATGAATTGATTGTTTATCAGTTTTGAGTAAGTGAAGTCAATGTATAAGAGCACTCGTGAATTTAGCATTTTATTTATAGTCAATGTATAACTTACCACTACACATGGATGATAGCATCCCATTATAGGCATCTTCCCATAGGTAGTAACGAAAATTCGAAGGTCGAGTCCAGCAGCTGCTGAGAAAAATACAGCAGTTGCTGAGAATTTCCCAGCAGCTGCTGTATATTTCCCAGCAGCTGCTGTGATATCCCCAGCAGCTGCTGCACATTTCCCAGCAGCTGCTGAGAAGTTCCTAGCAATCACCGATTCATAGGCATCCATCCATAGGCTATTGGCATGCTTTGGTGATTTTTTCGGGGCCCGTAGCTTAAAATCACCAAAAATTGGACTTGGAAAACACTGAAGCTCCGCGACACGTACGCGTCGCGGATGTGTCGCGGAGAAGGTTTTTTGGTGAGATTGGATTTTTTTGTGCAAGAGTGTGTGCAGAAAAAAATTTGATTTACAAAATCATCGCGGAATGCATGTAAGTGATGACGATATCATCCGGCTCACAATTTAATTCACAACTACAAATAATTTGATTTACAAAATCATCGTACGAGATATCTCGATTCACAATCATCGCTATCGTCTCGGCCATTTCTTTGCCTTTCCAACGCCAAATAAAACGATTATTCGACTCAACCCATTCACCATGACAATCAACTCCTAATACTATTCTGTCTGCCATGGTTGATCTTCAAGCTACCTATATAAATAACAGTTAAAAACGCAACATCAGAAAACATGTACAGAAATACAATAATTGCAGCTACTTCATCATATGAAACCAACTAATTCAGTCAAAAACTACAGCAGCTGCTGAATTTAGTCCAGCAGCTGCTGCACTCAGTCCAGCAGCTGCTGCACACAATCCAGCAGCTGCTGAACAGTCCAGCAGCTGCTGCACAGTCCAGCAGCTGCTGCGTCTTCTCCAAATCGCCCCCAATGTGCACAAATGGCAACAATGGCCAAATATTCAACAAAACCACAAAACACAAATAAATAGCACCAAATACACTTTTATCAAGCATAATGAGGATGGAAACTTACCTTTCAAGTAATTTCTACGGCTATCCGAACAAATGCCCCAAATAAATTGATTTCTTTTCAACCTAATTTGAAGCACAAATATTGTGTTGGGAAAAATACTAACAACAACAACACAACAACAATACCAAGAAGGAGAACAAGAACAAGAAGAAGAAGAACAACAACAACAACTACAACAACAACAAAAGCAAATGAAACGATGCAAATGGGAGAAAAATGTCGCTGGGGAGGGGCTTCCGCGTCGCGGGGGAGGGTGGGGCGTCGCGGTAATGGAGGTGAAAAAGAAGGGAGAGTTTGGGGGTATTTTGGGTATTTTGTATTGATGGGTTAAAGTGTAACAAATTGAAGTTGGGGACCTTTTTGCAAAGTCAACTTAAACCATTAATCCTTAATTAATTTTTTGTCACCTACACCTAATTCTTAAGACTTGAGTCACTTTTTTTTAATTTTAAAACATTCTTGTCACCCTTAATTAAAAAGCCCTGGTTACTGGTTGGGACTTGAAGAATATTTTGCCTTTGCCAAATCGGCTTCTTCCCCATTCCCTTCTCTTTTATTATAGGGAAATTAAATTATATATATATAATATAAAGTAAAAAGTTTTAAAAAAATTAGTCCATATTTTATTTATATAAAAAATATCTCAAAATTATCAAAACTATACACAATTATACAATATAGTTTGTCAAAAGTTATAGAAAGTATACATTATTATACAATGTGTGTTACTTATACATGGGCTTTCATAAAATATACATTATGATATATAAATATACACGGACTATACATACTTATAAAATGAGGGCTATTTTATTGTAATTTTTTTTAATTTTTGTGTCTCTCGGTGTAATTTGCTCTTTATTATATGAGTTTAATAATATTAATTTATATAATAATTAACTATTTTTTATAATATATGAAATAATATTTGTATTTGAATGCACTACTATATTAAAAATGAGCTAGTGAATAAGCTAAAAGTTATTTTTCAACATTGAAACATAACATCAAATTAATTTTTTAATTTTTATGATCAAACAATTTAAAAAGTTAAAAAATGTGAATCATATTTTTTTTATAGACAAACAGATAATTTACAAGTGAAAAAAAAAAATAAACCAAATAAGTTTTTGTCCTTTTTATGTCAATGAAAAAACACATAATTATAATAAATTGTTATGTTTTGTCCTTTAAGTTTTTGGGTAAATCTTAATATGGAAAATAGTAAGAAATTGTAAATATTTTTTTCATCATTTTTATTTGTCCACTATAATTAAAATATTATTTTACTTTTATTTTTCACTTTCAACATATGAAGAGATTTTTTTTTTTCATCCTCAGTATCAATAACATATTTTTAAAAATTTAATTTTTGAAAATTCAAGATTATATATCAGTTGACATAAAGATCATAATAAAAAAAACTCATATTAATCATTAGTTTAAGAAATATATACAGTTTAAAGTGGATAAATAAAAATAAATAAAGTAAGTATGAAATAGGGAAAATTATACAGGCTTACAATAACCCATAACTTTTGTTTACATTTTTTCTTGCCCAAGTTTACTTAATCATTCAAAATAGCTTATATTTGATAAAATGGTTATATTTTAGGTAAGTAATATACAATTATCTGCTTAACTATTATCAGAAGAAAAAAAAAAGCTATTCTCTTAAGACGACAACGATGACTTGCTCGAAATTTCTTCACATTTTCTTAGCTCTCCATTTTATCTTGTTTTTCCTCTGCGCTTGACATAAGTTGATTATTATCCTTGTGTCATTATTTTCAATCTTATTTCTAGGTTTTGTTAGGGTTTAGGGTTCTGCTCCAATGTCTTCGAGCGTTTTTTTTTATAGCATTTTAGATTATGTCTTTCATATTTAGATTGTGCTTTTTTTACTTCTTCAACTTATTTTTTGGGGATTTCTAGCTTGTATGTTGATATTTGCTATTGTAAGTAGAAGATTCTTAATTTTGTGTATTATTTCTCAACAATGTCTTCGTGTTTGTGTTTTGATAGTGTTTTAGATTTTGCATTTTTAGCTAATATTTAGCTAGGGTTTAGGTTTTCTAACCATAAATGTCATTATACACGGTGATTAACATTTTGTGTTTTTGGTTGTTCATTTTTGTTTCTTCAACTTATTTTTTAGGGGCTCTCATTGTGTATATTGCTATTTGCTATTTTTAGTGGAAGATTCCTCTTTTGGTGTTTTACACTATTTGTGTACTTATGCCTTCTTTATATTTTTGTAAAGTCCAGTTTATGTGCATATTCAAGAGCAGGAAAACATTGATAGAACTCCTATTACAATTTTAAGTGTAGCTGGTGAACAAATTGAAGGTATGTTGATTTCAAGTGCAGGTGTGACATTTGTTCCGGTGCTACTCCTCTTTGTCTAAAGGAAAAAAATTCTGATAAAGGGGGTGATATTGTATCGATTTCGAGTGCTGATGTGATATCAGTTCCAAGTGTAACTCTTTTATCTCCAAAGAAAAAAAAATCAAAACGTATATTTCAAAAAGGAAAAAGGTTTGTAAACCTTATGAAAAATTGTGAATATAAGTTCAAGCATAAAATTTATAGTACCTTCCACTTGAGTAACAAGTCCATAGTCTAATAGCCCTATGAAAAGTCGCAATCAAAATGAAATTGCAATTGTAGCAGGATCGAGTATATGGAAGCGAAGTGATACAGGTAAGATACAGAACGTGACAAAAAGGTATTTTGTTAGATCTGACTTTTACTATATTTTTGTATTCTTTTGTAATGTTTATGACTGTCAATGGTGATTTTTAGCTCTTTAGGTCTAAATATGATACCATCTCCTTTTGTTGTTCTATCTACTATTTTGTTGTAGCTTTATTTTGTTAGTTACCTTTTAATATTTCTAAATTCTGAACATGTCAAATATATGGTTTCTTGTTGTATAAGCGGAAAATTGGTGATTTTTATATTCATTCAGACAAACATCTACATCTTAGTATTAGTGTTCATACTAACAATAACTTTGCGAGTGTGTTGAAGAGCAAATTGAATAAGAGACAATTGAAAATATTTGAAGAGACTTGTTTTGGCTATTTTCTTGAGATGCCTGAATTTATTGTTCAGAATCAATTAATACACATGTAATTGTTAGGGAAAGTTATTTCGGATAATGTCAATGAATTGTGTTTTAAGATCAATGATACCATTCTGAGGTTCATTCTTATAGAATTTGCAATCATAACCGGCCTTAAATGTTTTGATGACAATCAAAGAGTGTCAGATATTGAAGAATCCAATTTGTTGTTGTGTAAATATTTTTAGAATAGTGAAAAGATAATAAGATCGGAGTTGTTGCATTGCTCCTCGGAAAAACCTTGAAAATCAGACAAGGATTCGGTGAAAATGACTGTGATGTATTTCATTCATCTTATCTTGTTTTCAAATGAGAATGAGCATGTCATTCACAAGAGCGCCTTTGATTTAGTTGATAGTGGTATGTATGAGACATATCACTGGGGCAAAATAGTTTTTGAAGCTACCTTCAAGTCATGACAAAATAAGGATAACAAATAATATGTAAAGGATTGGAGGTCTACCACTTTCATTTCTTATTTGGTTTTATAGGTTTTCATGTAAGTTGGATTGGAATTTGGGACATCTACTCTTTATTTTGTATGTATTAACTCTATGTTAGTGACTTTTAAGTTCTAGAAGGGATTCAATATTGTGTTATGTATATATTTACATAGTTGCTCATTATTTCTATATAGCTCATTATTTCTATATATTATTTCTATTCCTCTTAGTTTTAAGGTAGTTTTATATCATGCCCCGGGAGGGTACCCTTGGCGTGGCCAACACCTAGAGACTATTGCTAGTTCTCAAGAGAACCACTTAGCCTCATCACATTCATTCAATCAAATAACTCTATTGAACAACAAAATTTAAAATAAGTAAATGGGCACATCTCATCTAAAGTCTCAAAATGATATGGATAATAATAAAGGCTAGTAGAAGAACTAGCTCACAATCTCAACATCAACGTTCAACCATCGTCTATGAAGCCTCTATCACTAATCATGTGGTGTCAATGACAAACTCATAGTTACCCAAATCAAAATAAAAGAAATAGACCAATCCAACTCTAAAGCATGGTGAAATAAAAGTAGTGTATCCTCCGGAATAGGAGGCTCACTTATTAGCTGTGAGTCTTGGACCTTCAACGGAGCACCTGTTGACGATCTCTAGTACCTGCCCCTATATTATAAAACGATGTAGTCCAAAAGGGACATCAGCACTTGAAATGTATTGGTATGTAAAATAGCTGAGTGAAACAGAAACAGGTAGAATAATATGAAAACAACATCAACTCAAAATCATCATCAAATAACCTCAAATCGTCAAATGTCTATCTATGCAAGGATAAAGAGTAGACAAGTGACCCGTCAACCAAATCATCCTCATCAATCAAATCAAACTCATCTCAAAGGAGCTCACCTCCTCTCATCTCATCTCATCTCGACTCAAAGTAGGAAATTTTATGGGAGTTTCTCTTATCCGACAACAATCACTTATGAGCCGGTGAATGTACAACAATCACGCTGATGTTGCCATAACCGTTCCAAACTTGCCAGGTAGGGAACGAATCGAAACCATATCAGCTCACCCGGTATGGAGTCAGTCGTTAATAAGTCCGGTATTATTTTTAGGGACTTCTAATAAAGAGGGAACCACAATATATGTGATGGTTTTAAGCCTCACCTACGTTTGGCGACGTAGTTTGACGAGTTCAAGTCGAACTAACTCTCACTCTTTTGGTGCTTGATACTCCTTCCACGACTCAATACTCATAAAACCATCAATCTAATTAACTCATAGGAACTTTGGTCGTATCATCAATCAGTCTCATAGGGGTTTTACCCTCTCATCAATCAACATCTCATAGGGACTTTAGCTCTCTCATCAATTAACATCTCATAGGGACTTTATCCCTCTAATCAATCAATCTCATCAATGACTCAAGATTTGAAACAATCATTAGGAAATAATCGAATAGACACATCAGTGGAGTTCATTTATAGAGACTCATAAGACAATCAATTTCTATCAACTCATCATTATCCTCTCATCACAATCAAAAATCTCAATTCAAGGCTCTAAACTCAATTTTCAAGTTCATTATGCATGCTTTTCAAATTAGTCAGGTAAGGTTATGCAAATTTGGTCATCCTATCTACAATCACCCATATCAAATCATGTTGCTTTCGAGACCTCGGTAGACTAGTAATGAAGTCCATATTGATCATCTCCCACTTCCATTCCAGAATTTCAAAGTTCTGAGCCAAGCCATATGACCTTTGATGCTCAACTTTCACTTGTTGGCAATTTAGGCACTTTGAAACGAACTCAGCAATATCCCTTTTCATTCCATTCCACCAATAGACTTCTCTTAAGTCATGGTACGTCTTGGTAGAGCCAGGATAAATGGAATATCTAGTGTTATGGGCCTCATCCATGATTTTGTCTCGAATACTATTAACATTGGGAACACACAATCTATTATGATATCTCAACACTCCATCTCCCCCTTTTGAGAAAACCATTACTTTCTTTTTGTGGACAACCTCCTTCAATTGGAGTATGACAGGATCTTGGTCTTGCTTTTCTTTCACCTCCACTATTAAGGATGAAGCAGACCCCTTCTGAACATTAACTCCTCCTTCATTATTTTCCTCAAGTTGAACTCCCAATCGGGCCAAGAGATGTACTTTCTTGGCTAACTCCTTTATTCCTTCCTCCACATGGGTTGTGCTACCCATTGACAACCTGCTAAGAGCGTCAGCAACAACTTTAGCTTTACCTAGGTAGTAGAGAATACTCATGTCATAATCCTTGAGCAACTCTAACCATCTCCCCTATCGCAGGTTGAGCTCTTTCTGACTGAAAACATATTGCAAGCTCTTATGGTCAGTGAACACGTCCACATGTACTCCATACAAGTAGTGGCGCCAAATTTTAAGTGCAAACACCACTGCTGCCAACTCGAGATCATGGGTTGGATTGTTCCTTTCATGAATCTTGAGTTTCCTGGAGGCATAGGCTATCACCTTCCCTCTTTGCATCAGTACACATCCCAATCTAACTCTCGAAGCATCATAATAAATTACAAAGTCCTCTGTCTCATAAGGTAAGGTTAGAATGACGCAGTAGTTAGTCTCGTCTTTAACTCTTGGAAACTCTTCTCACATTCGTCAGACCATTGAAACTTAACCTTTTTCTGAGTCAATTTAGTCAATGGTGCAGGTAGGGAAAAAAATCCTTCAACAAATCTATGGTAGTAGCCATCCAACCCCAAGAAACTTCTTATGTCCGTCGGAGTAGTCGGTTAGGGCCAGTTCTTAACCGCTTCAATCTTTTGAGAATCCACTCGAATACCATCGCCGGAAACAACATGGCCTAGAAAAGTCGTTGACTTAAGACAGAACTCATACTTTAAAAATTATGCATACAACTCATGGTCCATAAGAGTTTGGAGGACAACTCTGAGCTGATTAGCATGCTCCTTCTCACTTCTCAAATACACCAAAATGTTGTCGATAAACATAATCACAAACATATCAAAATATTGTCTGAATACTCTATTCATCAAGTCTATAAAGGTTGCAGGTGCGTTCGTCAACCCAAAGGACATGAACAAGACTCTAAATGGCCATATCTAGTCCTAATGGTTGCCTTTGGAATGTCACATTCTCTTACTTTCAACTGATTGTAGCCAGATCTAAGGTCTATCTTTGAGAAACAAGAGGCGCCCTGAAGTTGGTGAAACAAATCATATATCCTTGGGAGAGGATATTTATTCTTTATCGTGACCTTGTTCAGTTGCCTATAGTCAATACACATTCTGAGGGACCCATCTTTCTTTCGCACGAATAGAACAGGTGTACCCCAAGGAGAAACACTTGGCCTAATGAAGCCCTTTTCTAGCAAATCTTTCAATTGCTCTTTCAACTCTTTCAACTCAGTGAGGGCCATCCTATAAAGTGGATCAAAATAGGTTGGGTATCGGGAAAAACATCAATCGCAAAGTCAATCTCCCTATCAGGACGGACTCTAGGCTGATCATCAAGAAACACTTCTGGAAACTCATCAACAATCGGGACTGACTCAAAAGTAAGAGACTCAACATCATCAGATTTAACTCGCATAAGGTGATAGATACAACCTTTGGAAATCAACTTTCTGGCTCTAAGATATGAGATAAACTTTTCTCTAGGTGCAACAGAATCACCCTTCCACTCAAGAACCGGTTCATTCAGAATTGGAACTTAACGATTCGGCTTCTACAATCAACAGAGGCATAACAAGTGTGAAGCCAATCCATGTAAAAAATCAAATCAAAATCAACCATCTCCAACTCAACCAAATCAACTAGAGTCTCCCTATGATAGATGGACACTACAACAGCCTTATAGATTCTCACAGCTCAGATAGACTCACCCATTGGAGTAGAAACGTCAAAGGGTTCAAGAAGACTCTTAAAGGTTCTATCAAATCTACCGGCCACATAAGAAGATATAAACGACAATGTGGCACTCGGATCCATCAAAACATAAAGATCAAAAGTAAAGACTCAAATCATACCCGTCACAATATCTAGGGAGTTCTCCTGATCTTGGCGAATACCTATGGTATACAAGCAATTTGTTGTTCCGCCTGCGCCTGATGTAGTGCCCCTCTGGTTTCCTCTAACTGGTGGGGTTGGTGTAGAAGATTGAGCCCGATCAGCCCACTTTGGATAATCGCTCTGGTAATGACTCGCTTGGCCATATTTGTAGCACACATCATTCCCATCACGACATCTCCCCAAGTGCAATTTGCCACACTTATCACACGGTGGCTTACCCTGCGAACCTTGAGCATGTAACGCCTGGTAAAATTACCAAAGTACCCTTTGAGGTAGGATATGCGCGTAACACATCTTCCAATGCTCTTATGGCAAATCTGAGCTCAGATTTATGACCAGCACAAAAAATTGAGTGGAAAATTGTCTCATTTGATTTTTAGAGCGACCCGATCAAAAGAAATTTTTTCGATCCGAAGCGCAAAACAGTGTTGGTGTGGGACAAGAGCGCGTCGTGCCTCCATCGCGGACCAGGATTTATATTTTTTTGAAATTTTTTGACCAGATTGAGAAAATTCATTCAGAGACTTTTTCTAAAAATACACTGTGCGCGACCAGTCCGCATCGCGGACTGGGTTTTCGCCGAGTTGAAAATTTCTAAATTATTATGAGGGACATTCTGGTCAATTCCCAACCCCTCCTAAACTCCATACACGATCTAATAAGATCATTTTGCTGTAAAAAGGGGCTAAAACCCCCATTCTAAGTCCTATTCCAATATTCCAACAAGGCTAGGGCTTGAGGAAAGAGGAGAAGAGCTTGAGTTTAAGAGGTTCGAGAATTGACGTGCTTGATTGATAGCTTCATCCCATGTATAAGGCTAAATCAAAAGCACGAGATTGTTCTCTCGTGTACCCCATAGATGGTCATAGATGAGTTGATGATTAAGAGAGTTTACATGCATGATCGTTGATGTTTTTTCTTAAAATTTTATTTGAAATTACATGTTTTTCTATGTTGATGATTATCATACTATTTGTTTTCTTAAATTGAATATTTTCATGAGAATTTGCATAACCCTACATGACTAATTTGAAGAGCATGCATAATGAACTTAAGAATTTAGTCTAGAGCCTTAAGTTGAGATTAATAATTGTGATGAGAGAATGATGATGAGTTGATAGAATTTGATTTTCTTATGAGTCTCTAAAAATGAACTCTACCGATATGTCAATTGGTTCCTAATGATTGTTCTAAATCTTGAGTCATTGATGATATTGATTGATGAGAGGGTTAAAGTCCCTATGAGTGAATGATGATAGGGTTCGAGTCCCTATGAGATACGATCGTTGACGGGGTTTGAGTCCCTATGAAATTGGTTGAGATGGAGGTTTTATGAGCATTGAGTCACAGGAGGAGTATTGAGCACCAAAATGGGTAAAAGTGAGTCCCACTCAAACTCATTAACTATATCGCCAAACGTAGATGAGGCATAGAACCATCACATATATTATAGTTCCCTCGAGAGTAACAATCCTTGAAAGCAATAGTGGACCTGTTAAGTATTGACTCCATATTCCCTACCTGGCAAGTTTGGAACGGCTGTGGCAAATCAGTGAGATTGTTGTACATTCATTGGCTCTTAAGTGATTAATGTCGGATAAAAGAAACTCTTATAAATTTTCTATCTTGAGTACTTCAAGTCGAGATGAGATAAGATGAGGAGGTGAGCTCCTCTTAGATGAGATGAGAGAAGGTGAGCTCCTTTTAGATGAGTCTGAGATGATTGATGAGTTTTAGTTATTGATGAGTCACTTGTTTACTCTTTATTCTTGCATAGATAGATATTTGACGACGTGATGTTATTTGATGATTACTTTGAGTTGATGTTGTTTCCATATTATTCTACCTATTTTTGTTTCACTCAGCTATTTTACATACTAGTACATTCCAAGTACTGATGTCCCTTTTGGACTGCATTGTTTTATGATGTAGAGCAGGTACTAAAGATCGTCAACAGGCGCTCTTCTGAAGATTTGAAATTCGTAGCTAATTTGGTGAGCCTCCCCTACTCCGGAAGACCCACCATGATTATTTCATCATGCTTTCGAGTTAGATTGGACTATTTCTTTCATTTTGATTTGGGTAGCCATGGGTCTTTCATTGGCACCACATGATTAGTGATAGAGGCTTCATAGACGATGGTTGAGCGTTGATCTTGAGATTGTGAGCTAATTCTTTTTGCTAGCCTTTATTATTATCTATGTCATTATGAGACTTAGATGAGATATGCTCATTTATTTACTTTTATTTTTGCTATTCGGTAAAGTTAATTTGATTGAATGATGTGATGAGGCCAAGTGGTTCACTTGGGGACTAACAATAGTCTCTAGGTGTCGTCTACGCTAAGGGTACCCTCTCGGGGCGTGACAAAGTTGGTATTAGAGCATAGAGTTCAAGTGTCTCAGGGAGTCTATGAAGTCGTGTCTAGTAGAGTCTTGTTTATGGGTATGTTGTCGGCCCCATTTCATAAGCAGGAGGCTATAGGACTTGGGAATTGTTACACTTTTCTTCTCATTCCAATTCGTGCGATAGAGTGAAGCTCTATAAAAGCTCTTTTCTGATTCATACTCTATGTGTGTAGAATTGATATCATGCCTCCTAGAAGAGCTGTCAAAGGAAGGGGACGTCCTGCCAGGCAAGATGCTAACCCACCTGAGCCTCAAGTACACAAGGATCCTGTGGACCAAGCTGTCCCTGTTGAACAACCCCCTCAAGATGAGGTCTCTAATGCTGAGCTACGCCGAGCTATTTAAGCTCTAGCCCAGGCTATCGCAACACCTGCTGTGAGACAAGGAGTGGGTAGACCTGAACACCTGCTGTGAGACAAGGAGTGGGTAGACCTGATTCTCATTACACCTCTAGAGTTCGAAAATTTCTGAGGATGAATCCGCTTGAGTTCACGGGGTCTTCATATACTGAAGATCTTGAGAACTACGTGGAGTAACTTGAGAAGGTGTTCCAAGTGATGCACGTAGCTGATGCTGACAGGGTTGAACTGGCTGCTTACCAACTCAAGGGAGTGGCCAGACTGTGGTTCGACCAGTGGAAGAAAGGAAGAAGGGATGATGCTCCATGTTTGACTTGGGTAGTGTTCGAAAAAGCCTTCTTAAGACGCTTCTTTCCAAGAGAGAAAAGAGAAGCTAAGGGGAGAGAGTTCCTAAATCTGAAACAAAGCTCTATGACCATGCAAGATTATGGTTTGAAGTTTATGCAACTATCTCACTATGCTCAGGACATGGTTGTTGACATGAGGGGAAGGATGGGGATGTATGTTGATGGGTTGAAAAAAGGACCCAAAAGAGATGGCAGGGGAGCACTGCTTGTGAGTGATATGGACATAGGGCGACTGATGACATTTGTGCAACAAGCTGATGAGGAAAGACAACATGACAAGGAAGAGTTCAAGCGTAAGAAAGCTAAGACATTTATCCATGAGGTTGGAAGGAAAGGCATGGGCAACCGATTTCCAGCGCCATCGTCTGCTAGTGCACTTGTGCCTAGAGGCAAATATGATCAAAGGTTTTAGAATGTTGGAATCCATGGATCCCAGTCACAAGCTAGTGTGGCTCAAGGTTCGCAGGGAAAGCCGTCGTGTGATAAGTGTGGCAAACTACACTTAGGGAGATGTCATGATGGGAATGATGTGTACTATAGATGTGGCTAAACGGGCCACTATATGAGGGATTGTCCAAAGGGGCTGACCAGGCTCAGTCTACTACACAAGCCCCACTAGTTAGAGAAAACCAGAGGGCCACTACGCCAGGCGCAGACGGAGCAACAAACCACTTGTATGCCATGGGTAGTCGCAAAGATCAGAAGAACTCCCAGATGTTTTGATGGGTATGATTCGAGTCTTTACTTTTGATTGATTTGTTTTGATGGATCTGGGTGTCACATTGTCGTTTGTATCTCCTTATATGGCCAGTAGATTTGATAGAAACCCTGAGACTCTTCTTGAACCCTTTGATGTTTCTACTCCAGTGGGTGAGTCTATTCGAGCTGAGAGAATCTATAGAGCTTGTGTAGTTTCCATCCATCATAAGGATACTCTTGTTGATTTGGTTAAGTTGGAGATGGTTGATTTTGATGTGATTTTTGGCATGGATTGGCTTCACGCCTGTTATGCCTCTGTTGATTGTAGATCCTAAACTATTAAGTTTCAATTTCCTAACAAACTATTTTTTTAGTGGAAGGGTGATTCTGTTACACCTAGAGGAAAGTTTGTCTCATATCTTAGAGCTAGAAAGTTAATTTTCAAAGGTTGTATCTATCACCTCGTGCGAGTTAAATCTGATGATGTTGAGTCCCTAACTCTTGAGTCAGTGTCGATTGTTAATGAGTTTTTGGAAGTATTTTTTGATGATCTGCCTGGAGTCCTTCGTGATAGGTAGATTGACTTTGGGATTGATGTTCTTCTCGATACCCATCCTATTTTGATTCCACCTTATAGGATGGCCCTCACCGAGTTGAAAGAGCAATTGAAAGATTTTCTAGAGAAGGGCTTCATTAGGCCAAGTGTTTCACTATGGGGTGCTCCTGTCCTATTCGTGCGAAAGAAAGATAGGTCCCTCAGAATGTGTATTGACTATAGACAACTGAACAAGGTCATGATAAAGAAAAAATATCCTCTCCTAAGTATAGATGATTTGTTTGACTAACTTCAGGGCGTTTCTTATTTCTCAAAGATAGACCATAGATCTGGCTACCATCAGTTGAGGGTGAGGGAATGTGACATTTCAAAGACAGCCTTTAGGACTAGATATGGCCATTTTGAATTCTTGGTCATGTCCTTTGGGTTGACGAACACACCTGCAGCCTTTAAGGACTTGATGAATAGAGTATTCAGACAATATCTCGATATGTTTGTGATTGTGTTCATCGATGACATTTTGGTGTATTCGAGAAGTGAGGAGGAGCATGCTAATTATCTCAGAGTTTTCCTCCAAACTCTTAAGGACCATGAGTTGTATGCAAAATTCTCAAAGTGTGAGTTCTGGCTTAAGTCAACGGCTTTTCTAGGCCATGTTGTTGCCGGTGATGGTATTCGAGTGGATGCCCAAAAGATTCAAGCAGTTAAGAACTGACCTCGACCGACCACTTTGACTGACATTAGAAGTTTCTTGGGGTTGGGAGGCTACTATCGCAGATTTGTGGAGGGATTTTCTTCCCTATCCGCGCCATTGACTAAACTGACTCAGAATAAGGTCAAGTTTCAGTGGTTTGAGAAATGTGAGAAGAATTTCACGAGTTGAAAACGAGGTTAACTACTGCACCAGGCCTAACCTTACCCGATGGGATGGAGGACTTTGTAATTTACTGTGATGCTTCGAGGGTTGGGTTGGGATGTGTACTGATGCAGCTTGGAAAAGTGATAGCCTATGCTTCCAGGCAACTCAAGGTTCATGAGAGGAACTATCCAACCCATGATCTCGAGTTGGCAGCGGTGGTGTTTGCACTTAAAATCTAGCGCCACTTCTTATATTAGTGCATGTGGATGTGTTCACTGACCACAAGAGTTTGCAATATATCTTTAGTCAGAAAGAGCTCAACCTGCAATAGAGGAGGTGGTTGGAGTTGCTCAAGGATTATGACATGAGCATTCACTACCACCCAAGTAAAGCTAACGTTGTTGCTGACGCTCTTCGCAGGTTGTCAATAGGTAGCACAACCCATGTGGAGGAAGGAAAGAAGGTATTAGCCAAGGAAGTGCATCGATTGGCTCGATTCGAGTTCAACTTGAGGAGAATGATGAAGGAGGAGTTAATGTTCAGAATGGGTTTGCTTCATCCTTAGTTGCAGAGGTGAAAGAAAAGCAGGACCAAGATCCTATCATACTCCAATTGAAGGAGGTTGTACACAGACAGAAAGTAATGGTCTTCTCCAAAGGGGGAGATGGAGTGTTGAAGTATCAAAGTAGATTGTGTGTTCCAAATATTGATGGCATTCGAGTCAGAATCATGGCAGAAGCGCAGAGCACTAGATATTCCATTTATCTTGGCTCTACCAAGATGTACCACGAGTTGAGAGAAGTCTATTAGTGGAGTGGAATGAAGAGGGATATTGCTAAGTTCGTTTCAAAATGCCCAAATTTCCAACAAGTGAAGATTGAGCATCAAAGGCCATGTAGATTGGCTCAGTACTATGAGATTCCAGAATAAAAGCGCGAGATGATTAATATGGACTTTATTACTAGTTTACCAAGGTCTCAAAAGTAACATGATTAAATATGGGTGATTCTGGATAGGATGACTAAATCAGCTCACTTCTTGGCAGTTACGTCAACAAACAATTCGGAGGAGTATGCCAAGTTATACATCCGGGAGATTGTGAGGTTACATGGGGTTCCCTTGTCCATTATCTCGGATAGAGGAGCTCAATTTACCTCCTAATTTTGGAGATTGTTCCAAAAAGGATTGGGTACTAAGGTGAACCTGAGCACAACCTTTCATTCACAGACACATGGTCAGGCCGAGCGTATAATTTAAACATTAGAGGATATGTTAAGAGCTTGTGTTCTTGATTTCAAGGGGAACTGGGATGATTACCTACCATTGATTGAGTTCGCATATAACAATAGTTATCATGCAAGCATTCAAATGGCTCCCTACGAAGCCTTGTATGGGAGGAGATGTAGATCACCAATTAGGTGGTTTGAGTCGGAGAACCCAAGTTGATTGGGTCTGATCTTGTCCACCAATCAACGGAGAAGGTCAAAGTCATTAGAGAAAGGTTAAAGACTTCCCATAGTGGCCAAAAATCTTATACCAACGTGAGGAGAAGAGACTTGGAGTTTGAGGTAGATGGTTGGATGTATTTGAAAGTGTCACCTATGAAGGATGTCCTAAGATTTGGGAAGAAAGGGAAGTTGAGTCCACACTATGTTGGACCTATCAGGATGTAAAGAGAATTGGGAAGGTTGCTTATGAGTTAGAGTTGCCTTCCGAGTTAGATGGAGTCCATCCGGAATTCCATATGTCGATGTTGAAGAAATGCTTGGGAGACCCTGGATCGATGATCCCCGTGGATAGCATTGGAGTGAATGATAACCTATCTTATGAAGAGGTTCCGGTTCAAATCCTTGATCGTCAGAATCGTGAGTTGAGGAACAAAGAGATAGCCTCAGTCAAAGTCTTGTGGAGAAATTAATTCTTCAAGGAAGCCACATGGGAAGCTGAGGAAGAGATAAAGGCCAAATATCCACACCTATTCGTTCCAAATTATGAGAGTGTTGAAGTTAAATTTCTTTCCTTTCACTAAATTGATGTATCTATTCTTGATGCGACTTTCTATTCCTAAGTCTAAGTCGTATTGATTGAGGTCGAGGAAAAGTTGAGAGTTTGATTGATTGGGTTGAGTGTTGAGATGAGTTTTGAGCTATTTGTGCCTTGATATCCACCTATACTCATCACTCGAGGACGAATGAACCAAGGGGGAGATGATGTAACGCCCGGTAAAATTACCAAAATACCCCTAGAGTGAGGGTATGCGCGTAACACATCTTCCAAGGCTCATATGGAAAATCCGAGGCCGAAATTGTGACAAACTTGTTGCACAAATTTCATTAGTCACCCGATGTCCAATATTCCTCTTCATTTGACTCCATCAGTAGACTTCGCTATAGTCGTGGTACATCTTGGTAGAGCTAGGATGAATGGAATATCTAGTGTTTTGGGCCTTCGCCATGATTCTGTCTTGAATACCTCAATATTGGGAACACAAAATCTATTCTGATATCTCAACACTCCATCTCCCTCTTTGGAGGAAACCATCACTTTCTGTTTGTGGACAGCCTCCTTCAATTGGAGTATGCCAGGATCTTGGTCTTGCTTTTCCTTTATCTCTGCCACCAAGGATGAAGCAGACCCATTCTGAACATTAAATCCTCCTTCATTATTTTCCTCAAGTTGAACTCCTAATCGAGCCAAGCGGTGTACTTGGCTAACTCTTTCCATTCTTCCTCCATATGGGTTATTCTACCCATTGACAACCTGCTAAGAGCGTCAGCAACAATGTTAGCTTTACCTGGGTGGTAGAGAATACTCATGTCATAATCCGTAACCAACTCCAACCATCTCCTCTGTCACAGGTTGAGCTCTTTCTAACGGAAAACATACTGCAAGCTCTTGTGGTTAGTGAACATATCCACATGTACTCCATACAAGTAGTAGCGCCAGATTTTAAGTGCAAACACCACTGTAGCCAACTCAAGATCATGAGTTGGATAGTTCCTCTCATGAACCTTGAGTTGCCTTGAAGAATAGGCTATCACCTTCTTTCTCTGCATCAGTACACATCCCAATCCAACCCTCGAAGGATCACAATAAATTACAAAGTCCTCTATCCCAACGGGTAAGGTAAGGACTAGTACAGTAGTCAACCTCATCTTCAACTCTTGGAAACTCTTCTCGCAATCATCGGACTATTGAAACTTGAATTTTTTCTGAGTCAATTTGGTCAGTGGTGCGGATAGGGAAGAAAATCCTTCAACAAACCTGCGGTAGTAGCCTTCCAACCCCAAAAAACTTCTTATGTCCGTTGGAGAGGTCGGTCTGGGTCAATTCTTAACCGCATCAATCTTTCGGGCATCCACTCAAATACCATCGCCGAAAACAACATGGCCTAGGAAAGCCGCTGAGTAATGCCGGAACTCACATTTCGAGAATTTTGCGTACAACTCATGGTCCTTAAGTGTTTGGAGGACAACTCTGAGATGATTAGTATGCTCCTCACTTCTCAAATACACCAAAATGTCATCGATGAACACAACCACAAACATATCAAGATATTGTCTGAATACTCTATTCATCAAGTCCATAAAGGCTGTAGGTGCGTTCGTCAACCCAACGGACATGACCAAGAACTCAAAATGTCCATATCTAGTCTTAAAGGTTGTCTTTGGAATGTCACATTCCCTCACCTTCAATTGATGGTTGTCAAGTCTAAGGTCTATCTTTGAGAAACAAAAGGCGCCTTGAAGTTGGTCAAACAAATCATCTATCCATGGGAGAGGATATTTATTCTTTATCGTGACCTTGTTCGGTTGCCTACAGTTAATACACATTATGAGGGACCCATCTTTATTTTGCACATATAGGACAGGAGCACCCTAAAGAGAAACACTTGGCCTAATGAAGCCCGTCTCTAGGAAATTTTTCAATTGCTCTTTTACCTCAGCGGGGGCCATCCTATAAGGTGGAATCAAAATAGGCTGGGTATCGGGAAAAACATCATTCCCAAAGTCAATCTTCCTATTAGGAGGGACTCCAGGTAGATCATCAGGAAATACTTTTGGAAATTAATCAACAATCGGGACTGACTCAAGAGTTGGAGACTCAACATTTTCAGATTTCACTCGCACGATGTGATAGATACAACCTTTTGAAATCAACTTTTTGGCTCTAAGTTATGAGATAAACTTTCATCTAGGTGCAACAGAATTGCCCTTCCACTCTAGAACCGGTTCATTCGGAAATTAGAACTTATTGGTTAGGGATCTACAATCGCCAGAGGCATAACAAGTGTAAAGCCAATCCCTACAAGAATCAAATCAAATCCAACCATCTCCAACT
The DNA here is from genome assembly GCA_029948455.1 of Solanum rostratum. Taxonomy (NCBI): domain Eukaryota; kingdom Viridiplantae; phylum Streptophyta; class Magnoliopsida; order Solanales; family Solanaceae; genus Solanum; species Solanum rostratum. The sequence continues at coordinate 68,711,185 of CM057046.1, forward strand.
CAACCAAATCCACAAGAGTATCCCTATAATGGATGGACACTACACAAGCTCTATAGATTCTCTTAGCCCGAATAGACTCACCCGCTGGATTAGAAACATCAAAGGGTTCAAGAAGATTCTCAGGGGTTCTATCAAATCTACTGGCCACATAAGGAGATACAAACAATAATGTGGCACCCATATCCATCAAAACATAAAATTCAAAAGTAAAGACTCGAATCATACCTGTAACAATATCTGAGGAGTTCTCCTGATCTTGGTGACTACCCATAGCATACAAGCGGTTTTGTTGTTACGCCGGCGCCTGACGTAGGAGTCCTCTAGTTTCCTCTAACTACCGGGGCTGGTGTAGAAGATTGAGCCCGGTCAGCCCACTTTTGACAATTATTCTGGTAGTGACCCGCTTGGTACATGTTTAGCACATGTTATTCCCGTTACGACATCTCCCTAAGTGTATTTTGCCACACTTATCACACGGTGGCTTACCCTGTGAACCTTGAGCCACACTAGCTTGCGATAGAGGTCCATGACTTCCCACATTCTAATATCTCTGATCATACCTGCCTCTAGGCGCATGCGCACAAAAAAATGATGGTGCTGGAAGTTGGTTGCCATTACCTTTCCTCCCAACCTCATGGCCGGATATCTTAGCTTTCTTACGCTCGAACTCTTCCTTGTCATGCTGTCTCTCCTCATCAGCTTGTTGTACAAATGTCATTAGTCGCCCGATGTCCATATCACTCACAAGCATGGCTCCTTTCCCATCTCTCTTGGGTCCTCTATTCAACCTATCTACATACATTCCCATCCTCCCCCTCATGTCAGCAACCATGTCCGGAGCACAGCAAGTAGTTGCATGAACTTCAAACCATACTCTTGCATAGCCATAGAGCCATGTTTTAGATTCAGGAACTCTCGCACCTTAGCTTCTCTTTTCTCTCTTGGGAAGAAGCGTCCCAAGAAGGCTTCCTTGAATACTGCCCAAGTAAAACATGGAGCATCATCCCTTCTACTTTTATTCCATTAGTCGAACCACAGTCTGGCCAGACCCTTGAGTTGGTAATAAACTAGTTCAACCCTATCAACATCAGTCAAGTGCATCACTTGGAACACCTTTTCATGTTCCTCTACATGGTTCCTAGGATCTTCAGTGGATGTAGACCCTGTGAACTCAAGCGGATTCATCCTCAGAAATTCTCGGACTCTAGAGGTGTCATAAGTGTCCTATCTACCCGCTCTTTGTCTTAGAAAAGGTGCTGCGACAGCCTGCGCTAAAGCTTGAATAGCTCGGCGAAGCTCCACATTGGAGACCTCATCTTGAGGGGGCTGCTCAATAGGGACAACTTGGTCCAAAGGATCCTCGAGTACTTGAGGCTCAGCTGGGTAACATCTTGCCTGGCAGGATGCCCTCTTCCTCTGACAGCTCTTCTAGGAGGTATGATATCAATTCTGCACGCGTAGATCACGAATTAGAAAAGAGCTTTCATAGAGTTTAACTATATCGCACGATTTGGGATAAGAAGAAAAGTGCAATAATTCCTAATGTCCTATAGCCTCCTGCTTATGAAATGTGGTTGACAACACACCCATAAACAAGACCCTACTAGACACGGCTTCATAGACTCCCTAAGACATTTGAACTTTGTGCTCTGATACCAAGTTTGTCACGCCCCAAGAGGGTACCCTTGGTGTGACCGGTACCTAGAGACTATTGTTAGTCACAAGCGAACCACTTAACCTCATCACATTCATTCAATCAAATAACTCTACTGAACAACAAAATTCAAAATAAGTAAATGGGCATATCTCATCTGAAGTCTCAAAATGATATGGATAATAATAAAGACTAGTAGAAGAAACTAGCTCACAATCTCAACATCAACGTTTAACCATCATCTATGAAGCCTCTATCACTAATCTTGTGGTGCAAATGACAGACCCATGGCTACCCAAATCAAAATAAAAGAAATAGTCCAATCTAACTCTAAAGCATGATAAAATAAAAGTAGTGTATCCTACGGAATAGGGGAGGCTCACCAATTAGCTGTGAGTCTCAGACCTTCAATGGAGCGCCTATTGACGATCTCTAGTACCTTCCCTACATCATAAAATACTGCAGTCCAAAAGGGACATCGGTACTTAGAATGTATTGGTATGTAAAATAGCTAAGTAAAACAGAAACATGTAGAATAATATAGAAACAACATCAACTCAAAATCATCATCAAATAACCTCAAATCATCAAATGTCTATCTACACAAGAATAAAGAGTAGACAAGTGACCCGTCAATAAAATCAACCTCATTAATCATTTCAAACTCATCTCAAAGGAGATCACCTCCTCTCATCTCATGTCATCTCGACTCAGAGTACTCAAGGTAGGAAATTTTATGGGAGGTTCTCTTATCCGACAACAATCACTTATGAGCCAGTGAATGTACAATAATCACACTTATATTGCCAAAAGCGTTCCAAACTTTCCAGGTAAGGAACGAATCGAAACCATATTAGCTCACCTAATATGGTGTCAGTCGTCAATAAGTTCGCTATTGCTTTCAGGGACTTCTAATCAAGAGGGAACCACAATATATGTGATGGTTCTAAGCCTTACCTACGTTTGGCAACATAATTTTACGAGTTCAAGTCAGACTAACTCTCACTCTTTCGGTGCTCGATACTCCTCCCATGACTCAACGCTCATAAAACCATCAATCCAATCAACTCATAGGGACTTTGGCCCTATCATCAATCAGTCTCATAGGGTTTTACCCTCTCATCAATCAACATCTCATAGGGACTTTAGCCCTCTCATCAATTAACATCTCATAGGGACTTTAGCCCTCTCATCAATCAATCTCATCAATGACTCAAGATTTAGAACTATCATTAAGAAATAATCGAAATAGACACATCGGTGGAGTTCATTTATAGAGACTCATAAGACAATCAATTTCTATCAACTCATCATCATCCTCTCATCACAATCAACAATCTCCATTCAAGGATCTAGACTCAATTCTCAAGTTCATTATGCATGCTTTTCGAGTTAGTCATGTAGGGTTATGCAAATTCTCATGAAAATGTCCAATTCAAGAAAACTAATAGTATAATGATCGTCAGCATAGAAAAACATGTAATTTCAAATAAAATTTTAAGAAAAACCATCAAGGCTTAATGCATGTAGACTTTTGAACCATCAACTCATCCATGACCATCTATGGGGCATATGAGAGAACAATCCCATGCTTTTTAGTTTAGCTCAGGGATGAAGCTATCAATCAGTCACGTCAAAGATTTCTTCTCAAATCTCTCATACTCAAGCTCTTTTCCTCTTTCCTTGAGCCCTCGCCTTATCAAATTATGGAATAGGACTTAGAATGGGGAAGGGAGGGGGGGTTGGACCCTTTTTACGTCAAAACGACCTTATTAGATCATGTGTAGAGTTTACGAGGGGTTGGAAATTGACTTGAATGCCCCTTGTAAAAATTAGCGCACTGTGTATTTTCAGAAAAAGTTTTTGAACGAGTTTTATCAATCCCGTCAAAAATTTTCAAAAAAATATAAGTGTTGGCCCACGATCGAGGCGTGACGCGCTCCTGTCACGCAACAACATTATTTTGTGCTTTAGATCGAAAAATCATCTTTTGATCGTATCATTCTAAAAATCAACCGAGACCATTTACTCACTCAATTTTTCGTTCTGATCACAAATCCAGCCTTGGGTTTGCCATACGAGTATTGGAAGATGCATTACGCGCTACCCTCACGCTAGAGGTATTTTGGTAATTTTTTACTGGACGTTACATCCCCTTATACCCATTACTTACAGTTCTGGGCTATAGATGTGGCTTGCCTATTGGCGGGTTATAATAGGTGTCATCATGACTCGAGAAATCAGGACTTGACAAGTTGGTATTAGAGCCCCAAGTCAGTTGGTCTCACTTGTACAAAGCTAATATCTAGTAGAGTCTTGTGGATCGGTATGGAAACATCCGTAACTCATCCTCAAGAGGCTACCACATGTATTTAAGAAAAACCCCTATGTTGTATCACTTCATGCAATAGGTATGTCATTTTGGTTTCCTAAAATCTCATTTGTTTCACTCTTTCATAGAGATGGATTGTACATGTCGTGCTACAGGTGGGAATGACCCATCAGGATCAGGTAGGCCTAGAGGCCAACCTCAATTTAGAGATAGGGGTACAACACCAACCCCCGACGCAGATAGAGCTCCTGAGCACGTTAGGGAGCATTAAGATGCCCCTGTTCATCCTCAGTCGGAGGGTCCACCACCAGCACCACCATTAGCACAACCTCTAGCCACACCACTTATGACTCTAGATTTACAAACGGTGATTGCTCACTTACCTATGACTATAGGGGTTATCCCACAGGCCTTAGCCTAACTCCTGATATTCCAGCACCATGGGACTCAATTGCATCACCAGCACATGAGGTTCAGACACCCCCACCATATGTTGCACCCCTGCCAGTAGCTCTAGAGGGGGTTATGTCGTTACAAAAGCAGAAAATATTTGGGGTATTTCAAAGGTTATCGTCCCCGATATTTTTTGGAGCCACTAGCAAGGATCTTGGAGTTTTTTATCACATGTCAGGAGCAGCTCTAGTCCTTAGGTCTTATGGAGTCCAGGGGAGCCGACTTCACCACTCATCAGTTCTACGGGCCAACCAAACAGGGATGGCACTCCTACATATAGGCCCGGTTAGCTGCGTCACCACCCTTGGCATAGGCTTAATTTTCATAGGCCTTCTTGACTACGTATATCCCCAAGAGCATCAGGAACAAATTCTAGGATCAATTTACATGGTTGGTATAAGGCCAAATGACAGTTGCAAAGTATGAGGCTAGATTCCACCAGCTCTCCCGACATTGGACCATGATTCTACCTACAGAGGAGGAGAGAATGTGGTGTTTTCTGCTTGGATTAAGGCCCTAATTGAGTTTAGGGACTGAGCACTTAGTTTCTGCGAGCTGCTCCTCTCTTGGTATTATGTATCACTCTCATACTATGGAGCTTATCCATTGTGAGGCCCGACGGAATAACGATAAGAGGTCCAAGCACCAAGGCAATTTTAGTGGGTCCCAATCTAGAGCCGAGGACAGATATATAGACCCCGCAGGAGGTTTCAACATGATAAATACCATAAGGGTGAGCCCAGTCAAGCGATTCATGCAGCCTTACTAGTATTTGAGGGTAGTCAGCCCCGTTCAGGCGGTTCCAGCGTACGTCAGAGCTCGAAAGAACTAGGTCTGCTCCCTCTCTACCACAGATGGGTTACTACAGGGTGTTCAATATCAGGTTGTTATGATTGTACTTCAATATATCATTCGTCCAGGGACTATGTCCCAACCTAAACTTTGGGTGTGATGGCACTCACCTAATCTATTAAGGCAAGTTAGCCCAAAACCTAACCAACTCAACATAATAATAAAAGTGGAAGAAACACTATCTAATAAGATAGATAGGCATAGGAATCAAAAGTACAACTTTCCTAGGATTGGTGTCACATGTATAAGCCTTTAAATATAGAATACTCAAATGAAACATATGTCTCAAATGTCTAGTTCTTAAATAGTACAAAATATAATAATGGATTCCTCGAAGGCCTGCCGAAAATATGAGCAACTACCTCACGAATGATTTGGATGCTCAATCCTGTAAGGAAGAATATCTAGCAAAAGGGACTAGGCTCACAACCTACAAAATGTAGCAAGGATGATCACCAAACAACAGGGTACTCAACAAAATGGAACTAACCTAAAGTAAAGCAATGAAGAACACAAGTACTTCTTAACTCCTAATCAGAAAAGTCCTAGCATAATATAATGTACAATTCACTATAATATAGATATACTCATCACCTGGCATAATATCTGAATTCACACATATATAAATATATCCTACAGTTACTCAAGTCAATGATACAATAAATATACAATCTCATAAGCAATACAGTAGTAACATTAATACAAGTATGAGATGATATGGAATGGATGCCATGAGATGTAAATAATGCAATGCAATGCCACATAATCATGATGCATGTTTGTCCTACGATACATATCCATTGATTGCATCAGACCAAAATCCATGGGGGCCATATATAGACCATGCATCCGTGAACATTACTGGCAAAGACCTTGGCCAATGCTCACTCGTCCAAAAAAGATCTCAGAACCTATATCAGCGGACATATTACCACGGCTCGCCGGCAAAAACCTCGACTAATATCAACCAGTAGAGACCTCATCCACCAACTCACATGTTACCTTACTCATCTTTCAGCCGTAGCCATCACAAGTATCAAATGCACTGATAATAGAGGATGCAATTTTGCATGATTTCAATGATATCACAATGTCAGCATCATAATTGTTTTAATATTCTCAAAGTATCAATATCATCAATATCTCAAAATCATATCAATCCCAATATCAACCGTATTACAATGTAAAGTCCATCTCAACATCAATATTAAGCAATTCACAAGATTATATATATTACAAATCCACAATTAACCCATAAGCCAAAAATCACTATATGAAATATTACTCAAATAGAGTCTCATGATCAAAGCTTGAGATGATACAATTCTATCCCAAAGCAGTCAATTACATGCTATAGGAGCATACATAGTTCAATCATACTTAACAAAAGGTTAGAAGTCTACTTGTCTTAGATAAAGTCTCGAATCAAGTCAAATCCAAAACCTTTTCATTTATACGAAACACCAAATCACCATAGTCTATTCAAATATAGCATTACAGTCACATAGAGAATCTAATGCCGCTAAAATCAATCAATTTGGAGTAAATTAGAAAATAGTCCGAAATCTCATGCTAGAAAAAGCAGCCAAAATCTGAAAATTAATATATGAAAACATTTCCCAAGTAACAAGGAGTTCAACGGTGAAAATTGTTTCAAAAATGGAGTTAAGATGAGGTAGAAATCATCATATCAGTATTAGGAATCAAACTCCAATGAATCCCCAAATTTCACCATTAAAATCTCAAAATTATAAGTTAAAGACACAAATTAATCAAAGGAAATCAATGAAATAGGTTAGAAAATAGTTATTTAATCGATCTGCCTTGAAAAATCTTGAAGTTCCTCTCTAAAATGAAGCTTGGAATATTAAAACTTGTGGGAAATGGCTTAAACTCGTCCTTAAAAATGACTTACTATTCAGGCATGGTTTACTTTCTGCGAATGCGGAGGACCTTCCACGAACGCGGAGGTCAGGGCTGCCTAACACTCCGTGAACGTGGACTTGGCATCCGTGAACGCAGAGGCCAAGTAGGCCCTGCTCCATGAACGCGAACCTTCCTTTCGTGAACGCGGAGGTCTAACCACATTGACCTCCGCGAATGCGGAAAAGTCATTGTTATCACAAAGTACAAACTCATATGCACCAGAAACAGTTGAGAACTAGCAAAAACACAACATTTAATTCATGAATTTGACACTTAGGATTCATTCGGAACCCCTTGAACACAAATCAAACATGGAACTCTACCAAAAATGATGTTCTGGATTAAATAGAACCGTCAGAATTCAAATTTGGAACCTCCTTGGCCCAAAACTCGAGAAAGATCATTTAAACTTGTTTTAGATTCAAAAACACGAAATATTCTCAGAAGCTCTAAAAATTGCACGAAGCCATTTTTGGCACTAGTTTCACCACTCGAACCCCTGGAACTGACAAAATTTTGATTCGAGTTTTCGAATTTCGAATGTTGACCAAAGTCAAACCTATGATCCAAAATCAACTTATTATGTAACTTTGGGTCCAAAATTTTCGTTTTAACTTTGAATTCAGTTTTGCAAGTTCTCCTAGACTAGATTCGGCATTCTAGAGTTAATGGAATCGACAGAATCACAATTGGACACTTGAAACTCAAAATTTCTAACTTTAAACCTGTAAAAACTCTTTCTTTAGGAAATGCCAACTTTTATAAGGTTTTCAAAATCCAACTTTTAGACTCAACCAAAAATAATCCAAGGGAGATTTTGAGAAGGATAAAATGGTAATCTGATAAAAAATACGAAGAATAACCTTCGAGTTCATTACAGACTGCCCCATTCGAGCTAGACCCTTGGCAGTAGTACCACCTCTATCTAAAGGCAATGACTGGGGTTAGGGCCAAGGAGGCAGAGACCAGTCACATGGTCGCGGTGATAGCAAGCAGGGTATATGGGGAACTCCCCAGGGAGGTCGATTGGGTGATAGGTGGGTGGACGTGGGGAAGGCCGACAGGGCCATTTTTATGCTGCTCCAGCTAGAGCGGGGGCCAAGGCATCAAATGATGTCATCACAGGTACTATCCTCATATCTCAACAGACTATTTCACCATTATTTGATCCAGGTTTCACGTATTCTTATGTGTCTATAAATTTTGCTCCCTGTGTAGGTATTGATTGTGAGTCATTAGCGGTGTCATTGCCTTTTAATACAAAAAGGACTAAACTAAGCAATAGTCTAGATTCAACCAACATGAAGGTATTTGAGATTAAGTTTTTTTTTACACTTTATTTATCATCTTAATTGTTTACTACTTTTAGTATTTAACTAGTTTTGTTTACTACTTTTAGTATTTAACTAGTTGTCTACTAAATATAATTAGTTGACTAACAAAATTAAAAAGGATCAATTCACCTTTCTCTTGCTCTTAGTCTGATTAGTATTAAAAGAGAGAATTTGTGTAACAAGTAATCTTTACACGCTATAATGAAATTAGTTATTGAGTGTTGATTCAAATTGTGGTTAATCAGTAAGAGAAGTGGCTAAAATTGTGTTTTCCATGAGTATTCATAATGCAGTAAGATTTTGTATCCACAATCTATTATACTGCTTGGCAAGCAAGATTAGAAAGTTAAATTCAACTAAATAGTTATGTCACAATCCGATTTCTCAGGCCGTGATGGCACTTATCCCAACTCGCTGGTAGGTAAGTCTAACCCATAGACAGGAAACCTAGTCAATGGGCTACCCAGTGGAAGACAATCCTACTAAGTAAAAGCTGCCACAATGAGCATAATAGATACAAATATTGAAGAAAATAACATACTAAAACACACCCGAAGACCTGGCTTTAGTAAGTATTTGAGCTCCTAATAAATAAAATAAGAGTACAAGGCTTTCCAAATACATAATTAGTACGAACTATATTTGAATACAAAACCATCGATCCAATCAACTCTAAGGGACTTTGGCCCTATAATCATTCAGTCTCATAGGGGTTTTGCCCTCTCATCGATCAACATCTCGTAGGGACTTTAACCCTCTCATCAATCAACATCTCATAGGGACTTTAACCCTCTCATCAATCAATCTCATCAATGACTCAAGATTTATAACAATCAATAGTAAGGAACAATCGAATAGACACATCGGTGGAGTTCATTTATAGAGACTCATAGGAATATCAAATCTATAAACTCATCATTATTCTCTCATCACAATCACAATCACAATCGACAATCTCAACTCAAAGCTCTAGACTTAATTCTTAAGTTTATTATGCATGCTTTCAAAATTAGTCATGTAGGGTTATGCAATTCTTCATGAAAATATTCAATTCAAGAAAACAAGTTTATGATGATCATTAACATAGAAAAATATATGAATTTTAATAGATTTTCAAGAAAAACCATCAAGGATTCATGTATTTGGACTCTCCAAATCATCAACTCATCTATGACCGTCTATGGGGCAAACGAGAGAAAAATCCCATGTTTTTAATTTAGCCTTACATACCTGGGATGAAGTTATCAATCAATCATGTCAAGGATCTCCTCTCGAATCGCTCAACCTCAAGCTCTTCTCCTCTTTCCTCAACCCCTAGACTTGTTAGATTATTGGAATAGGACTTAGAATGTGGGTTTGACCCTTTTTTATGTCAAAACAACCTAATTAGATCGTGTATAGAGCTTAGGAGGGGTTGGGAACAGACCAAAATGCCCCTCATAAAATTTAGAAATTTTCAGTTCGGAAAAGGCCCAATCCGCGACGCGAACTGGCCACGTAATGCGTATTTTCAGAAAAAATTTTTGAACGAGTTTTCTCAATCCTATCAAAAAAATTACAAATAAATACAAGTGCAGGTCCGCGATAGAGGCACAACTTTCTCCTGTCGCGCACCAACATTGTTTTGCGCTTCAGATCGAAAAATTATTTTTTGATCGGGTCGCTCTATAATTCGATCGAGATCATTTTCCCACTCAATTTTTCGTGCTAATCACAATTTCGGCCTCAGATTTGCCATACGGGCATTGGAAGATGCATTTTGCGACAACCTTTCTCAGATTCGCCATACGGGCATTGGAAGATGCATTACGCGCATACCATACCTCTAGGGGTATTTTGGTAATTTTATCAAATGTTACATCATCTCCCCCTTGGGATCATTCATCCTCGAATGTTGAGTAATGGTAGATATCAAGGCATGAATAGACTCAATACTCATATCAACACTCAACTCAATCAATCAAAAGCTTGGCACTTCCTCGACCTCAATCAATACTACTCAGACTTAAGAATCGAAAGTCACATCAAGAATAGATCAATCAATTTAGTGAAGGGTATGGAATTTACCTTCAACATTCTCATCATCTGGCACAAATAGGTGTGGATATTTGGCCTTCATCTCTTCCTCAGCTTCCCATATGGCTTCCTCAACGAATTGATTTCTCTACAGGACTTTGATTAAGGCTATCTCTTTGTTCCTCAACTTACGAACCTGACGATCAAGGATTTGAACCAGAAACTCTTCGTAATACAGGATATCCTTCATACCAATGCTATCAACAAGGATCACCAAGGTAGGATCTCCCAAGCATTTCTTAAACATCGACATATGGAATACCGGATGGAGTCCATCTAACTCTGAGGGCAACTCTAACTCATAAGCAACCTTCCTAATCCTCTTTACAATCTGATATGGTCCAACATATCATGGACTCAACTTTCCCTTCTTCGCAAATCTTATGACACCCTTCATAGTTGACACTTTTAAATACACGCTATCATCTACCTCGAACTCTAAGTCTCTTCTTCTCACATCAACATAGGATTTTTGGTGCCTCTGGATGGTCTTCAATCTCTCTCTAATGACCTTGACCTTCTCCATTGATTGGTGGAAAAGATCAGGTCCAATCAACTCCACTTCTCCTACCTTAAACCACCCAATTGATAATCTACATCTCCTCCCAAACAAGGCTTTGTAGGGAGCCATTTGAATGCTTGCACAATAACTATTGTTATATGAAAATTTAATCAATGGTAGGTGATCATCCCAATGTCCCTTGAAATCAATAACACAGGCTCTCAACATATTCTCTAATGTTTGAATTGTACGCTCTGTTTGACCATCTGTCTGTGGATGAAAGGTTGTGCTCAGGTTAACTTTAATACCCAATCCTTTTTGGAACGATCTCCAAAATTGGGAGGTAAATTGAGCTCCTCTATCTGAGATGTTGGAGAAGGGAACTCCATGCAACCTCACAATGTCCTGGATGTACATCTTGGCGTACTCCTCCGGAGTGTTAGTTGTCTTAACTGCTAAGAAGTGAGTCCATGTTGTCATCCTATCTACAATCACCTATATCGAATCATGTTGCTTTCGAGACCTTGATAGACCAGTAATGAAGTCCATATTGATTATCTCCCACTTCCATTCCAGAATTTCAAAGTTCTGAGCCAATTCACATGGCCTTAGATGCTCAACTTTCACTTGCTGGCAACTCGGGCACTTCGAAACAAACTCAGCAATATCCCTCTTCATTCCACTCTACCAATAGACTTTTCTCAGGTCATGGTACATCTTGGTAGAGCCAGGATAAATGGAATATCTAGTATTATAGGCCTCAACTATGATTTTGTCTTGAATACCATCAACATTGAGGACACACAATCTATTCTGATATCTCAACACTCCATCTCCCCCTTTGGAGAAAACCATCACTTTCTGTTTGTGGGCTGCCTCCTTCAATTGTAGTATGATAGGATCTTGGCCTTACTTTTATTTCACCTCCTCCACTAAGGATAAAGCAGACCCGTTCTAAACGTTAACTCCTCTTTCATTATTCTCCTCAAGTTGAACTCCCAATCAAGCCAATCGATGCACTTCCTTAGCTAACTCCTTGTTTCCTTCCTCCACATGGGCTGTGCTACCCATTGACAACCTGCTAAGAGGGTCAGCAACAATGTTAGATTTACCTGGGTGGTAGAGAATACTTATGTCATAATCCTTGAGTAACTCCAACCATCTCCTCTATCGTAGGTTGAGCTCTTTCTGACTAAAAACATATTGCAAGCTCTTGTGGTCAGTGAACACATCCACATGCACTCCATACAAGTTGTGGCACCAGATTTTAAGTGCAAACACCACTGTTGCCAACTCGAGATCATGGGTTGGATAGTTCCTCTCATGAACCTTGAGTTTTCTGGAAGCACAGGCTATCACTTTCCATCTCTGCATCAGTACACATCCCAATCCAACTCTCAAAGCATCATAATAAATCACAAAGTCCTCTGTCCCATCGGGTAAGGTAAGGACCGGTGCAGTAGTCAGCCTCGTCTTCAATTCTTGGAAACTCTTATCACATTCATCGGACCACTGAAACTTGACCTTTTTCTAAGTCAATTCAGTTAATGGTGCGGATAGGGAAGAAAATCCTTCAGCAAACCTGCGGTAGTAGCCTGCCTACCCCAACAAACTTCTTATGTCAGTCGGAGAGGTCTGTCTGGGCCAGTTTCTTAACCGCTTCAATCTTTTGGGCATCCACCCGAATACCACAGCCGGAAACAACATGGCCGAGAAAAGCCGCTGACTTAAGCCAGAACTCACATTTCGAGAATTTTGCATACAACTCATGGTCCTTAAGGGTTTAGAGGACAACTCTGAGATGATTAGCATACTCTTCCTCACTTCTCGAATACACCAAAATGTCGTCAAATAACACAATCACAATCACAAACATGTAAATATATTATATTAATACTTTATTCATCAAGTCCATAAAGGTCGTAAGTGTGTTCATCAACCCAAAGGACATGACCAAGAACTCAAAATGGCCATATCTAGTCCTAAAGGCTGTCTTTGAAATGCCACATTCCCTTACTTTCAACTGATGGTAGCTAGATCTAAGGTCTACTTTGAGAAATAAGAGGCTCCTTGAAGTTGGTCAAACAAATCATCTATCCTTAGGAGAGGATATTTATTCTTTATCGTGACCTTGTTCAGTTGCCTATAGTTAATACACATCCTGAGGGACCCATCTTCTCTAGAAAATCTTTCAATTGCTCTTTCAACTCTTTCAACTCAGCGGGGCCCATCCTATAAGGTAGAATTGAAATAGGCTGGGTATTGGGAAGAACATCAATCCCAAAGTCAATCTCCCTATCGGGAGGGACTCCAGACAGACAATTAGGAAACATTTCCGAAAACTCATTAACAATTGAGACTGACTCAAGAGTCGGGGACTCAACATCATCAGATTTCACTTGCACGAGGTGATAGATACAACCTTTGGAAATCAACTTTTTGGCTCTAAGATATGAGATAAACTTTCCTCTAGGTGCAACGGAATCACCCTTCCACTCTAGAATCAGCTCATTCGGAAATTGGAACTTAACGGTTCGGGTTCTACAATCAACGGAGGCATAACAAGTGTGAAGACAATCCATGCCAAGAATTAAATCAAAATCAAATATCTTCAACTCAACCAAATCAGCAAGAGTATCCTATAATGGATGTACACTACAGAATTCTCTCAGCTCGAATAAACTCACCTACTGGAGTATAAACATCAAAGGGTTCAAGAAGACTCTCCGGGGGTCTATCAAATCTACTGGCCACATAAGGAGTTATAAATGACAATGTGGCACCCGGATCCATCAAAATATAACAATCAAAAGTAAAGACTCGAATCATACCCGTCACAACCTCTGGGGAGTTCTCCTGATCTTGGTGACTACCCATGGCATACAAACTATTTGTTGCTCCACTTGCGCTTGACGTAGTGCCCTTTTGGTTTCCTCTAACTAGCAGAGCTAGTGCAGTAGATTGAGCCCAGTCAGCCCACTTGGGACAATCTTTCTGGTAGTGACCAGCTTGGCCACATTTATAGCACATATCATTCCCGTCACGACATCTCCCCAAGTGCGTTTTGCCACACATATTACACGGTGGCTTACCTTGTGAACTTTGGGCCACACTAGCTTGCGACTGAGGTTTGTGATTTCCCACATTCTGAGATCTCTGACCATACCTGCCTCTAGGCACATGTGCGTTAGTAGATGATGGTGTTGGAAATTGGTTGCCATTCCCTTTCCTTTCAACCTCATGGCTGGATGTCTTAGCTTTCTTACGCTTGATTTCTTCCTTGTCATGCTGTCTCTCCTCATCAGCTTGCTGTACAAATGTCATCAGTCGCCCGATGTCCATATCACTCACGAGCATTGCTCCCCTCTCATCTCTCTTGGGTCCTCTATTCAACCCATCAACATACATCCCCACTCTTCCCCTCATATCAACAACCATGTCCGGAGCATAGCGAGATAGTTGCATGAACTTTAACCCATACTCTTGCACAATCATAGAGCCCTGTTTCAGATTCAGGAACTCTCTCACCTTAGCCTCTTTTTGTTCTCTTGGCAAGAAGCGTCCCAAGAAGGCTTCCTCGAACATTTCCCAAGTCAAAAATGGAGCATCATCCCCTCTACATTTCTTCCACTGGTTGAACCATAATCTGGCCACACCCTTGAGTTGGTAAGCGGCCAGTTCGACCCTATCAACATCATCCACATGCATCACTTGGAGAACCTTCTCAAGCTCCTCCACATAGTTCTCAGGATCTTCAGTGGATGCGGACCTCGTGAACTCAAGCAGATTCATCCTCAATAATACCCAGACTCTGGAGGTGTTATGAACATCTTGTCTACCCGCTCCTTATCTCAAGGCAGGTGCTATGATAGCTTGGGCCAGAGTTTGAATAGCCTGGCATAGCTCAACATTGGAGACCTCATCTTGAGGGGGTTGCTCAACAAGGACAACTTGGTCCGCAGGCTCCTGGTGTACGTGAGGCTCAGGTGGGCTAACATCTTGTTTGGCAGGATTTCCCCTTCCTCTGATGACTCTTCTAGGAGGCATGATATTAATTCTGCAATGCGTATAGCACGAATTAGGAGAGAGCTTTCATAGAGCTTAATTCTATCCACGAATTGGAATAAGAAAAAGGTAACAATTCTAAATGTCCTATAGCCTCTTGCTTATGAAATGTGGTCGATAACACACCAATAAACAAGACTCTACTAGACACGACTTCATAGACTCTCGAAGACACTTGAACTCTGTGCTCTGATACCAAGTTTGTCACGCCCCGAGAGGGTACCCTTGGCATGACCGACACCTAGAGAGTATTGCTAGTCCCCAAGCGAACCACTTAGTCTCATCACATTCATTCAATCAAATAACTCTACTGTACAGCGGAAATAAAAGTAAGTAAATGGGTACATCTTATCTAATGTCTCAAAATGATATAGATAATAATAAAGGCTAGTAGAAAGAACTAGCTCACAATCTTAACATCAACATTCAACCATAGTCTATGAAGCCTTTATCACTAATCATGTAGTGACAATGACAGACCCATGGCTACCCAAATCAAAATATAAGGATAGTCAAATTTAACTCTAAAGCAAGATGAAATAATAATAGTGGATCCTTCGGAGTATGAGAGGCTCACCAATCAGCTGAGAATCTCGGATCTTCAACGGAGCGCCTGTTGACGATCTCTAGTATCTACCACTGCATCATAAAATGATGCAGTGCAAAAGGGATATCAGCACATGGAATGTATTGGTATGTAAAATAGCTGAGTGAAATAGTAATAGGTAGAATAATATGAAACAAGATCGACTCAAAACCATCATCAAATCAAATCAAATCGTCAAATATCTATCTAGGCAAGAATAAAGAGTAGACAAGTGACCCATCAACCAATCAACCTCATCAATCAAATCAAAGTCATCTCAAAGGAGCTCGCCTCTTCTCATCTCATCTTATCTCGACTCAGAGTACTCAAGGTAGGGAGTTTATGAGAGTTTTTCTTATCCGACAATAATCACTTATGAGCTAGTGAATGTACAACAATCACGCTGATGTTGCCACAACCATTCCAAACTCGCTAGGAAGGGAACAAATTGAAACCATATTGGCTCACCCAATATGGAGTCAATCGTCAATAAGTCCGCTATTGCTTTCAGGGACTTCTAACCAAGAGGGAACCACAATATATGTGATGGTTCTAAGCCTCACCTACATTTGGTGACGTAGTTTGACGAGTTCAAGTTGGACTAACTCTCACTCTTTTGGTGCTCAATACTCCTCGCATGACTCAATGTTCATAAAACCATCCATCTAATCAACTCATAAGGACTTTGGCCCTATCATCAATCAATCTCATAGGGGTTTTATCCTCTTATCAATCAATATCTCGAAGGGACTTTAGTGCTCTCATCAATCAACATCTCATAGGGACTTAAGCCCTCTTATCAATCAATCTCATTAATGACTCAAGATTTATAACAATCATTAGGGAACAATCGAATAGACACATCGGTGGAATTCATTTATAGAGACTCATAGGACTATCAAATTGTATCAACTCATCATCATTCTCTCATCACAATCACACTCACAATCGACAATCTCAACTCAAAGCTCTAATCTCAATTCTTAAGTTCATTTTGCATGCTTTCAAAAATAGTCATGTAGGGTTATGTGATTCTTCATGAAAATGTTCAATTCAAGAAAACAAGTTTATGATGATCATCAACATAGAAAAATATATGAATTTAAATAGATTTTTAAGAAAACCATCAAGGATTCATGTATGTGGACTCTCCAAATCATCAACTCATCTATGGCCGTCTATGGGGCACAGAGAGAACACTCCCATGTTTTTAGTTTAGCCTTACATACCTGGGATGAAGTTATCAATCAATCACGTTAAGGATCTCCTCTCGAATTGCTCAACCTCAAGTTCTTCTCCTTTTTCATCAAGCCCTAGCCTTATTAGATTATTGGAATAGGGCTGAGAATGGGATTTTTTTTACCCTTTTTTACATCAAAACGACCTAATTAGATTGTGTATAGAGTTTAGGAGGGGTTGGGAATAGACCGGAATGCCCCTCGTAAAATTTAGAAATTTTCAGTTCGAAAAAGGCCTAGTCCGCATCCCGCGTACTACATATTTTCAGAAAAAGTTTCTGAACGAGTTTTCTCAATCTCATACAAAAATTTCAAAGAAATATAAGTGCAGGTCCGTGACAGAGGCGTCACGTGCTCCTGTCACGCACCAACACTGTTTTGCGCTTCAGATCGAAAAATTATCTTTTGATTGGGTCGCTTTAAAATAGACCGAGACCATTTACCCTCACAATTTTTCGTGTTGATCACAAATCCAGCATCGGATTTTCCATACGGGCATTGGAAGATGTGTTACGTGCATACACTCCCTCTAGGGGCATTTTGATAATTTTACCGGGCGTTACAACAATGGATAAAACTATTGCAACAAACTAATATTATTTAATTTTGATACATAAATATTATATGTAATAGAAAGTAGTATTTTTATAATTTTTAAACTGACACAACACATACGTGCAAAACACGTACACTGAACTAGTTCAAAAAAAGAGGGTAAATACTAAAAAGACTACCTCATTTTCTCCGCCATGTATTTCTAAATTTTTTTATTTTATTTCTTAATTGTTAATAAGTTTTTAGAGTTTATGCATAAGTAAAAATGCAATGAAAAGTTTTAAAACTGCCTATTCAAATTTAAATTGTAATTTAAAACGATACATTGTATTTTGTTTCTAATGTATACAAAAGAAAGTGAAAATCTGTAAGGTAATTATGAAAAGTTAATAATATATGTGTTAGATTATAAACGGACATGAAAATAGAATATGATTACGTTTTAATCTTTTATTGTATATAAGTTAAATTACGTTTAACTTGTGCAATTTTTCCTATCACAACTTTGTATCGTTAAATGTTCTTGTAAGTATTCTCTTCATTTGCTCCTAAATTGGATTTGCAAAATCAATTGAACCTTATCGAGTCGCCAAGTAATAGATCTTGACTGCAACATATTTATAAATCTATGGAATGGAACTAAAAGGTTAAATGAAACTTTAACTAATTATTTTTTTTTAATTTAAGTGATGAATTTTGATAAAGCCATATAACTTATATTTTGAATAAGCACATTTACATAAATATCTTTAATTATATAAATAAAAAATTATGATGGTGCTTACCTTGAGCTTCAGTGATTTTGTTGTTCTGTCTTTCATAAATAAAGGAAAAGGTAGTCCAACAAAAAAACACTATTAGTTTGACATAAATAATTTTTGCAATATAATTATTTTTCTTCTACTCACCTAAATCAATTTTTTTAGATCATTTCTTCTTGGGCCTTAGAGAGTCTTCAAATGATATACCAAACAGGAATTCAATCATAAAATTAACAACAAATACTTATAAATATTTGCCAGATCTGATAAATCATTTAGCCCATTTTGACATACAAACAACATACACTATAAATTATAAACAAAGTGAAAAAGTAAACAAATCAAGAGCTTCGAAATCCTAAATATACTTGATCAATATCTAAAATAAATGTTGTTTTGTTTTGAAAAATGGTATTTTAAATTGAGACGTAAATTAGGCCTCAATAAAAGAATTTTTAAATATTACGATTTCATTTTAAATAAAAATATTTGTACTTTGCTTTAAAAACTATACACATGTAGAACAGTTATTATAACTTTTGTTGTTCTCTGTAAAAGAGATACAATATTTTTTTTAATTACAGTTTCCATTTTTTTCTTAATATTTCTACTTTTTTCTAAAACTATGAACACGTAAAGTTTTTAAAACTATTTTCTGTTTATTTCAAAAAAAAGTTTTAAATTCCTGAAAAATTGTAATTTATTACAACAACAATAACATACCCAGTGAAATCCCACAAGTGAGGTTTGGGAAAGGTAGAAGGTACGCAGACCTTACCGCTACCTCACAAGGTAGAGAGGCTATTTTCTAAGAACCCTCGTCTCAAAAATCCATAAGCAGAATAAACTAGATATGAAAAAATGGGAAGGAAACAGAAGGAAAACAGAAAATACAACTAACAACACAAAGCACATGATAGTGTGCAAATCAACATGATAAAATGATAACATCAATATGTATATGATAGATAATGACAACACATGATATAAAAAATGACTACTCCTACTACCCGAATGTAACACCCAGTGAAATTTCCAAAATACACCTAGAGGAGAGGCATGCGCATAATGCATCTTCCCATGCTTAGATGGAAAATCCAAGACCGGATATATGATCAATATGAAAAATTGAGTGGGAAAATGATCTCGGTTGATTTTTAGAGCAACCGGATCAAATGATAATTTTTCAAACCGAAAATGAAAAACAATGTCGGTGCGTGACAGAGGCACGTCTCGCCTCTGTAGCGGAGCTAGACTTAATTTTTTTTCAATTTTTTTTGATGGGATTTGAAAACCCGTTCGGAAAATTTTAGAAAAAATTACATTATAGCGGGCCCAGACCGCGACATGGACTGGGTATTCCGAAGTCAAAATTATTCTAATTTTTGTGAGGGGCCCTCCGGATAATTTCCAACCCCTTCTAAACTCAAAACATGATCAAAATAGGTCATTTGAGCGTAAAAGGGGTCTCAAACCCCATTCTATGTCCATTTTAAGTCTTGGAAAATGGTTAGGGCTTGAGAAGAGAAGAGAGAAGCGTACACTGGAGAATTCAAGGGTGAACTCTTGAAGATTGATCGGTAGAGTTTCACATCAGGTATGTAAGGCTAAACTAAAAGCATGACATTGTTTTCTCATTTGCCCCATAGACAGTCATAGAAGAGTTGAGAGTCCTAAGAGTCTACATACATGATTCTTAATGGTTTTTCTTGAAAATTATATTAATTACATGTATCTTCCTATGTTGATGATCATCATAAACTTGTTTTTATGAATTGAATACTTTTCATGAGATATTGTATAACCCTACCTGATTATTTTTTAAAGCATCCATGAATGAACTTAGGGATTGAGTCTAGAGCCTTGATTTGAGAATGTCAATTATGATTGTGATGTGAGAATGATAATTAATTGATAAAACTTAATAGTCCTGTGAGTTTCCTTAAACGAACTCTCATGAATTGTCTATTTGATTGTTCCCTAATAATTGTGCTAAGACTTGAGCTGTTGATTAAGATATTGATTGATGAGGTGATCGGAGTCTCTATGAGACTTATTAAAAGATAGTGCCTCCACGAGGCTGATCGAATGATTTGATTGAGATGGATTATCTTATGAGCATTGAGTCTTGGGAGGAGTATCGAGCACCGAAATGGGTAAGATTAATACAACCTCGTACTCATTAACTACGTAGCCAAACGTAGGTGAGGATTAGAACCACTACATCATATTGAGGTTACCTCTATATAGGAGTCCCTAAAACAATAAAGGATTCGTAGACTGTCGTCTCCATTTTAGATTACCCGTTATGGTTTCGATTCGTTCTCTATCTGGCAAGTATACAACGGTCGTGGCAATACCGACAGGACGTTGTACAATCACTGGCTAGTAAGTGATTGTTGTCGAATAAGAGAAACTCCCAGAAAGTTCTCACATTGAGTACTCTGAGTCGAGATGAGATGAGATGGATTGAGTTGAGTTCCATTAAGTTAAGCCTAATTTTATTTGATGAGGTTTGATTAGTTGATGGGTCACTTGTCTACTCTTTATTCTTGCTTTAGATAGACATTTGATATTCCGATATAATGATTGTTCTGAGTTGATATCGTTTCATATTATTCAACTTGTTTCTGTTTCATTCGGCTATTTTACATACCGTACATTCCAAGTACTGACGCCATTTGGTACTGCATCATTTTATGATGCAGACACAGGGATTAGAGATCATCAACAGGCGCATCATTGAGGATCTAGGACATTTAGTTGATTGGTGAGCCTCCCCTACTTCGGAGGATTCATTATCTTTATTTCATCTTGCGTTAGAGTTAAGCTTGAGGACCTTTATTTTGATTGAGGTAGCCATGGGTATATCATTGGCACCACTTGACAGTGATAGAGTCTTCATAGACTAGAGTTGGATGTTGATTGTTAAGATTGTGAGCTAGTTCTTTCTACTAGCCTTTTATTATTATATTATTTTGAAAAACTGATGAGATGTGCCCATTTATTTTTCAGTCTTCTGTAGATTGTCTCTAGTTATTTGATCGAATGAATGTGGTGAGGCCAAGTGGTTCGCTTGGGAACTAGCAATAATCTCTAGGTCCAGCCACGTCTAGGGTACCCCCGGGGTGTGACAAACTTGGTAGAGCACAGAGTTCAAGAGTCCTAGGGAGTCTATGTCACGCCCCGGGAGGGTACCCTAGGCGTGGCCAGCACCGAGAGACTATTGCTAGTCCCCAAGCGAACCACTCGATCTCAATCCAGTCATTCAACATCAAATATAGCAGAAATAGTAGGATAAAAAAAAATAAAGGTAGTGAACATCTCAGTCAATTCTATATCAATAAAAAGGGTCATAGGCCAACAACCTCAGTCTCAACATCCAAGAGAAGTAAATATTATTACTAACTCAACTCCAGGAGGGTAAAACTCCAACATCAAATCCTCAACTCTAGTCTATGAAGCCTCTACCTCAACTTAACAGTTTAAGATGGTACCATGATAGGCCATGGTGACCCAACTCAATAAAATGAAATGACTGATAAAGGAAAAAGGCTCCTCCGTATAGCAAGGAGGGCTCACCAATAGCTGAAATTAGAAACCTCAGAACCTCAACGATGCATTTGTTGAAGTCCTCTACCTCTTGTATCTGCATAATGAAATGATGCAGCACCGAGTGGCGTCAGTACGTGGAATGTACGGTACGTAAGATGGCTGAATATAACAACATATGTAGAATTATATAGGCATAACATCAACTCGGCATCATATTCCATCAGAATGTCAAATGTCTATCTAAAACAAGAATAAAGAGTAGACAAATGACTCATCAACATCTCACCTCAACATCATCAATAAGCAGACTCATCTCAACTCAACACGACTCAACTCAACTCGAAGTACCAATGCCCGTCTAGGACAAGGATAAAGAGTAGACAATAAATCATCAACATCCATCAAGACTCATACCATCACATCAACATCAGAGTTTCCATGAGTGAAGAACCTAACTGGGAATTTCTCTAACTGACAACCATCACCCATGAGCCGATGATGATACAATGAAGCGATGTCATTGCCACGTCCATCCAATACCTTGCCATGGCAAAGGAAATCACATCAGTGGATCCACGGTAAATAACATCAGTCCTCTTTTGGGACAACAGAAGCATCCATTTTACGGTTTAATCCTCTCCTATGTTAGCCACGTAGTTAATGAGTTCGAGTGGCACTCACTATTATCCATTTTAATGCTCAATACTCCTCCCAGAACTCGATATGCTCATAAAACATCATCATCAAGATTTCTCATCATCAGTCCCATAGGGACACAGTACATCAATTCATCTCATCAACATCAACTCTTAGACTTGAAACATTCTTTTAGAATTAAGTTTCAAGCTTTTTAAGACTCAAAGAAGATTATTCTCATAAACATCATCATCAACACTCTCAACATTCAGACCACAATCACAAACATCAAGTACATCATTATTGTCAAAGTTCTAGACTCATCCCCTAGGTTCATTCTTGCAATCTTTAATAAAATACACATAGAGTTTGGTGAAATCATTCATGAAAACCAATTATGCAATAAATCAAGTTTGTGATGATCATCAATTTAAGAAAATACATGAAATAAGTAAAATCTTAGTAGAATACTCAAGGAGTTTCACATATAGACTCACTATCTTCGATTATATACTCAATTCAATCAAAAGGGGTGCATGGAAGAACAATTTCATGTTTTTAAGTTAGCCTTACATATCTAGGATGATTTCTAACAAAAAAAAATATCTCTTGGAATCTCCTCTTGAACTCTTCAATCTCAATTCTCCTCTATTCTCCTCAAGCCCTAGCTTGTTGACGTTGTTAGGAAGAGGATTTAGGATGGGGTTTTGAACCTTTTCTTCATAAAAATAACTTATATTAGTCGTATATGGAGTTTAGAAAGTGTTAGGAATGGACCGGAATGCCCTTCGAAATTTTTTGAAAATTTCCAGACTTAGAGTGACTCAGTTAGCGACGCGAACTGTTTGCGTACTAGTATATTTTCTGCAAAAAATTTCTGAATGAGTTTTCTCAATCCCATTAATTTTTTTTGAAAAAAGGTAAGTCCCACTCCGTGATAGCTGCACAACGTAGCTCTGTCGCGCACCTCCACTATTTTTTCATTTCAAAACGAAAAATTATCTTTTGACTTGGTCGCTCTAAAAATCGACTGAGACCATTCCCCCACTCAATTTTTCATGCTAAGCACAAATCCTACCTCAGATTTTCCTTACGAGCATCAAAAGATGCATTATGCGCACCTCCCTCCTCTAGGGGTATTTTAGTAGTTTTACAGGGCATTACAGTCTATGAAGCCGTGTCTAGTAGAGCATTATTGGTGTGAAGAGCTCCACATCCATAATTTGGAGGCTATAGGACATTTAGGAATTGTTTCACTTTTTTCATGTTCTAAATTGTGCGATAGAGTTATGCTCTACAAAAGGTTCTCTTCTAACTCGTGCTTTGTGCGTTGCAGAGTTGTGATCATGCCTCTTAGAAGAGCCGTCAGAGGTAGAGGACGTCCCGCCAGATAGAATCTTAACCCACCTAAGCTTCAAGGACATAAGGAGCCCGTGGAGCCACCTGTCCCTGTTGAGCAGCCCCCACATGATGAGGTCTCTAATGTTGAGCTGCGCTGGGCTATTCAAACTATAGCCTAGGTTGTCATAGCACCTGCTGCAAGACAAGGAGTGGGTCGACAGGATGTTCTGGATACATCTAGGGTCCGGGAATTCTTGAGAATGAATTAGCCTGAGTTTACAAGGTCTGCACCTACTGAGGATCCTGAGAACTATGTGAAGGAGTGATGCATGTGATTGATATGGACAGAGTTAAACTGGCTGCCTACCAGCACAAAGGAATGGCCAGACTATGGTTTCATCAATGGAAGAAGAGCAGAGTAGAGGATGCCCCAATTCTGACTTGGGTAGTGTTCGGGAAGCCTTCTTGGGGCACTTCTTCCCAAGAGAATGAAGAGAGGCCAAGGTAAGAGAGTTCCTGAATATGAAACATGGATCTATGACTGTGCAAGAGTATGGGATGAAGTTTAGTCAATTGTCTCGATATGCTCTGAATATGGTTGTTGATATGAAGGGGAGAATGGGAAAGTATGTGGATGGGCTAAACAGAGGGCCAAAGAGAGATGGAAGGGGAGCATTGCTCATGAGTGATATAAATATTGGGAGATTGATGAAATTTGTGCAACAGGATGATGAGGAGAGGCAACATGATAGAGAAGAGTTTAGAAATAAGAAGGCTAAGACATCCAGCCATGAGGTCGGAAAGAAGGGGAATGGAAACAGATTTCAGACGGGGCCAGCACCATCATCTGCTAGTGCACCTGCACCCAGAATAAGGAATGATCAAAGGTCCCAGAATGTTGGAGCCCATTGATCTTAGTCACAAGCTAGTGTGGCTCAACGTTCATTGGGTAAACCATCGTGTGGTAAGTTGTACCTGAGAAAATATTGTGAGGGGAGTGATATCTGCTACAAGTGTGGCCAAGTTGGTTACTATTAGAGAGAGTTTCTGAAGTGGGCTGACCGGGCTCAATATACTGTACTAGCCTCGCCATCTAGAGGAAGCCAGAGAGATACTACGTCAGACACAAGCGGAGCTACAAATTGTTTGTATGCCATAGGTAGTAGCCAAGATCAGGAGAATTCCCCAAATGTTATGATGGGTATGATTCAAGTCTTCTCTCTTGATTATTATGTTATGATGGACCTTGGTGCCACATTAGCTTTTGTAACTCCTTATGTGACCAGTAGATTTGATAGAACCTTTGAAAGTCTTCTTGAACCCTTTGATTTTCTACTCCAGTGGGTGAGTCTATTCGAGCTGAGAGAGTCCATAGAACTTGTGTAGTGTCCCTCCATTATAGGGGTACTACTATTTATTTGTTTGAGTTAGAGATGACTGATTTTGATGTGATCTTTGGCATTGATTGGCTCCACGCCTGTTATGCCTCTGTTGATTGTAGAGCCCGAATTGTTAAGTTCCATTTCCTAAATGAACTGGTTCTTAAGTGGAAGGGTGATTCTATTGCACCTAGGGGAAAGTTTATCTCATACCTTAGGGCCAGAAAGATGATTTCCAAAGGTTGTATCTATCACCTCGTGCAAGTTAAATCTGATGATATTGAGTCTCCTACTCCTTGAGTCAGTCCCGATTGTGAATGAGTTTCCTGAAGTGTTTCCTAAGGATCTGCCTGGAGTCCCTCCAGACAAGGAGATTGACTTTGGGATAGATATTCTTCCCGAAACCCAACATATCTTAATTCCACCTTATAAGATGACCCCTGCTGAGTTGAAAGAGTTGAAAGAACAATTGAAAGATCTGTTAGAGAAGGGCTTTATAAGGCTGAGTGTTTCTCCCTGGGGTGCCCCTATCGTATTCGTGCGAAATAAAAATGGGTCCCTAAGAATGTATATTGACTACAAGCAATTGAATAAGGTCACCATAAAAAATAAATATCCTCTTTCAAGAATAGATGATTTGTTTGACCAACTTCAGGGTGCCTCTTGTTTCTCAAAGACAGACCTCAGACAATATCTTGATATGTTCATGATTGTATTCATCGATGACATTTTTGTGTATTCGAGATATGAAGAGGAGCATGTTAATCAACTCAGAGTTGTCCTCCAAACACTTAAGGACCATGAGTTGTACACAAAATTCTCGAAATGTGGATTTTGGCTTAAGTTAGTGGCTTTTCTAGGCCACATAGTTTCCAGTGATGGTATTCGAGTAGATACTCCAAAGATTGAAGTGGTTAAAAACTGGCCCAGACAACCTCTTCGATTGGCATAATAAGTTTCTTGGGGTTGGCAAGCTACTACTGTAGATTTATCGATGAATTTTCTTCCTTATCCGTACCATTGACTAAATTGACTAAGAAAAAGGTCAAGTTTCAGTGGTTCTATGAATGTGAGAAGAGTTTCCAAGAGTTGAAGACGAGATTGACTACTACATCAGTTCCAACCTTGCCCAATGGGGCAGAGGACTTTGTAGTCTATTGTGATGCTTCGAGAGTTAGATTGTGATGTGTGCTAATGCAGAGAGGGAAGGTGATAGCCTATGCTTCCATACAACTTAAGGTTCATGAGAGGAACTATCTGACCCATGATCTTGAGTTGGTCGTGGTGGTGTTTGCACTTAAAATTTGGCACCACTACTTATATGGAGTGCATGTGGATGTATTCACTGACCACAAGAGCTTGCAGTATGTCTTCAGTCAGAAAGAGCTCAACTTGCGACAAAGGAGATGGTTGGAGTTGCTCAAGGATTATGACATGAGCATTCTTTACCATCCAGGCAAAGCTAACATTATTGCTGACGCTCTTAGCAGGTTTTCAATGGGTAGTATAGCTTATGTTGAGGAGGGAAAGAAGGAGCTAAAAGAAGTGCATTGATTGGCTCGATTGGGAGTTTAACTTAAGGAGAATAATGAGGTAGGACTTAATGTTCAGAATGGGTCTGCTTCATCCTTAGTTGCTAAGGTGAAGGAAAAGCAAGACCGAGATCCTATCATACTTCAGTTGAAGGAGGTTGTTCGCAAATAGAATGTGATGGTTTTCTCCATAGTAGAAGATGGAGTGTTGAAGTACCAGAGTAGATTGTGCATTCCCGATGTTGATAATGTTCGAGAGAGTATTATGGCTGAAGCCCATAGTTCCAGATATTCCATTCATCCTAGCTATACAAAGATGTACCACGACTTGAGATAAGTCTATTGGTGGAGTGGAATGAAGAGGATATTGCAGAGTTTGTTTCAAAGTGTCCGAATTGCCAACAAGGTACAGTTGAGCACTAGAGACCATGTGGATTGGCCCAGAACTTTGAGATCCCTTAGTGGTAGTGGGAGATAATCAACATGGACTTCATTACTGGTCTGTCGAGGTCTCGAAAGTAATATGATTCGATATGGGTGATTGTGGATAGGTTGACCAAATTGTCTCACCTCTTCGCAATTAAGACAACCAACACTGTAGAAGAGTATACCAAGCTGTACATCCAAGAGATTATGAGGTTGCATGGAGTTCCCTTGTCCATTATCTCGGATAGAGGATCTCAATTCACCTCCCAATTTTGGAAGTCTTTTAAAAAAGGATTGGGTACCAAGGTGAATCTGAGTACAACCTTTCATCCACAGACAGATGGCCAGGCAGAGCGTACAATTCAAACGTTAGAATATATGTTGAGAGCCTGTGTTCTTGATTTCAAGGGAAATTGGAATGATCACCTACCATTGATTGAGTTTGCATATAATAATAGTTATCATGCAAGCATTCAAATGGCTCCCTATGAGGCTTTGTATAGGAGGAGATATAGATCACCAATTGGATGGTTCAAAGTTGGAGAAACAGAGTTGATTGGGCTCGATCTTGTCCACTAGTCGATGGAGAAGGTTAAGGTCATTAAAGAGAGGTTGAAGACTTCATAGAGTCACCAGAAATCTTATACTGATGTGAGGAGGAGAGACTTGGAGTTCGAGGTCAATGATTAGGTATTTGAAAGTATCACCTATAAAGGGTGTCATGAGATTCGGGAAGAAGGGGAAATTGAGTCCTCGCTATATTGGCCCCTATTATATTGTGAAGATGATTGGGAAGGTTGCTTACGAGTTGGAGTTGCCTTTTGAGTTAGACGCAATTCATCCTGTGTTCCACATCTCGATGTTGAAGAAGTGTTTGGGAGATCCCACCTTGGTGATCCCTGTTGATAGTATTGGAATGAAGGATAGCTTATCCTACAAAGAGATTCCGATCTAAATCCTTGATCGCCAGGTTCGCAACTTGAGAACCAAAGAGATAGCCTCAGTCAAAGTCCTATGGAGAAATCAATTCGTTGAGGAAGCCACATGGGAAGCTGAAGAAGATATGAGAGCTAAATATCTGCACCTATTCGTACCCAATGATGAGAATGTTGAAGGTAATTTCCTTACCCTTTATTAATTTGATTGATCTATCCTTGAGTTGATATGTCTATTCTTGAGTCTGAATAGAGTTAATTGAGATTGATGAGGAGTCGAGAGTTTGATTGATGTATGTGAGTATTGAGATGAGTCTTGAGTCTATTTGTGCCATGATATCCACCTTTACTCATCATTCGAGGATGAATGATCCGAAGGGGAGATGATGTAACACCCAGTGAACTTTCCGAAATACCCCTAGAGGAGAGGCATGCGCATAACACGTCTTTCCATGCTCAGATAGAAAATTTGAGACTGAATAATGATCAGAATGAAAAATTAAGTGAGAAAATGATCTTGGTTGATTTTTAGAGTAACCATATCAAAAGATAATTTTTCGGACCAAAAACAAAAATCAGTAGTGTGCTAAAGAGGCGCATCACGCCTCTGTAGTAGAGCTAGACTTAATGTTTTTTTCAATTTTGTTTTGATGGGATTGGAAAAACTCATTCGAAAAATTTTTGGAAAAAAATACACTGTAGCGCGTTAAGTCTACGATGTGGACTGGGTATTCCGAAGTTGAAATTATTCTAATTTTTGTGAGGGGCACTTCAAACAATTCCCAACCCCTCTGAAACTCAAAACACGATTAAAATAGATCGTTTTAGCATAAAATGGGTCTTAAACCCCATTCTAAGTCTTGGAAAAAGGTAAAGGGTTGAGAAGAGAAGAGATAAGCGTAGATTGGAGAATTCAAGGGTGAACTCTTGAAGATTAATCATCAGAGCTTCACACCAAGTAGGTAAGAATAAACTAAAAGTATGAGATTGTTCTCTCATAAGCCCCATAGATGCTCATAGAAGAGTTTAGAGTCTAAAGAGTCTACATACATGATTGTTGATGGTTTTTCTTAAAAATTATATTAGTTACATGTATCTTCCTATGTTGATGATCATCATAAACTTGTTTTCTTGAATTGAATATTTTTCATGAGATATTGTGTAACCCTACCTGATTATTTTTGAAAGCATGCATGAATGAGCTTAGAGATTGAGTCTAGAGCCTTGATTTGAGAATGTCAATTGTGATTTTGATGTGAGAATGATAATGAATTGATAGAACTTGATAGTCTTGTGAGTCTCCTTAAATAAACTCTCATGAATTGTCTATTCAATTGTTCCCTAATGATTGTGCTAACCCTTGAGCTATTGACTGACATGTTGATTGATGAGGTGATTAGAGTCTCTATGAGAATAATTAAATGATAGTGGCTCCACGAGACTGATTGAATGATTTAATTGAGATGGATTGTCTTATGAGCATTGAGTCTTAGGAGGAGTATCGAGTACCAAAATGGGTAAGAGTAATACCAACTCACACTTATTAACCACGTAGCCAAATGTAGGTGAGGATTAGAACCACTATATTATATTGAGGCTCCTCTAGATTGGAGTCCATGACATGATAGACGACTTGTAGATTTTCGTCTCCATTTTGGATCACTTATTATGGATTCAATTTGTTCTCTACCTGGCAAGTATTGAACGATCGTGGTAACACCGGCGGGATGTTGTACAATCACGGGCTCATAAGTAATTATTTCCGGATAAGAGAAACTCCCAAAAAGTTCCACATTGAGTACTCCGAGTCGAGATAAGATGAGATGAGATGAGTTGAGTTGAGTTCCATTGAGTTGAGACTGGTTTGGTTTGATGAGGTTTTATTGGTTGATGGGTCACTTGTTTACTCTTTATTTTTGCTTTAGATAGACATTTGACATTCTGATTTGATGATTGTTCAGAGTTATTGTTGTTCCATATTATTCTACCTATTTCTGTTTCATTCAGCTATTTTACATATCGTTCTTTCCACGTACTGACGTCATTCATTGCTGCATCATTTTATGATGGAAATACAGGGATAGAGATCATCAGCAAGCGCATCGTTGAGGATCTGAGATATTTAGCTGATTAGTGAGCCTCCCCTGCTTCGAAGGATTCATTATTTTTATTTCATCTTGGATTAGAGTTAGGCTTGCCTAGCGTTATTTTGATTGAAGTTCCCATGCACTTGATAGTGATAAAGGCTTCATAGACTAGAGTTGGATGTTGATTGTTAAGATTGTAAGCTAGTTCTTTCTACTAGCCTTTTATTATTATATAATTTGAGAAACTGATGAGATGTGCCCATTTATTTTCCTTAGTCTTCCGCTGAAATTCTCGAGTTATTTGATCGAATGAATGTGATGAGGCCAAGTGGTTCGTTTGGGGACTAACAATAGTCTCTAGGTGCCGACCACGCCTAGGGTACCCTGTGGGGGCAAAATACCTACTATACCCCAAGGCCACACATCCACCTGACTCTACCAACCAATTAACCTACTACTCTACCTAATCCTACCAACCAATTAGCCTGCTACTCTAATTCGCAACCTCCACTCCTTTCTATCTAAGGTCATGTCCTCAGTGAGATCAAGTTTCGCCATATATTGTCTGATCATCTTCCCCAATACTTCTTCGATCTACCTCTACTCCTATGTGTAACTCCCAAGTCCAACCTCTCGCATCTCCTAACAGGAGCATCAGTACTCCTTCTATGCACATGTCCAAACCATCACAGTCTCACTTCCCTCATCTTATCAGCTACAGGGGCCACCTCTAGCTTCTCCCGAATGGTCTCATTCATAATCTTATCACTCCTAGTGTGACCAGACATACATCTCAATATCCTCATCTCTACGACCTGCATCTTTTGAACATGTGCATTTTTTATTGGCCAACACTCCACACCATACAGAAAAGATGGCCTAACCACCATTCTGTAAAACTTACCTTTGAGTTTAGGTAGTATTTTTTTTATCATACAATACTCTAGGGGCAAGCCTCCATTTTGTCCATGCTACTCAATACGATGTGTTACATTATCATTGATATCGCCACTACTTGGATGATGGACCCAGATACTTAAAGTTTTCCCTCTTGGGGATAGGTTGAGTGGCAAGCCTCACATCAATGTCCGCTTCATCCATCGCAACACTGAATTTGAACTCCAAGTATTTTGTTTTTGTCCTACTCAGTTTGAATCCTTTGGGCTCCAAGGTGTCTCCAACCCTCCAACCTATCATTAACTTTAGTCTGAGGCTCATCAATCAGTACTATGTCATCTGCAAATAGCATACACCATGGAACCTCCTCCTAGATAGATTGCGTCAGCTCATCCATCATCAAAGCAAACAAAAAATGGCTCAACACAGATCCTTGATGAAGTCTCATCTCAATAGGAATACTTTAAGTCTCCTCCCACCGTTCTTACCCGAATTTTGGCTCCATCGTACATGTCCTTTATCACCCTAATATATGCCATTGGGATGCCTTTCACCTATAGACACCTCCATAGGACATCCCTTAGGACTTTGTCATAGGCCTTCTCGAGATCAATGAACACCATATGAAGGTCCTTCTTTCTTTCCCTATATTTCTTCACTAATCTCTGAACAAGGTGGATTGCTTCAGTAGTCGAACGCCCCGGCATGAATCCAAACTGATTCACCGAAATAGACACTATTTTTCACACTCTCGTCTCCACCACTCTCTCCCAAACCTTCATAGTGTGACTTAACAACTTGATACCCCTGTAATTGTTACAGTTTTGAATATCACCCTTGTTCTTGTACAATGGAACCATTGTACTCCTCCTCCATTCATTCGACATCTTGGCAGTCTTCAACCACTTTATGTCCTTGACCATGTTCTTCCAAAAGTTTACCAGAATAAATAATTAATTTTAATTGTTAAAAAAATAAGAAATATTGTGGTGCAAAGATGTGGCTTTTTTTGCTAAAGTATTCCTATGTGCAAGACGAAACTGCTATGCAAACGTGTTATAGATACTATTATATTGTGGGTTTCTAATTTTTTTTAAAAAAATACTTATATCTTGATTTAAATGGTTAAATATATTTAAAAATAATTTGTGTAGATTATGTGTTATAAGATTTATATATTCTCACATTTAGAAGACTTCAAATTAGATTAAATATACAACCATCACCATGATTATAAAATTGTCAAAATTTGCCAGTTTTATTAAGAAAATATTTAAAATATACAAAATGTAACAAAATAATATAACCTAAAGTGTAAATATAAGCAATTATTAAATCTGTTTTTGTTTTAAAAAAAATTATAAAAGTTAGTTAATTATTACCTAATTTGAATAAAATTGATGGTATTTGCTCAATTTTTTGTTCATTAGAGATTCGATCTTCCTCTCTTTTTCAATATTTAGTCTTGTTGTACGCGCTTTGTGCATGATCAAATCGTGGAGTGTAAATGAGAATAAAATTTATTTAAATATCAAGATTCACATATAAAATAATTATAACGAATTCAAAATGTAATTATTTTTCTTCAACTCACCTAAATCAATTTTTTGAAATCTTTTCTCCTCAGGCCACAGAGAGTGATGAATCATGAAATCACCAAAAGATACCTATAAGTATTACTAGATCCGATAAATCATTTAGCCGATGTTGATATACAAACAATATACACTATTAATTATAATTGAACTAAAAAAAATAAACAAATCAAGAGCTCTGAAATTCTAAATATGTTTGATCATTATCTAAAATTATTTGTTTTGAAAAATTGGTGTTCTAAATTGAGAAGTAAATTAGGTCTCAATAAAAGAAATTTTTAAATATTACTATTTCATTTAAAAAAAATATATTTCTACTTTGATCTAAAACTATACATGTGTACAACAGTTATTAAAACTTCTTTTTGTTCTCTGTCAAAGAAATACAATATTTTTTTAACTACAGTTTCATTTTCTTTTTCTTACTTTTTCTATTTTGTTAAGAAACTATGCACGTGTACAGTTTTAAAAACTGTTTTATGTTTATTTCAAAAACAGTTTTAAATTCCTGAAAATTGTAATTTTTATTTAATATAATTATAAATAATTAATCTTAATTGTAAAAAAAAAAATTAAGAAATATTGTGGTGCAACATGTGGCTACTTTTGCTAACTTTTGTATTCCTACATGCAAGATGAAACTACTATCCGAACGTGTTATAGATACTATTATATTATGGGTTTCTAATTTTTTTTTTAAAAAAATAATTATATCTTGATTTAAATGGTTAAATAAATTTAAAAATAATTTGCGTAGATTATGTGTTATAAGATTTATATATTCTCACATTTAGAAGAACTCAAATTAGATTAAATATACAACCATCACCTTGATTATAAAATTGTCAAAATTTGCTACTTTTATTAAAAAAAATATTTAAGATATAAAAAATATAACAAAATAAAATAACCTAAAATGTAAAGATAAGCAATTATTAAATATGTTTTTTTAAAAAATATAAGTTAGTTAATCATTACCTGATTTAAATAATTGATCGTATTTACTGTATTTTTTATTCATTAGAAACTCGATCTTCCTTTCTTTTTCAATAGTTAGTTAATTACTAGTGAATCCGTCAAGTCTAAATAAAAGTGTGAAGACCCTTAAAAATGTTGTTTGAACTTTTTACCCTTTATTAAAAACTCATTTTTAGACAAAATCATCCATTGACTATTTTCTTAATGTATTATTTAATCTTTTATTTATTTAGTTTCAAGATTCACTTTTGGATTAGAATTTCTTTATATTTAAAATACACTTTTGATTTAGGACTATTCTGTATAAATAATTAACTAAACTTTTGACCGTCAAATATTCTGCTAATAAAAATTAAGAGTATGTCATGTAACAAATTTAAAAAAAGAAACCGTAAAATTATGTTGAAAACATTAAGTTACTCCTTTTATATTTTGAAATCTTTTGTTACATTAGATTTTAATCAGTTATTTATTAACTTTTAGTTATTCAACTATAGATTATTACGTACTTTATGTATTCAAAAACTATTAACATATCTATCTTATAAGCAATTAAATTAATTTTCTCTTCTTTGTTGTTCCGTAATAAACTAGACTATATTATCAAACTAATAATATTTTTCAATTTTGTTTACATAAGTATTGTATTTATGTAATGGCAAGTACTATTTATACATAATTTTTAAATTGACATGACATATACATGCAAAATACATACACTGAACTAGTTATATTTAAAAGGATTTAGTAGGTGTCACGCCCCGGGAGGTTACCCTAGACGTGGTCAATACTCAGATACTATAGCTAGTTCCCAAGTGAACCACTTGGCCTCATCATATTTACTCATTCAACATAACTAACTTATTAGCGGAAGACTAAAGAAAATAATAGTGGACAATCTAAGTCCCAAAAATCATATAAATAAAACAGACTAGTCTAAAAGAAACTAGCTCAATATAATCTCAAATCAACAACTCGACTCTAGTCTTTGAAGTCTCTATCACTATCAATTGGTGCCAATGACATTCCCATGGCTAACTCAACTCAAAATAAAGCTAGTCTAAAGCCCGACTTTAATAGCTAGATGAAAATAAAAATAAGGATCCTCTGGAGTAAGGGAGGCTCACCAACTCAATGACTACATAGATCCTCAATAGTACGCCTGTTAACGATATCTAGTAGTTGCCGCTACATCATAAAATGATGCAGTTCAAATGGAAGTCAGTGTGGGGAATGTACGAGTATGTAAAATGGATGAATGAAATAGATATAGGCGGACTAATACAGAATAACATCAACTCAGAAGATACTCAATCAAAATGTCATATGTCTATCTAAAGTAAGAATAAAGAGTAAACAATGACCTATTAGTACCAATCAAATCTCATCCAATCAAATCAACTCAGAGTACTATCAGTGTGGGACTTATCTGAGAGTTTCTCTTATCCGACAACAATCACTTATGAGCTAGTGATTGTACAACAATCCCGCTAATTTTGCCACATCCGTTCCATACTTTCAAGGTAAAGAACGAATCGGATTCACAAGGGATCTAGTCTCTCTAGTCCTCTATTGCTTTCATGGACTTCAACTCAAGAGGGAACCTATGATGTAATGGTTCAATCCTCACCTGCGCTTGGCAGCATAGTTAATGAGTGCGAGTTGGACTTAGACTTACTCATTTCGGTACTTATTACTTCTCCCAAGACTCAATGCTCATAAAACTATTCATCTCAATTGGTCTCACAGAGACTCTCATTATCTCATTATCTCTATCTCAATTGGGCCTTCCAGCCTATCATATCAATCATCTTATTAACTTAATTGTCACACCTCGGGAGGGTACCCTTGGCCTGACTGACACTTGAAGAACCATTGCTGATTCCCCAAGAGAACCATCTGGCCTCATCGTCATATCAACTCGAGACATCATACAAGCAGATATAGTTTTACAAAAACATAGATTCCAATGAATAAGTTTTGAAAATAACAATACTTAACAATCCTCTACTCAATGTCTATAAAGCCTCCACTCAACAATGTCGATGGTATCATGACAGGCCATGAACACCCCAAATCGGAGAAATAAACTACTCAATAAAAGTAAGAAGATGAAATGGGCTCCTCCGAAAATCAAGGAGGGCTCATCAACTATGGGGGTGCACTAGTCTAGACCTCAATGATGCACGGGCTAAAGTCCTCTATCACTTGTATATCTGCATTATGAAACGATACAAGTCTAAATAGATATCAGTACATATAACATACTAGTATGTAACATACCTCATAAAGTAAAGCTCGACTCACTCACCTCAACTCAACAACTCATATTCAACTCAATAGATATTCAAGTTTAAAATAAAGCATGCTCCAAAAATAGGCTTAGTAGAAAACTTAGTGTAGAAATGTTATGCTCAATTAGTGTTTGCTTAGGAGTTTCTCTTAATCGACATCCAATTCTATCACCTTTAGTTTGTTGATGCACAACAAATGCGGCATCATTGCCACGCCAATCCTAAACTTTTCACGGTAAATGAGGATCAACTCTCTCATGGATCCATAACAAAATGTACATCTTTTGGGACATGAGTCGCCAGAACATGTTGTA
The DNA here is from genome assembly GCA_029948455.1 of Solanum rostratum. NCBI lineage: Eukaryota > Viridiplantae > Streptophyta > Magnoliopsida > Solanales > Solanaceae > Solanum > Solanum rostratum. Next base: position 68,747,488 of record CM057046.1, read on the forward strand.
CGACTATTCTACGCTGGCAATGTAGTTCTGTGGGTTTGAATAGATATTTACTTGCTCCCAACTTGGTGCTTGATACTCCTCCCAAGACTAAAATATGATCAACTCACCAATCAACTCAATCCTCAATGCTTAGTCAATCACATCAAATCTCAACCTTATTAGGTTATCTCATCTCAACTCATCTCAGTTTCTCATCAACTCAGTCAATCAGTCTAGACAAATCAAACTCAACTCAGACTTAAACGGTTATTTGGACTTACTCAATGAGACTCATCATGTAATGCAAGCAAGATATAGTAGGATATGTGACTAAATTCAACATGCTTCTCATGCTCGATAATATTCAAGTTACTCAACTCATGCAATCAACTCAAATCACAACTTAATCCATGGTAAAGATCATTCAATTAGGGTTTGTGATACCAAATATAAAACATTCGTGTTAATCTCAGATCAGTAGTCATGCAACACGTTAATTATCTTATATGTTATCGTAAGAACTCATAATAAGTGCTGAAACTCGATAATTAGATGACATGGATTTCAAAACTCAACTCTTGTTCTAAATTTCGACTCAAACAGGTGAAAGGGGCATGTGGACAAATGTAGTTCCACACTTTAGTAAGACTTACATACCTAAAAATAGAAGAAACAATCAAAATTCAACCAATCCTTGCTCTTGAGTTTGAACTCTTGCTCTTCTCCCTCCTCTAGTGCTTTCAAGAAATCTTTAAGCACGAAGAATGGTGAAAACACCCTTAGAGTTTTGTTTTAAGACTTTTATTAAGTATAAATGTTCTAAGGGTTTAACTAAAAGGGATAGTAATAGACAAATTAAAAACTATCGACTAGGTCTATGAGTCCCCATCTACGAGCTGTAAACCATTCTACGAGCCGTAGACCACCTCTCATAAATGAAGGGTCCAGAAATTTGGGTTATTAGAATTTGGCACGAAACCTCCTCTACGAGCCATAAAAAGATCTATGGGTCATCTGATAACCCGTAACTCAGGATAGTGAAAAGTTGATATTTAGACCACCAATTCACGAAACCGATCTACTGGCCGTGGAATACTTTACGGGTCATATATTGTCTCACATATGAGCCTCAGACTTAGAAAATTTCACCAATTCATCCGAGAGGTTTACGAGGCCTCTTCTATAGGCCGTAGATCTCTATACAAGACATAGATGGCCCTCGTAGGTTCCTCTTTCAGTAGCTTTTCTCAGTCATTTTCTTAAGTTTCTCGCTGCATCTACTCAGACTAGGTGGAGAGAAATAGGGGGTTTTACATTATGTCCCCCTTGGGATCATTCATCCTCGAATGAAGAGAAATCTAGGGAACTTAGTCAAGGTACAAATCTCCCTATAGACTCTAACAATCAACTAACTATCATCTCACTCATGCAATGAATCAGTCAAGAAACTCAGCAAGTAAAACAATCAACATATCAAGTCAATCCTTACTCGGACTCTAGAGCTCTATCGTTTGTCAAACTCAAAATGGAAGGAAAGCTCAAGGAATAGGAATTCAAGAATTTAAAAGGAAATATTTACCGTCAACTCTCTCATCATCAGTAGGCAGGAATAGATGAGGTTACTTGGTCATCATATCCTCCTCCGCCTCTAAGTAGCTTTTTCTACAAATTAGTTCCTCCACAACACTTTGACAGATGCAATCTCTTTGGTCCTTAGCTTGTGAACCTAACGATCAAGGATTTGGACCAGTTCTTTTCATAACTCAGACTTTCGTTTACTCCAATACTCTGAACAGACACAACCAACTTTGGATCTCTCAAACACTTCTTGAGCGTAGAAATATGGAAGACTGGGTGGATGGTCCCTAACTCTGATGGTAGCTCTAACCCGTAAGCCATATTACCCACTCTCTTTATGATTTGATACGGGCCAATGTACTTCGGACTCAATTTTTTTTCTTTCCAAATCGCATCACACCTTTCATAGGCAAGACTTTCAAATACACCCAATCATTGACCTTAAACTCTAAGTCTCTCCTTCTAACAACGGTGTAGGATTTTTGTCGACTCTGTGTAGTCCTTAACCTTTCTCAAATGGTCTTGACTTTCTCCATAGCTTGGTGAACCAAGTCTGGTCCAATCAACTCTTCTTTACCTACCTCGAACCATCCAATCGGTGACTATACCTCCTCCCATAGAGTGCCTCATATGGGGCCATCTGAACACTCAAATGGAAGCTATTGTAGTAGGCAAACTCAATCAGAGGCAAATATTCATCCCAATTACCTTTGAAGTCAATGATACATGCTCTTAATATATCCTCCAAAGACTTAATTGTGTGTTCTGCCTGGCTATCGGTCTATGGGTGGAAAGCAGTGCTAAGGTGCACCTTTGTACCTAAGGTTTCTGAAATGATCTCGAAAACTGGGCGGTGAATTGGGCTCCTCTATCAGAGATGATGGACAAGGAGACTCCATGCAGTCTAACAATCTCTCTTATGTATAGTCGAGCAAAATCCTCTGCAGTGTTAGTCATCTTTACCGCTAAGAAGTGTGCAAATTTTGTCATCCGGTCAACTATCACCAAAATTAAGTCATGCTATCTACGGGACCGCAATAAACCTATGATGAAGTCCATATTGATCATTTCCCACTTCCACTCTAGAATCTCAATGTTTTAAGCTACTTCGCATGGCCTTGGAAACGAACTCAATAATGTCTTTCTTCATTCCACTCCACCAGTAGACTTATCTCAAGTCATGGTACATCTTGGTCGATCCTGGATGGATGGGATATCTGGAATTATGGGCCTCTATCATGATCCGCTCTCAAACACCATCAACATCTAGGACACAAAATCTTCCTTGATACCTCAATACTCCATATCCCCCTTTGGCGAAAGCAATCACTTTCTGCTTATGCACATCCCTCTTCAACTATAATGAAATAAGATCTTGATCTTGTTTCTCCTTCACCTCCACGAGTAGAGATGATGCAGACCCATTATGCACAAGGAATCCTCCTTTGTCTAATTCATCTAATTGAACTCCTAACCGACCAGTTTGTGAACTTCTTTAGCCAACTCCTTTTTCTCTCCCTCGACATAGGTGGTGCTTCCCGTAGGTAACCTGCTAAAAGCATCAGCAACTACGTTAGATTTACCTAGCTGGTAGAGGATACTCATGTCATAGTCTTTGAGTAACTCAAGCCATCTCCACTGCCTCAAATTAAGCTCCTTCTGGGTGAAGACATATTGAAGGCTCTTGTGGTCTGTGAATACATCAACATGTGCCCCACACAAATAGTGGCGCCATAGTTTGAGAGCAAAAACCACTGCTACCAACTCCAAATCATGTGTGGGATAGTTCTTCTCATGCACTTTAAGTTGTCTAGAAGCATAGGCAACAACCTTTCCCCTCTGCATCAACACACACCCCAATCCTACTCTCAAAGCAGCGCAGTAGATGACAAATCCATCCATCATATCAGGCAAGGTCAATACTGGTGCAGTAATTAACCTCATCTTCAACTCCTAGAAACTCCTCTCACACTCATCATACCATTGAAACTTGACTTTCTTCTGAGCCAGTCTAGTCAATGGTTTGAATATGGAAGGAAATCAATCAACAAATCTGTGATAATAGCCGGCCAATCCCAGAAAACTCCTTATATCTATCGAAGAGGTTGGTCTAGGCCAGTTCTTAACTACCTCAATCTTTTGGATATCAGCTCGTATTCCTTATCCTGAAACTACATGGCCTAAGAATGCCACAAATTTGAGCCAAAACTCACACTTCAAAAACTTTGCATATAACTCATTATCTCTGAGTGTCTTCAAAGCAATTCTAAGGTGATTGACATTCTCCTCCTCATCTCTAGAATACACAAAAATATCATCAATAAACATGATCATGAATAGGTCAAGATACTATCTGAATGCTCTGTTTGTCAGGTCCATAAAAGTCGCAGGTGCATTTTTCAACCCAAAGGACATCAGCAAGAACTCAAAAAGATCATATCGGGTTTGAAAAGTCATCTTTGGGATGTTACATCCTCTCACTTTCAATTGGTGATAGCCTAATTTGAGGTCCATATTAGAGAAAATAGTGGCACCCTGAAATTGGTCAAAAAAGTCATTGATCCTCGGAAGGGGAAACTTATTCTTGACTGTCACCTTATTCAACTGGCGGTAGTCAATACATCCTAAGGAAACCATCTTTCTTTTGCACGAACAAGATCAGAGTGCCCCATGGAGAGACACTCGGCCTTATGAAACCATTTTCTAGCAAATCTCTCAACTGTTCCTTCAACTCTTTCAACTAGACAGGGGCCATCTTATATGGCGAAATAGAAATAAGTTGGGTATCAGGGAGAGCATCAATTTCGAAGTCAATCTCCCTATTAGGAAGGACTCCGGGCAGATCCTCAGGAAATACATCAGGAAACGCACTCACAATCGGGATGGACCCAAGAGTAGGAGGCTCAATATCATTAGACTTCACTCACACAAGGTGATAAATACATCTGTTAGAGATCAGTCATTGAGCCTTGAGGTAAGAAATAAAGCTACCCTTCGGCATAACAGAATCTCTCTTCCATTCAATAATAGGCTCATTCAAAACCTGGAATTTGACTCTCCGTGTTCTGCAATCAATGGAGGCATAGGAGGCGTGACGGCAGTCCATGCCAAGGATCACGTCGAAATCAACCATTTCTAACTCAATCAAATCAGCAAGGGTGTCCCTATGATAAATGCACACCACGCAATCTCTATAGATCCTCTCAGTGCGAATAGACTCACCAACATGAGTAAAAACAGAGAATGGCTCAAGAAAGCGCTCAAGAAGGATCTCAAATCTACCAGTCACATATGGCGTCACAAATGAGCAAGTTGCACCTGGATCAAGTAAAGCATAATAAGGAAAGGTAAAGACTCGTAGCATACCTTCCACAACATTTGGTGCAATCTCGGTTCTGTCGGTTCCCCATCGCATACAGATGGTTTATCCCTCTGCCTGCCTCTGATGCAGCACCTCTATGGTTACCCCTCGTTGGTGGTGCTGTGGTAGAAGGCTGGGCCTTATCGCTCCACATCGGACATTATCTCTGAAAATGGCCCAGCTGGCCATACTTGTATCAACCATTCCCTCCATTTCTTTATTCTTGCAGGTGCATCCTACCACATTTCCCACAAGGTGGCTGCCGTTTTGAGCCAAGGGCAACACTGGTCTGAGATTGTGAACCCTGTGCTCTAAAGTTTGGCTGATCCTGGGGCTTCTGATCATACCTGGTATTCAGGGCTGGTGCACTGGCTGAAGATGGTGCATAACTAGAGTAACTCTTCCGGAAGTAGGACTTATCTCCCTTACCCTGCTTAGTCTGATTTGGCTCAGGCCTTGCTGACTTGGCCCTTTCGCTCAAATGCTTCTCCCTGTCTTTCTTCTTATCCTTCTTAGTCTGCTGGGCATAGACCATAATTTTGGAGATATCCATACCTGAGATCAGCAATGCCACCTTGAACTCTCTCTTCACATGTCTACCCAACCTAGATATGAATTTTCTCATCCTCGCACTTATATCCTGGACCATCTCTGGGGAATACCTGGATAACTTGATGAATTTCAAGTTGTACTCTTTAACAGTCAGCCCCTCCTATTTCAGATTCATGAACTCCTCAACCTTTGCATCTCTCAACTCTTGAGGAAAGAAGTGATCGTGGAAGGCACTCTTGAACTCATCCCAAGCAGCGGGCTCAATATTCTCACCTGGACTTTCTTCCCACTGATTATATCAAACATTAGCCACATCCTTGAGCTGATAGGCAGCAATCTCAGCTCTCTTCATCTCGATTGCATGCATAGTTTTCAACACCTTCCACATCTCATCAATGAAGTTCTGAGGGTCCTCCTCAACCTTTGACCAGGTGAAGACTGGTGGTTCATCCTCAGAAAATCTCTCATTCGGGTGGAAACTATTGGCTCTTAAGAGCTAGAACTAGGAGTCTGTGAACTCTGGTTCCCGCTCTGGACAACTACCAACTGTGTGAGCATGGTGATAGCTCCTCTGGAGTCAGCTTCTATGGCAGAAGCAGGTGGAGCAGTAGGTGTCTTAGGAACACCGATGGCTCTGGCTGGTCGACTTCTACCCCTCATCTCCATCTGAGTAGGTCCCTGAGAAGTGGGATACTCAGCATTAATAGCTGAAGCATTCCTTTGGGTCACGGTATATTTAGGAGGCATGATCTACAAATGCGTGATGCACGAGTTAGAAAAGAGTTTTGTAGAGTTTTAACTCTATCGCATAAAGTTAGAATACAAGAAAGTGTAACAATTCCTAATGTCTTGTAGCCTCCTCCCTATAAAGTGTGGTACATAACACACCCATAAATAAGATTCTACTAGACATGGCTTCATAGACTACGTAGGACTCTTGAACTATATGCTCTGAAATAAGTTTGTTGCACCCCGGGAGGGTACCTTTGGTGTGGTTGGCATTTGAAGAACCATTGCTAATTTCCCAAGAGAACCACCTGACCTCATCGTCACATCAACTCGACAGCGGAAGAAAGTACCCAAATAAAAAGACATCATACAAGCAAATATAGTTCTACCAAAACATAATATCCAATGAATAAGTTTTGGAAATAACAATACTCAACAAATCCTCTACTCGATGTCTATGAAGCCTTTACTCAAGAATATAGATGGTGCTATAACAGGCCATGGACACCCCAAATCAGAGAAATAAACTACTCAATAAAAGTAAGAAGATGAAAAGGTCTCCCCCGAAAAGCAAGGAGGGCTCACAAACTATGGGGATGCACTGGTCTAGACCTTAATGAGGCACGGGCTAAAGCCCTCTATCACCAGTATCTACATCATGAAACGAAATAGGTCTAAATGAATGTATGTACATGTAACATACTAGTATGTAAAATAGCTCAAGAAAGTAAAGCTCGACTCACTCACCTCAACTCAACAACTCATATTCAACTCAATAGATATTCAAGTTTAAAATAAAACATGCTCCAAAAATAGGCTCAGTAGAAAACTTAGTGTAGAAATGTTATGCTCAATTAGTGTTTGCTTAGGAGTTACTCTTCATTGACATCCAATTCCATCACCTTCATTTTGGTGATGCACAAAAAAGGTGATGTCATTGCCACCCCGATCCTAAACTTGCCACGATAAAGGAGGATCAACTCTCTCATGGATCCATAACATAATGTCCATCGTTTGGGACATGCGTCGCCAGAACGTGTTGTATGACTAATCTACGTTGGCAACGTAGTTCTGTGGGTTTGAATAGATATTTACTCGCTCCTAACTTGGTGGTTGATACTTCTCCCAAGACTAAAACATGATTAACTCATCAATCAACTCAATCCTCAATGCTTAGTCAATCACATCAAATCTCAACCTTATTAGGTTATCTCATCTAAACTCATGTCAGTTTCTCATTAACTCAGTCAATAAGTAAAGACAAATAAAACATAACTCAGACTCAAATGGTCATTCAGACTTACTCAATGAGACTCATCATGTAATGAAAGCAATATATATGGTAGGATATGTGACTAAATGTAACATGCTTCTCATGCCCGATAATATTCAAGTTACTCAACTTATGCAATCAACTCAAATCTCAACTCAATCCATGCATAGATTTTATAAAGATCATTAGATTTAGGGTTCATGATACCAAGTATAAAATATTCATGTTAATCTCACATAAGTAGTCATGCAATATGTTAATTATCTCATATGTTGTCGTAAGAACTCATAATAAGTGCTAAAACTCGATAATTAGATGACAGGGATTTCAAAACTCAACTCTTGTTCTAAATTTCGACTCAAACATGTGAAAGGGGCATGTGGATAAATATAGTTCCACACTTTATAAGCCTTACATTCCTAGAAATAGAAGAGACGATCAAAATTCAACTGATCCTCGCTCTTGAGGTGAACCCTTGCTCTTCTCCCTCCTCTAGTGCTCCCAAGAAATCCCTAAGCGTGAAGAATGGTTAAAATGCCCTTAAGCATCTGTTTTAAGACTTTTATTAAATCTAAAACTACCAAGGGTTTAATAAAAAAGGAATAGACAAACATATCCCTCTTAAAACCATCGACTAGGTTTACGAGACCCCATCTATGTGCCGTAGACCATACTATGAGTCGTAGTCTAATTCTCATAAATTAGGGGTCCAAAAATCTGGTTTACTGGAATTTGGTATGAAACCTCCTCTATGAGCCGTAAAAGGTTCTACGGCCCATCTGATAACCTGTAATTCCAGATATTAAAAAATTGATATTCAGACCACCGATTTACAAAACTGATCTACGAGCCATATGTTATCTTATATAAGGGCCTCAAACTTAAAAATTTTCACCATGTCATCGGGGGGAGGGGGGTATGAGGCCTCTTCTACAGGCCGTACATCCTCTTTCAGCAACTTTTCTCAGTCATTTTCTTAGTGCATCTACTCAAACTAGGTGAAAAGAAATAGGGGGTGTTATATCTATTCTCATACAATAGCTCAAGGCTTATATCAATCATTAGGAGGAAGACAATTAGACAAATCTCTAGAGTTCAATTAGGTATACTCATAGAACCATCAAGTTCTAGCATCCTATCATCATGCTAATAGCATCATCACAATCAACATTCTCAACTCAAGGCTCTAGACTCAATCCTTAGGTTCATTCATGCAATTTTTTATAAAATAACATAGAGGATTTATGTAATCACACATGAAAAGTATTTAATCAGTAAAATCAAGTTTATGATGATCATCAACATATAAAAATATATAGCATTTATATAATTTACAAGAAAACATTCAATAAATATGCATGGGGACTCAACACATTCACCATCTCCCTATTATCATCAATAAAAATACATGGAAGAATAATTTCATGCTTTAGTTTAGCCTTACATACCTGGTATGTCGTTTTGACAATCAATCTTGTAAGAGTTCTCCTTAATCCTCTTGAATTCTCACTCCTCCCCTCTTCACTTTAGCCTTAGTCTTTGTTAGAATCTCAGAAAGACTTAGGAATGGGGATTCAAAACCCTTTTTACACTCAAAACGATCTATTTTGATCATTTTTTAAGTTTAGGAGGGGTTGGGAGAAGTCTAGAATGTCCCTCATGAAAACTAAAAAACACTTCGCCTTGGGACACCTAGCCTGCGCAGACGAGATTGCTTTTCAGGGATTTTCACCGTAAATTCTCTGAGCGAGTTTTCTAATCCCGTAGAAAATATTGGGATCACATCTAAGTATGAATCAATGACAGGTCCGTGACACAAACATGTCGCACACTCTTACTAGAATGAGTTTTCGCATAAAAAAATTATCTTTTGATCCAGTTGCTCTAAAAATCAACCAAGACCATTGATCCACATAATTTTTCATGTTGATCGCATTTTCGGCCTCGGAGTTATCATTGGAGTTTGAGAAGATATGTTATGCACACATCTCTCATCAAGGGGTATTTTGGTAATTTTATCGGGTGTTACATCATCTCTCCTTTGGGATCATTCATCCTTGAATGATGAGTAAGGATGGACATCAAGGCATGAGTAACATTCAAGGCTCTTCTTGATACCCACTCAACCAATCGAACCCACAACCCATCAATCATCTAGACAATCGCTATTCAGACTCAGGGATAGAAAAATCAATTTAAATCAAGAGTAAAGACCTTGTCTTAAACATTCTCATTATCAGGAACAAATAGATGCAGGTATTTAGCTTGCATATCTTCCTTAACTTACCACGTGGCTTCCTTAACGAATTGATTTAACCACAGGACTTTGACTGAGACAATCTCTTCGGTACAGTTCTCAATTTTCAAACCTGGCAAACAAAGGATTTGGACTGGGATCTCTGCATAAGACAAGCTATCCTTCAATACTCTTAATGGGATTATCAAGGCACGATCTCCCAAGCATTTCTTCACCATTGAGTCGTGAAAGACCGGATGGATCGTGTCTAGCTCAGAGGGTAACTCTAACTCTTCAGCAACCTTCTCAGTCCTCTTTACAATCTGAAAGGGACCGATACAACATGGACTCAATTTCCCCGTATTCCCAAATCTCATGACACCCTTCACGGGTGGCACTTTCAAGTATACCCAATCATCCACCTTGAACTCTAAGTCTCTTTTTCTCACATTAATGTAAAATTTATGGTGGCTCTGTACAATCTTCAACCTTTCTTTAATAACCTTTACCTTCTCCATCCACTGATGGACAAGATCAGGTCCAATCAACTCGGCTTTTCCAACTTCGAAACACCCAATTGGTGAGCTACATCTTCTCCCATACAAAGTCTCATAGGGGGGCCATATGAATGCTTGTATGATAACTATTGTTATACTTAAATTCGATCAATGGTAGGTGGTCATCCAAATTTCCTTTGAAGTCACGGACACAGGCTCTCAACATGTCCTCTAATGTTTGAATGGTACGCTCTGTTTGGCCATCTGTCTGAGGATGAAAGGCAGCACTAGATTCACTTTAGTACCTAATCCCTTTTGGAAAGATCTCCAAAATTAGGAGGTGAACTGAGCTCATCTATCTGAGATGATAGACAAGGGAACTCCATGCAACCTCACAATCTCACGGTGTAGAACTTGGCATACTCTTCTGCAGTATTAGTTGTCTTAACTACTAAGAAGTGAGCTGATTTAGCCATTCTATCCATAATTACCCATATCGAATCATGCTGCCTTCGAGACCTCGATAGACCGGTAATGAAGTCGATGTTGATCATCTCCCATTTCCATTCAGGAATCTCAAAGTTCTGAGCCAATCCACATGGCCTTTTGATGCTCAACTTTAACTTGCTGACAGTTCGGGCACTTTGAAATGAACTCAGCAATATCCCTCTTCATTCCACACCACCAATAGACTTCCCTCAAGTCGTGGTACATCTTGATAGAGCCAAGATAAATGGAATACCTAGAGTTGTGGGCTTCAACCATAATTCTATCTCAAAGACTATTAACATTTGGGACACACAATCTACTCTAGTATCTCAACACACCATATCCCTCTTTAGAGGACTACTTCATTCAACCGAAGTAGGACAGGGTCTCGGTCTTGGTTTTCTTTCACCTACACCACAAAGATAAAGCAGACTCATTCTAAACATTGACTTCTCCCTCATTATTCTCTTCGAGTTGAACTCCCAATCGGGCCAATCTATGCACTTCCTTAGTCAACTCCTTCTTTCCTTCCTCAACGCGGGCTGTACTACCTATTGACAACTTGCTAAGGGTGTCAGCAACAATGTAAGTTTTACCTAGGTTGTAGAGAATGCTTATGTAATAATCCTAGAGCAACAACAACCATCTCCTCTGAGCTCTTTCTTACCGAAGACATACTGCAGGCTCTCATGGTCAGTAAACACATCCACATGCACTCCATATAAGTAGTGGCGCCAAATCTTAAGTGCAAATACCACCACTGCCAAATCAAGATTATGGGTTGGATAGTTCCTCTCATAAACCTTAAGTTGACTGGAATCATAGGCTATCACCTTTCCTCTCTGCACCAATACACAACCCAATCTAACTCTTGACGCATCATAATATATCACAAAATCTTCTATCCCATCAGATAAGGTTAAAATTGGTACAATAGTCAGTCGGGTTTTCAACTCTTGGAAGCTCTTATGACATTCATTAGACCACTGAAACTTAACCTTCTTTTGAGTCAACTTAGTCAATGGCAAAGATAGGGAAGAAAATCCCTCAACAAATCTGCGGTAATAGCCTGCCAACCCCAAGACACTTTTTATGTCAGTTGGAGAGGTCGGTCTGGGCCAATTCTTAAGCACTTCAATCTTCTGGGTGTCTTATCGAATACCATCTCCCGAAATAATATGGCCTAGGAAAGCCACTGACTTAAGCCAAAATTCACACTTCGAAAACTTTGCATACAACTCATGGTCTTTGGGAGTTTGGAGGACAATTCTAAGGTGATTGGTGTGTTCCTCCTCATCTCTCGAATACACCAGAATGTCATCAATGAACACGATAAAAACCATATCAAGATATTGTCTCAATACCCTATTCATCAAATTCATGAAGGCTGTAGGTGTATCAGCCAACCCAAAGGACATGACCAAGAACTTAAAATGGTCATATCTAGTCCTAAAGGTTGTCTATGGGATATCATATTCCATCACCTTTAACTAATGGTAACCATATCTAAGGTCTATCTTTGAGAAGCAAGAGGCACCCGAAGTTGGTCAAACAGATCATCTATCATTGGGAGAGGATATTCATTCTTTATCGTGACCCTGTTCAATTTCCTATAAGCAATGCTCTTTCTGAGAGACCGATCATCCCTTCGGATGAATAGGACAGGAGCACCCCCAAGGAGAAATACTTGACCTTATAAAGCCCTTCTCTAGCAAATATCTCAATTGCTCTTTCAATTCTTTCAACTCATTCGAGGCCATCCTATAAGACAAAATTGAGATAGGTTGGGTATCGAGGAGAACATCAATCCCAAAGTCAATCTCCTTATCAAGAGGGACTCTGGGAAGATCCTCAGGAAACTCATTCACAATTGGAACCGACTCAAGAGTCAGAGGCTAAACATCATTAGACTTAACTCGCACGAGGTGATAGATACAATCCTTTGAGATTAGTTTACTAGCCCTAACGTAGGAAATAAACTTGCCCTTAGATGTAATAGAATCACCCTTCCACTCTAGGACCGGTTTATTCAGGAATTGGAACTTGACGGTTTGGGTCCTACAATCAATGGAGGTATAACTGGCGTGAAGCCAAATTATGCCAAGGATCACATCAACATTAATCATACCTAACTTAATCAAATAAAAAAGAGTATCCTTATGATGGATGGACACTACACAGTCTCGATAGATTCTCTCAACTAGTATAGACTCACCCACCAGGGTAGAAACATCAAAGAGTTCAAGAAGACACTCAGGAGTTCTATCAAATCTACTAGCCAAATAAGGAGACACAAATGACAATGTGGCACCAGGATCTATTAAAACATAGCAATCAAGAGTAAAGACTCGAATCATACCCGTCACAACATCTGAGAAGTTCTCCTAATCTTGGCGACTACCCATGGCATACAAATAGTTTGTAGCTCCGCTTGCGCCTAATGTAGCATCTTTTTGAGTTTCTTTAGCTGGTGGGGCTGGTGCGAAAGATTGAGCCTGGTCATCTTACTTTAGACAATCTCTCTGGATGTGACCCACTTGGCCACACTTGAAACAAGCATCACTCCCCTCATGGCACCTCCCTAAGTGTAATCTACCGCACTTACCACATGGTAGCTTATCTTGTAAACCTTGAGTCACACTAGCCTAAGACTAAGACCCCTAGGCTCCAAAATATGAAGAAATCTGATCATTCTTGTTTCTGGGCATAGGTGCACTAGTAGATGATGGTGCTGGCCGTGACTGAAACCTGTCACCATTCCCATTCCCTCTCTTCCCAACCTCATGGTTGGATATCTTGGCCTTCTTATTTCTAAAATTTTCCCTATCTTGTTGTATCTCCTTATCAACTTGTTAGACATAAGTCATTGACCTTCCAATATCCATATCACTCACAAGCATAGCTCCCCTTCTATCTTTCTTTGCCCCTTTGTTCATCCCATCAACATATAACCCAATTCTCCCCTTCATATCAACAACCATATCGGGAGCATAGCGGGATAGCTTTGTAAAATTAAGCTCATACTCTTGCACAGTTATAGAACCCTATTGCAGATTCAAGAACTCTCGTACCTTGGCCTCCCTCTGTTCTCTCCGAAAGAAACGCCCCAAGAAAGCCTCCTCGAACATTGCCCATGTCAGCAATAAGGCTTCCTCTCCTTTAACCTTCTTCAACTGATCAAACCAAAGACTGGCCACACCTTTGAGCTGGTATGCAACTTATTCAACTCTATCAACATCAGCCACATGCATCACCCGAAACACTTTCTGGAGCTCATCAACATAGTTCTCAAGATCCTCATTGGGCATAGACCCTATGAACTCAGGCGGGTTCATCCTCAAGAATTCACGGACTCTAGACGTGTCTTGTGCATCCTGTCTACCCGTTGCCTGTCTCGCAGCAGGTGCTATGAAAGCCTGGGCTAAAGTCTAGATAGCCTGGTGAAGCTCATTAGAAATTTTAGCTTGTGGGAGCTATTTAGCAGGGATAGCTGGACCTATGGGTTCATCATGTCCCTGGGGCTCAGGTTGGTTAGCATTTTGTCTTGCAGGATGTCCTCTACCCCTAACGGCTCTTCTTGGAGGCATGATCACAATTCTGCAAATGTATAGCTCACGAATTAGAAGAGAGTTTCATAGAGTTTCAACTCTATCACACAAATCAGATCATGAAAGAATTATAACCATTCTTAATGTCCTATAGCCTCTTGCTTATAAAGTGTGGTGCACAACACACCCATAAACAAGAATTTACTAGTCACCTCTTTATAGACTCCCTAGGACATTTGAACTCCGTACTCCGATACCAAGTTTGTCATACCCCAGGAGGGTAACCTAGACGTGGCCGGCACTCAGAGACTATTGCTAGTCCCCAAGTGAACTACTTGGCCTCATTGCATTCATTCATTCAACATAACTAACCAATTAGTGGAAAACTAAAGAAAATAATGGTGGACAATCTAAGTCTCAAAAATTATATAAATAAAACAGGCTAGTCTAAAAGAAACTAGCTCAATATAATCTCAAATCAACAACTCGACTCTAGTCTATGAAGCCTCTAACACTATCAATTGGTGCCAATAACAGACCCATGGAAACCTCAACTCAAAATAAAGCTAGCATAAAGTTTGACTCTAATAGCTAGATGAAAATAAAATAAGGATCCTCCAAAGTAAGGGAGACTTACCAACTCAGCCGAATGCAATTGATCCTCAAGTGCGCCTATTGACGATCTCTCGTACTTGCCTCTACATCTTAAAATGATGCAGTCCAAAGAACATCAGTACATGGAACATACGAGTATGTAAAATGGCTGAATGAAATAGATATAGGAAGAATAATACAGAAGAACATCAACTCAGAATATACTCAATCAAAATGTCATATGTCTATATAAAGCAAGAATAAAGAGTAGACAATGACCCATCAATACCAATCCAATCTCATCCAATTAAATCAACGCAGAGTACTATCGGTATGGGACCTATCTATGAGTTTCGCTTATCCAACAACAATCACTTATAAGTCAGTGATTGTACAACAATCCCGCTGATGTTGTCACGACCGTTTCGTACTTGCCAGGTAAAGAACAAATTGGGTCCATAAGGGATCTGGTCTCTCATGTCCTCTATTGCTTTCAGGGACTTCAACTCAAAGAGGGAACCTCTGATGTAATGGTTCAATCCTTGCCTAAGCTTGGTGACGTAGGTAATGAGTGCGAGTTGGGTTTACACTTACTTATTTCGGTGCTCGATACTCGCTCCAAGACCCAATGCTCATAAGACTATTAATCTTAATCAATCATATCAATTAGTCTCACAGAGACTCTCATCATCTCATTCGCTCTATCTCAATTGGGCCTTCCAGCCTAACATATCAATTAGCTCATCAACTCAATTCTCATACAATAGCTCAAGGCATAGATAAATCATTAGGAGGAAGTCAATTAGACAAATCTCTAGAGTTCAATTAGGAATACTCATAGCACCATCAAGGTCTAACATCTTATCATCATGCTCATATCATCATCACAATGAACATTCTCAAGTGAAGACTTTAGACTCAATCCCTAGGTTCATTAAGGTAATCTTTTATAAAATAACATATAGGATTTATGCAATCACTCATGAAAAGTATTTAATCAGTAAAATCAAGTTTATGATGAACATTAACATATGAAAATATGTAGCATGTATATAATTTATGAGAAAACATTCAAGAAATATGCATGGGGACACATTCACCATCTCTCTATTACTATCAATATGGGAACATAGAAAAATAATTACATGCTTTGATTTAGCCTTACATACCTGTATGGAGTTTTGACAATCAATCTCGTAAGAATTCTCCTTAATCCTCTTGAATTATTGCTACTCTGTTCTCTTTAGCCCTAGACTTTGTTAAAATCATATAAATACTTAGGAATGGGGACTTAAACCCTTTTTATGCTCAAAACGACCTATTTTGATCATATTTTAAGTTTAGAAGGGGTTGGAAAGATCTGGAATGTCCCTCACAAAAACTTAAAAAAACTTCCTCTTGGGACACCTAGTCCACGTAGCAGATTGGGTTGTTTTTTGCAGATTTTCGCCAAAAAAATTTTGATCGAGTTTTCTAATCCCATAGAAAATATTGGGATCAAATCTAAGTACGAATCCACGACAAGTCTACGACGCGGACATGTCGCGCACTCTTACTAGAATGTGTTTACCCACCAAAGATTTATCTTTTGATCTGGTTGCTCTAAAAATCAACCAAGACCATTTTCCCACATAATATTGCATGTTGATCACATTTCCAGCCTCATAGTTTCCATTGAAGTTTGGAAAGACACATTATGTGCACATCTCTCATCTAGGGATATTTTGGTAATTTTACCGGGTGTTATAGTAGGTGGATGATCTCCTTAGTGTTTTAACAACTTTTAATCTTTCATAATTTTTCAATAATGGCTCCATTAAATATTTATTTTTTATTAACTTCAAAGGATGTTTTAAATAATTATGGTCAGATATGCATAGTTAAATAACTTAAGGATTAAAATCTTTTATATATAAAAGAGGATGTTAGAGTAGATGATGTTGCGCTCTTTTAAGCTAGCATTTATATTTATTCTTTTTGTCAACTTTTTCTCCTCATTTTTAAATTATAAAAAAGCTTCTTCTTTTTCAAATGAAAAATGAATAGTCACTTTATAAAAAAAAAAACACCCCTTCTTGAGAACAAATCCTTTCAGCCTCCTTACATCTAATCTTCTTAGGACTTCTTCTGTTTATCATTTTCCTCTTTCTTATTCCTACATACCATGTAAACTTTTTCCTTTTGCCAACTTTTTCTTCATTTTTAAATTATAGAAAAACTTCTTCTTTGTTTAATGAAAACGAATAGTCACTTCATAAAAATAAACTCTCCTTCTTGAGAACACATCCTTTTGGCCTCCTTACATTTAACCATAGGCCTTCTTCTCTTTATCATTTTCCTTTTTTTCTCCATACATACCATGTACATTTTTTGTTTGTTCTTCAATTTTTTGTTTTCCTTTCTACTATCTTTAGAGGTAAACTTTTGCAATTCAGGATTAAGTAAATTTGTGGTTGTCTATTTAGAATCTAAAGATAGAAAAGAAAACTCAAATAATATATGCACATGAGTATATGCAGAAAATAGAGAAACAACAGGCCTTATTTAGCCACTGGCTCCATTGAGATTTTGGAACAAAATTAATCATCACATCACTCGAACCAGATTCAGAATTCAAACTTATCAAGTTTGATTTCCATTCTCTACATACAAAAAGTACAAACATAATTTTTAGCTTTGTAACTTTAGAGTATTATGGTATAGAAATTAAGGCCTGAACCACTTATTGAAAGAACAAAAAGAAAACAAAGTCACATAAATCACAGTGTGATAACTGACTAAAATTCAATTGCGTTATAAATCTCTGTGAATTTTTCAACTTGAATTGTAGATGATCAACAAAAAGAGAAAACAAAAGTCCATTGACTGCTAACAAATTAAATATTTTCTTCATTAAGTTGCTCGGACTCTCTAAAAATATTATTGTACCCATGATGAATCCTTCAAAAATACGCTACTTGAAGAATTTGACACGAATGTGAAGAGATTTTTGAAGAGTCCAAGTAACATAGATTAATGAACTAACCACTTTTTAAATATTTTTTCTAAATGATCTTTAAAAAGATGCAAATAATCTTTGAATGGCTTTTATTCATAGGTACTTTGTGAAGTTAAAAGATTGGTGGTGTTAAGGAAATTTTACAGAGAAATTGTACGCTTTGAGACGTGAAAGATCACTATCTTTCAAGAGTAATTTCTTGTATATTCTTTTATGGATTAACAAGCAATGCTTTATCAGGATACAACAAAGCCTACAATATGCATGCAATTTAATAAGCTAAATCAGGGATTTTATCATATTTATAGAGTCTATTAAGGAGTTATTTCAGAAGAGTTGCTCCTTTTCTTAGCAGACGCATCTATTCTATTTAAATAAAATTTAAATTTTAAATAAACGAATTAGTTAGAAAAACAAAAATAAATCTTTATCTAATTCAAGGTTCGACCTGATCCACGCACAAGTCCCAAGCCCATGTACAAGTCATTTATATATATAAGTCTTTACTCAAGTATTTAGACTATTGTCACGCCCCAGGAGGGTACCCTAGAAATTGCCAGCACTTAGAGACTATTGCTAGTCCTCAAGCAAACCACTTGGACTCATCACATTATTCATTCATTCAACATAACTAACGAATTAACGGAAGACTAAATATAATAAATGGTGGACCATCTAAGTCTCAAAAATCATATCAATAAAACAGGCTAGTATGAAAGAAACTAGCTTAACATAGTCTCCAATCAACAACTCGACTCTAGTCTATGAAGCTTCTATCACTATCAATTGGTGCCAATGACAGATTTATGGCTACCTCAAGTCAAAATAAAGCTAAATCAAGTCTAACTCTAGAAAGCTAGATGAAACAAATTATCTGCATCCTCCAACGTCAAGGAGGACTCCCCAATCAGCTGATGTGTAGAATAGACTTTCAATGAAGCACCTGTTGATGATCTCTAATACATATCCCTGCATCAGTAAACAATGCAGTCTGAATGGACGTCAATACATGGAATGTACTGTCACGACCCAGACCTAGGGTCTAGGAGTAACATGGAAAATGGGAACCCGAGAGTCCCCAAACAAGCCTCAAAGTATCCAAATTCACATTATCGCTTCGAAAGCGTATTCAAATGATAAACACATAATTCTAAGGGACGGGAAAGTATGACTCGCTCTATGGGGATAATTCGGGGCTTAGGATCTTTCACATCTTATCATGTAATTAAGTCATAAAACTCATAGCCAAAACACATAACGATATTCAATAGGTAACCAAACCATAACAAAATCCCTAATTATAACACTTAGCATATAAATGTAAAGGAGTTTATAAGATGTCCAACAATGCCTCTAAGCATACGATGGGTCGGGGCCAAGACATACCCCGGACTCACCTTTAAAGAGAATAAAACAAGTAAAACACCATAGGTAGAGGAATGATGGTTTGTCCTTGAAAGATAGGACTCACCACAACAAGCAAAACTGGAGATCCGAGCTAAACGTCATGCAGTGGATAAATGTACTCCTCGGTCCCTACATGGGGAGATCATATAGGCAAAAGTATGCGTTAGTACGTTTGAATGGACCAAGTATGCGGGTATGCAATGCATATGACTTATCAAACCTGCATTTTAATGTTAGAGGACAAGGGCACCTAATATAGAAAGAATAATATATACAATATGCCATGAAATTCATGACGCATGAAAATGCAATAATGCTTGTATATATAGTGGGGATATGACCTCAACCGACATGAGTAAGACCAAGCGAGCTATTACTTGGAATCCCACTGAAATCCCCTCATTGGTAAAAAGGTGGTCTACTTGCCAAAGGTAAACCATACTTCACCTTATGGGCATCCCTTTTTCATATAAAGCAACCTTCCTTACAGGCATCCCCATTTCGGATAGGATTTTCACATATACCATATCATATCATATTCACATTACAGGCATCCTCATTTCATATGAAACAACCTTTCTTACGGGCCACCCCATTTTGGGTAAGATTTTCACATATACCATATCTTATCATACTTCACCTTACGGGCATCCCCATTTTGTATGAACCAACCTTCCTTATGGGCATCCCCATTTTGCATAAGATTTTCATAACCTATGCTAGGCACATAGTTCAAGGAAAGAGAGGAAACCCTCAATCCATCGGTCCTAAGTCATCATCCCACAAGAATACATATACGTATATATATACATGCTTTAAAAAGAGGCAATAGTCATTTTCAAATCATTTAGGCTTAGAAGCCAAACATCATTCATAATAATTCATACTTAAGCTCAAATGCCAAATCATAGCTTGTAGTCATAATACTCATGCATAGGAATAGCTCATTCAAATATACAAGATGGTGCGAGAACCCAAAATGCTCAAAGAGCCATAATCATAGACATTTATGTGATCCTATTCTTGTCATAACCCATATTTTTTAAAAATCATATTATAAAACATAATTGGGCTTAATCCACTTCATAATTTCCTTAAAATCCAATGTTCATGAATGCATATGCCATGAATGATATGGTAATAGCATGGGTAATTGAGAATCAATCTAAAATCAACAATATAATATAAAATTGAAGTAAATCCATAATTAAATCCACATTTAAATCATAATATAGTTCACCCATGCACAAAACAAGCTTTGAAGGGGACATGCACATTCATGACTTCAATGTATGTCAAGTATTAGGGCTTCAGTCAACTTAAAATCATCAATAAAGCATATCCCATACATCAATTGAATTTATTAAACGATGATTCTCAAAAGCCATATTTAAAGTAAGCAAAATTCCATGAAAAATCAAATGAAAAGAGTTTGGGTCTTCTTGGTTGAAAGGGGCCAAGAATCAATCCCACATACCTTAGCTAATGAAAAGATTCAACAAGAAATTTGGTGAAGAAAGACCCCTTCCTTAATTCCCAAGCTTAAAACCTACAAGAGTTCTTTGGAGGAGACTTAAGAGTGACTTAAGAGAGTTCCAAATGTGAGGATTGAATTTTTGAGTATTAGGAATAGGGTTTAAGTCATTAGGGAGTCCTCAGATAGCATAGGAAGTCCTAAAAGACCATTAGGATAAAATGAATTTAAGAAAACACCATTAATAAAACATATGGAAAAATTGGCGGACACCACTTCAAGGAGGGTTCACGGGTCGTTTGACACTACACGGTCCGTGTACAGTGCCCGTGAACCAACACTTGGACAAATTATTGCTTGACGGAGGTCCAAAACCAAAATCCAACACTTTGAATATCTTTTTTTGACGAAAGGTTAGCCACATGGCCCGTGTGAAGCTACACAGGTCGTGTAGGTGCCCGTATCCCTATACTTGGCAAAAGTTCTCATGACGAGTTATGAGACAGTGATTTATACTTAGAAAATTTTTCATTTTGGAAGCTATACGGTTGGTCATATAGCCCGTGAACCTTCATACGCCCCGTGAAGGTGGCCATGTGACCATGCTTTGCTTCAATCGTAGGTGTTCCAAGCCAAGGCCATCACACGACCCTCCACACGTTCCGCGAAGGGTCACACAGCCCGTGCGGGGTCCATGTTTGATGTGCCTTAGACCAAAACCTCACGCCAAGGCCACACATCCAAAATTAAGGCCAAGGGTCACTCCACTGGAGGCCACACGGGCCATGTGACCTCACAGGGACCGTGTAGTCTCCCTTGAGGTGACACTTGGTCCAAATCTTTCCAAAAATGATATTTTCAAGCTCCAATGAAGTCGTACATTGTCCGAGTCATTACATCATCTCCCTTTTGGGAACATTCGTCCCCGAATGTGAAAGAACAAGGCTTGACTTAGAACATGAAACTTCCAAACATAAGATACAATGCATGATTCACCATTTGAAAATCATAAAGTCATTAAAACTCATGCCGAAACATATTAAAATCATTTTAATGCGCCGCGAGCATGTCATATCATGAGACTCAAGAATGAAAGACTTAGACCACTTAGAAGAGGAAAGAACCTAATACCTTAGGCTTGAGTAGATTGGAAAAGATTAGGATATCATTTCATCATGTCCAACTCTGCCTCCCATGTAGCACTCTCCACGTGTTAAATTTTTCCAAAGTACCTTCACTGAAGCTACATCCTTGTTATGAAGCTGTTTCACTTGTCTATCCAAAATCTCCACGGGAAATTCCTCATAAGGTAAGTTCTTCTCAATCTCAACACCTTCCAAAGGCATAATAGTGTTAGTATCATTAACTAACTTCCTCAACATACACACATGGAAGACTGGGTAAATGGTGGTTGCCTTTCTTACAAGCCACATTTTCAATCCATTCAACAATATCATAAGGGCCGACATACTGGGACTTAGCTTGCCTTTCTTACAAAAATGCATTACACCCTTCATAGGTGAAACCTTCACAAATACCCAATCACCAACATGAAATTCAAGATCCCTCCTCCTAACATCTGAATAGGACTTTTGGCGACTTTAGGTCGCCTTCAACCTCTCCCTAATGAACTTCACCTTCTCCATAGCCTCTAACACTAAAACCAGGCTAATCAATCCCATTTCCCCCAACTCAAACTACCCTACCGGTGACCTACACCTCCTCCCATACAAGGCATCAAACGGTAGCCATACCAATGCTAGCATAGAAGCTATTATTATAGGAAAATTCAATGAGTGGACGGTGGTCATCCCGATTAACTTTGAACTCCAACCCACAAGCCCTCAACATATCCTCCAAGGTTAGAATTGTCCTCTCAGCTTGCCCATCGGTTTGAGGATGAAAGGCAGTGCTCAATTTAACCTTAGTACCAAGTCCCTTTTGAAACGACCTCCAAAAGTAAGAAGTGAATTGGGTACCACGATCTGATATGATAGACCTAGGCACACCATGCAACATCACCAACTCTTAGATATATAACCTTGCATAATCTTCGGCACCAAAAGTAGCCTTGACAAGTGGAAAGTGAGCCGACTTAGTCATCTAATCAACGAGAACCCAAATGGAATCAAATTGTCTTCGGGTCCAAGACAACCCAACTACAAAGTCTATGTTCACATCTTCCCACTTCCAAGTGGGAATCTCCATGTCTTGATCCAAACCACTGGGTCTTTGGTGCTCTACCTTTACTTATTGATAATTTGGGCACTCGGATACGCACTTGGCTATGTCCTTCTTCATACCATGCCACCAATA
This sequence comes from Solanum rostratum, assembly GCA_029948455.1. NCBI lineage: Eukaryota > Viridiplantae > Streptophyta > Magnoliopsida > Solanales > Solanaceae > Solanum > Solanum rostratum. Next base: position 68,770,519 of record CM057046.1, read on the forward strand.
CACCTCCTTCAAATCCTGATACATCTTAGCAGATCCCAGATGAATAGAATAATGAGAGTTGTGAGCTTCACTCATGATCACCCTTCTAAGACCATCCACATCCGGAACACATAGTCGGTCTTGGTACTGAAGTACACCATTTCCCCCTTGGGAGAACACCTCAATCTCATTGTTGGGAATCAATTTCTTCAATTCAACCAATGATGGATCAAAATCTTGGTTAGCTTTTATATCAACATCCACTGAAGATTCGACCTATTTTAAACATAAATACCACCATCATTAGAGTCGGCCAACCTAAAACCCAACCTAGCCAACCGGTGAACATCCTTTGCCAACTCCCTCTTCTTTTCCCCAACATGAGCCACACTCCTCATAGATAGCCTACTAAGAGCATCAGCAACAACATTAGCCTTGTCGGGTGATATTGAACACTCATGTCATAGTCCTTTAGGAGTTCCAACCATATTCTTTGCCTAAAGTTGAGATCCTTTTGAATGAACATATATTGCAAACTCTTATGATTGGTGAAAACATCAACATGTACCCCATACAAGTAGTGTTTCCAAATATTCAAGGCAAAGACCACCGGGCTAACTCAAGATCATGCGTGAGGTAATTACGCTCATGCACCTTCAGTTGCCATGATGTATATGCTATTACCTTACCATGTTGCATAAGTACACAACCCAACCCGATCCGTGAAGCATCACAATACACCACAAATCCCTCCAAGACATTAGGTTAAGTCAAGACAGGAGCTGATGTAAGACGATCCTTCAATGTTTGAAAACTATTCTCGTATTCATATGACCACACAAACTTAACCTTCTTTTGGGTCAATTTAGTCAACGGAGACACAATAGATGAGAACCCTTCAAAAAAACCTCCTATAATAGCCGGCCAACCCTAGAAAACTTTGAATATCTGGAGGAGTCAATGGTCTAGGCCAATTCTTCACGTCCTCGATCTTCTTCCAATCAACCTTAATACCATCACTGAACATTACATGACCAAGAAAGGCTACTTCCTCCAAACAAAACTCACATATGCTAAACTTGGCATACAACTCCTTTTAGCTCAAGGTTTATAGAACCAACCTCAAATGATCCATGTGCTCCTGCTCACTTCGCAATATATCAATGAAGACAACCATAAAACTGTCATGGAATGGCTTGAACACCCGATTCATAAGATCCATGAACACGGCTGGAACATTAGTTAAGCCAAAAAATAACACCATAAACTCAAAGTGCTCATACCTTGTCCGAAAATCCATCTTGGGAATATCACACTCTCTATCCTTCAGCTGATGATACCAGGAACGGAGATCAATCTTTAGGAAGTGGGTCACCCCTTGAAGTTGGTCAAACAAGTCATCGATCCTAGGCAACGAGTACTTATTTTTAATGGTCATCTTATTCAATTGTCTATAATCGATACACATTCGTAGAGATCCATCTTTCTTCCTTACAAAAAACACCAGAGCACCCTATAGCGATATACTTGGCCTAATGAAGCCCTTCTCATACAAGTCTTTCAACTGATCCTTCAACTCTTCCAACTCAACCGATGCCATATGATAGGGAGGAATAGAAATAGGCTGATTATTTAGGAGAAGATCTATGCCAAAGTCTATTTCCCTTTCGGGAGGAATACCGAGCAAGTCTCTAGGAAACACATCCAGAAACTCATTCACCACCAGGACCGACTCAAGAGAAGGTGATTCGGTCTCCATATCCTTGACCCTCACATTATGATAAATGCACCCCTTGGAGATCATCTTCCTGGCCTTGAGTCGGAAATAAACTGACCCTTAATAGCAGAGTCACTACCCTCCCATTCAAGAATGGGCTCACCGGGAGGTTGGAACTTGACCTTTCGGGTTCTACAATCTATGGAGACATATGATGCATGCAACCAATCCATCCCAAGAATCACGTTAAAATCGAATATCCCAAGTTCCACAAGGTCACACGGGAAGACTTTATACAACACAAAGACAGGACAACCACGATAGACCCTATGTGCAACAACAAATTCACCCATGAGAGTATAAACTAAGAAAGGATCCTTCAAAATTTTGAGACTCAAACCAAATTTAACAGCCAACAGAGGAGTCACAAAATATAAATTTGCACCCGGGTCAAGCAAAACATAAGCATCAAAATCAAAGACTTTTAACATACTAGTCGTAACATCTGGAACTTCCTTAACCTCCTGATGGGCATGAATAGCATAGAACCTATTGTTTCTTGGGGAAACACCTTGGGGAGCTCTTTGTTGACCTTGTCCACCTTGAGCCGCTTGACCTTGACCTCTATGGACATTCTTAGGACAATCAGCAATTTTGTGGTTCTTATCACCACACCAAAATCAGGCGCCCAAATTCTTCCAAGAAGCACCTGTGTGGGGCTTCCCACACTTTTCACATGGAGGATACCATGGTCTACAACCAACCGGAGCCTTAGGAGAAGGCACTTTAGCACTAGCAACCCAAGCACTGGAATCTTGGCCTTGTTAAAAAACCACTTCGAGAGCCGGAGAACCCCCCCATAAAAATGGGCCCTCTTAAGATCATGTACTCTCATCTCCTTGAGTTTCTTCCCTTCGATCTGTTTGGAATATACCATAAGTCTAGAGATATCCTTATCCTGCATGAGTATGACTATACGACATTCTTTCATAAGTGAGTCAGAGATACCAGAAATGAACTTGTGCATCCTTGCATGAGAATCAGCCACAAGTTTCAGAGCATACTTGGAAAACTTAGTGAACGTCAGGGCATAGTCCCTCACACTCATACCCCCTTGCTTAAGGTTGATAAATTCAGTCATCTGGCCTCCCTAAGCTCTAGTGGAGAGAAATAATCCAGGAAGGCAAGCATGAACTCGTGCCAAGTGACCGTATTACCAAAACCCTCTCCATAGACAATTGGGTGTACCACACCTGAGCTAAATCTTTCAATTGATAGGCAGCCAATTCATTCTTCTCCTCAAAAGTGACACCCATAACGTTTAACACCTTGGTGAGTTCATTACTGAAATCTTGGGCATCCTCATCATCTTTTGACCCATAAAACTCAGAAGGATTTATCCGAGTGAAATCCCTCACCCTAGAAGCTGGAGTGGGATCCCGTGAAAGATTAGCCTGCCTAGTGTGAGATGTCACCACCTGGGCAAGCATAGAAAAGGTCGTATGGAATTTACTATTAGAGATAGGCTCATCCATAGGCCCTTGAGGTGCTTGACCCTCATTAGTCGGGGCAAGTCTTGGTAGGTGGGGTCTTCTTTGAGGCATCTTCTGAAACAAAGCAATGACACTATCAAGATAAGGAAACCAAATATTTGAACCATAGCACGACATAAGGCATGAAGAAGAGAGACAATTCCTAGAATGTCTTCGTAGCCTCCGACTCATATGCATGGTGCACATCACACCTATGAATTGTACTATACTTGATGCGACATGTTGGACTCTGAGGATCATTTACAAACCTATTACTCTGATACCATCTCTGTCACGACCCGGACCTAGGGTCTAGGAGTGACATGGCGAATGGGAACCCGAGAGTCCCTAAACAAGCCTCAAATTATCTAAATTCACATCATCGGATTGGAAGTGTATTCAAATGATAAACACGTAATGCTAAGGAATAGAAAAGTATGACTCACACTATGGGGGCAATTCAGAGTTCAGGATCTTTCACATCTTATCATGCAATCAAGTCACAAGACTCATAGCCAAAACACATAACGATATTCAATAGGTAACCAATCCATAACGAAATCCCCAAACATAACACTTAGCATATAAATGTAAAGGAGTTTACAAGATATCCAACGATGCCTATAAACGAACGATAGGTTAGGGGCCAAGATATACATCGGGCTCACCCTCAAAGAGAATAAAAACAAGTAAAACATCATAGGTAGAGGACTGGTGGCTTGTCCTTGAAAGATAGAAATCACCAAAACAACCAAAACTTGATATCTGAGCTAAATGTCATACGGTGGATAAATGTACTCCTCGGTCCCTACATGGTGAGATCATGTAGGCAAAAGTATGTGTTAGTACATTTGAATGTACTAAGTATGTGGTCATACAATGTATATGACTTATCAAACCTACATTTCAATGTTAGATGACAAGGGCACCTAATATAGAAAGAATCATATATCCAAAGAAGAACTATATACAATAAGCCATGAAATTCATAATGCATGAAAATGCAATAATGCTCGTATATATAGTGGGGATGTGACCTTAACCGATATGAGTAAGACCAAGCGAGCTATCACTTGGAATCCTGATGAAATCCCCTCATCGGTAAAGAGGTTGTCTACTTGCAAAAGGTAAACCATACTTCACCTTACGGGCATCCCCATTTCGGATGAGGCAACCTTCTTTACGGGCATTCCTATTTTGGATAGGATTTTCATATATACCATATCATATTATACTTCACATTACGGGCATCTCCATTTCGTATGAAGCAACCTTCCTTACGGGCATCCCCATTTTAGATAGGATTTTCATAACCTATGCTAGGCACATTGTTCAAGAAAAGAGAAGGAACCCTCAATCCATCGGTGCTAAGACGTCTTCCCATAAGAATACATAGCTTTCAAAAGAGGCAATGGTCATTTCTAAGTCATTTCAATGCAATCTTAGGCTTAAAACCCAAACATCATTCATAATAATCCATACTTAGGCTCAAATGCCAAATCATAGCTTGTAGTCATAATATTCATGCATAGGAATAGCTAATTAAAAATATACAAGATGACGCAAGCACCCAAAATTCTCAAACAACCATAATTATAGACATTTATGTGATCACATTCTTGTCATAAGCCATATCTTATCAAAATCATATCATAAAACATAATTGGGCTTAACCCACTTCATAATTTCTATGAAATCCAAGGTTCATGAATGCATATGCCATGAATGATGTGGTAATGGCATGGGTAATTGAGATTCAATCTAAAATCAATAATATAATATTAAATTAAAGTAAATCCATAATTAAATCCACATTTAAATCATAATACAGATTACCAATGCACAAAACAAGCTTTAAAGGGGACATGCACATTCATAACTTTATAACTTCAATGTAAATCATCATACTAGGGCTTTAATCAACTTAAAATCATTAATAAAGCATAACCCATACATCAATTGAATTTATTAAATAATAATTTTCAAAACACACATTTAAATTAAATTAAAAATCAATTGAAAAGAGATTGGGTCTTCTTTGTTGAAAGGGACCAAGAATCAATCCCACATACCTTAGCTATTGAAAAGATTCAACAAGAAATTTGGTGAAGAAAAAGCCCTTCCTTGATTCCCAAGCTTAAACCCACAAGAGTTCTTTTAAGGAGACTTAAGAGTGACTTGAGAGGATTCCAAATGTGAGGAGTGAATTTTTGAGTATTATGAATAGGGTTTAAGTCATTAGCGAGTCCTTAGAGAGCATAGGAAGTCCTCAAAGACCATTAGGATACACCAAATTTACATAAATGCCATTAATGAAATGGATGAAAAAATTGGCTGACACCACCTCAAGGAAGGGTTCACGGGCTGTGTGACACTATACGATCCGTGTATAGTGCCTGTGAACAAACACTTGGACAAATTATTGCTTAACAGGGGTCCAAAACTATAATCCAACACTTAGAATATTTTTTTGATGAAAAGTTAGTCATACGGATGGGCCACACGGCCCGTGTGAAACTACACGGGTCGTGTATGTGCCCAAATCCCCATACTTGGGAAAAATTCTCACAACGAGTTATGAGACGGTGATTTATTCTTAGAATAATTTTAATTCCAGAAACTATATGGTTGGCCATACGGCCCGTGAAGGTGGTCGTGTGACCACACTTTGACCAATCGTTCGTGTTCCAAGCTAGAGGCTATCACATGGTCCGTGAAGTGTCACACAGCCCGTGTGGGGTCCAAGTGTAATGTGCCTTAGCCCAAAACTCCATGCCAAGGCCACACATCCAAAATTAAGGCCAAGGGTCACTCCACTAGAGGCCATATGGGTCGTGTGACCTCAAAAGGACCGTGCAGTCTCCCTTGAGGTGATACTTGGTCCAAATCTTGCCAAAAATGACGTTTTCAAGCTCTGATGAAGTCGTACAATGTCTAGGTCATTACAATATGAGTATGTAAAATGGCTGAATGAAACAGATATAGGCTGAATAATAAAGAATAATATCAACTCAGAAGATACTCAATTAAAATGTCAAATGTCTATCTACAACAAGAACGAAGAGTAGACAATGACCAATCTATACCCATCCAACCTCATCTAATCAAGTCAACTCAGAGTACTATTGGTGTGAGACCTTTCTAGGAGTTTCTCTTATCCGACAATAATCACTTATGAGCCAATGATTGTAGAACAATCCAACTGATATTTCCACATCCATTCCGTACTTGCCAGGTAAGGAACTACTCGAATCCACAATGAATCCGGTCTCTTAAGTCCTCTATTGCTTTCAGGGACTTAAACTCAAGTGGGAACCTCTGATATAATGGTTCAATCCTCACCTACGCTTGGCGACGTGCTTAATGAGTGTGAGTTGGACTTACTCTTACTCATTTTGGTGCTCGATACTCCTCTCAAAACTCAATGTTCATAAGACCATCCATTTCAATCAATCATCTCAATTAGTCTCATATGGACTCTCATGATCTCATTAGTTTTATCTCAATTGGGCCTTCTGGCCTATCATGTCAATCATCTCATCAACTCAATTCTCTTTTAACATCTCAAGGGTTTAGATCAATCATTAAGAGGAAGTCAATTAGACCAATTCTCTAGAGTTTAGTTATGAATGCTCATAGAACCATCAAGCTCTATCAACCTATCATCATGCTCATATCACAATCACAATCAACTTTCTCAAGTCAAGGCTCTAGACTCAGTCCCTAGGTTTATTCATGCAATCTTTTATAAAATAACATATCGGGTTTATGCAATAATTCATGAAAAGTATTTAATCAGTAAAATAAAGTTTATGATGATCATCAACACATGAAATTACATAGAATATATATATAATTTACAAAAATCATTCATGAGAAACATGCATAGAGGTCAACACTTTCACAATCTCTCTATTACCATCAATAGGGGCACATGGAAGAACATTCCCATATTTTAGTTTAGCCTTACATACCTGGTATGGAGTTTTGACAATCAATCTTGTAAGAATTCTCCTCAATCCTCTTGAATTCTCGCTCCTCTTCTCTTTAGCCCTAGTGTTTGTTAGAAGCTTAGATACACTTAAGAAAGGGGATTGAAATCCTTTTAGGCTCAAACAACCTATTTTGATCATGTTTTAAGTTTAGGAGGGGTTGGGAAAAGTTTAAAATGCCCCTCACGAAAAACTGAAAAAACATTCAACTCAGGACACCTAGTCTGCGTCGTGGACCTGGCTATTTTTCGCTAAAAGAATTTCAATCGAGTTTTCTAATCCCGTAGAAAATACTGGGATCACATTCAAGTGCAAATTCGCGACAAGTCTGCATCGCAGGCCTGTCGTACACTTATTAAGGAATGTGTTTTCACTTCAAAAAATTATCTTTTGATCCAAGTTCTCTAAAAATCAATCAAGACCATTTTTCCACACATATTTTATGCTGATTGCATTTCCGAACTTGGATTTGCCATCAGATTTTTAGAAGACACGTTATGCGTACACCTCTCATTTTAGGGATATTTTAGTAATTTTACCGGGTGTTACATTATCTTTCCTTTGGAATCATTCATCCTCAAATGATAGATAACTAAGAGTGAACTCACAACATGAATCAAACAATCGAGACTCTATCAGATCAATGAATCACAATCAACCAATCACCATCATATTTATCGACCGATCTGGATAGTCATAAATTACTTAGAGTAGACAAATCGGTTCAGATCAAAAACTGAGATATTCATTAGACATTCTCACTATCAGGCACGAATAGAACATTGGAACTCAATCAATTCAAATCATACAAATATCTCGACAATCAGTTATTCGAACTCAAGAAGGAAGCAATCAACTCTAATCGAGAATGGGACCATTGTGATATATAAGCCTCTATGGACACTCTCAAGCTCATCTTCTCGTCTCAATTGTGTTCCTTTTCATAGCATTTCACTCCATCAATTTAATCTTATAGATCCTATTCAAATCTACGTCTAACCACATCTTCTCATTCTATTTCACACCTAACTCTAAGTCCCAATGTTCTAGTCCTAAGGTGATCATACTTATGCCAATCTGACCCCTCAAAATCTATGTTTTATATCTGCATAGTAACCTTTTCTTAGAGAATACCACTCATTCTCATCACTTTAATACACTCACATAAAAGCAATCATACATTCAAGCCTATTATTCTAACCACTTTATGGCTTCTTTAAGGTCAACATCACTTGAGAATCTTCAAGCCTACCTTAGCACATCTACACCCCCAATCGCATGAACTCTTATCATGAGAGACACTCATATTCTCTTATCTATCTATCACACACATCAAGATTTTTCTAACTCATCGTCCACATCTATAACCTTAAAAGGAAATGGTATCATGTTATTATTAGGATCAAGAAAACTCATTCTCTCTCATCACCCATCACTCCTCTACTATCATTAAATTTCTATCAAGACTGGAAAGTAGGATCACTGAAAGGGCTTAGAATGAAAGATCATTAGCATAATTCAATCGAGAAATCTTATTTGAGAACATGTAAAATGAAGTACAATCTCCCTCATCAATCAAGACTCGTTCTTTAGTTCACATGACTATACATAGTGTAAAACTCAGGTCACATCTTACTCAGCATAGGGCTGAAAACTCATAGATCCATGAGGTAAGATCAAAATCGTTGAATGAATTTATCACTTTTCATCTTCAAAACTCAACATGAACGAGAATCAAAATGTGGTAAATGGGACTAGGCCATAGGCATGCCAATCATACACTAGACGGGAATAGAGTATCACCTCAACTGAAGTATAAGGAATATATGAGATGGTAGAGGATTGATGTTTCATCTTAATCAACCCATCACTATCTAAAACTCAAGATCTACTTTCGCTTATCACATCATCATCTCCCCCTTAACTCTTAAGGTTATTTCTCTAAATTTGTGAATCAATCCCTTTTTCTAAGCCATAAGTACATATCTCTACACAGTTTGGGAAACTATCCACAAGAACATCTTAAACTCTTCTGTTATGTTGTAGTCGCGTATATATAATAGCCACTAAGATTTTTTTTCAAAGATACCACTCTTAGCTTCCTTCTGTCTCTATGGAAATCTTATTATATTTGCTACTCTTAATGATGCACATAACCACTTCCACAACTCTTACAATCTAACCACTTCCTTTTTGCCTGCTACACTTAACTCATGTGCTCCCATAAACTCATTTGTATAAGACTTAGACTATAATGAAAAACTCATCGTCATCTATACATAAGCCCAACTTAGTTACTCGTGATGATAAGGAATGCTTACATCAACCTACTCCACATTGACAACTCAAATATACTATCTAGATTCTTATAGAAGTCATATCTTAGAGCTTCACACAACTTTTCCCTATCATGGATACACATATTAAGCCTCTTCTTATTTAATGAGCTATCTTCAATCCATTGCTTCCATCTATGGCACTTATACCGTACTCACTGCATCGCTTTTCTTGCAAGTCAACATCTTAATGTCAAACACACACTATGGCAGACCTCTTAGGGAAAATCTCCAACTAAGACTATCACTATCATAATGCTATCTCCTCTTTCACCCTATTCCTCAAAATTCAAGCTTAGGATGTAGTACTAACATGTGCATCACACACTTCTCTAATATCTCACCAACTTACAACTACTAGGTAAAAATTGATAACATAGGCTCACTAAAATGTCATAGCCAACAATCAATCAACACACTCCTCATCACAACTCATGTACCACTCACCCATTCACTATACCTCCTGATCTAGCTAAGCTCATAACTCTATGAATTTCACGGGGCTCTACCTTTAGGATCATAAGCTTAGTCTAGATCTATCACCTTAAAATACTCTGCTCCTCTATTCGACATTTATTTTTCACCCTCATTAACACGAATACTATAACACCTCAACACGAACCTCTTTCTAGTTTGAACACACTCTAACACATCCTGACAATAACTTTTTCTTTATACCTCATTGTGAAAACAAAAAGGTACTTACTACTCTTTCATCAAAACTTATGGAAATAGACTCATCGCCCCAGTACTTACCTAATAGACAAATAGCTCTAGTCACAAGCCTCAACCAATCATTACTCTCACATTCCTGTTCCTTCCTTTCTATCGTCATTATTCTGGCTCTAGGATGAAAACTCTGCTTATGGTTTACAAGATCTCAAGTCACACTCTCAGGTGGAAACATTAAACTCTTTAGAGACATAAGTTTCTCTCTCATGGATAACATCAAAAGTGGGTAAAGACTAGAATCATCCCCGTCATAACATTTGGGGAGACATTCGGAGAATCTTCCTGATCTTGACGACCACCCATGGCATACGGCTGGTCTGTGGCCCTATTCGAGCCAGAAGTAGCACCTTTACAATCTTCTCTAACTGGTGGTGTCGTTGTAGAAGCTTGAGCCTTTTTGGCCTACTTTGCACATTTCCTCTAGAAGTGACCCTTTTGGCCACACTTGTAACATTTAGCACTCCCTTCACGGCATTCTCCCAAGTGACATTCGCCACACCTGCCACAAGGTGGCTTGCCTTAGGAACCTTGAGTCACACTAGCCTGTGACTAAGATCCTCTAGCTCTACAATTATGAGGCGCTGCTTCAAAGTTACTCTTGTTCCTATTCCTCCTCAACCTCATAAACTCAGGTGGGTTCATCCTCCAGAACTCATGGACCCTAGATGTATTCAGAGCATCCTGCCTACCTGATCCCTATCTAGAAACCAGTGTTGTCATAGCTTAGGCCAAAGTCTGGATGGCCTGGCAAAGCTTAACATTGTTGATGTTAGCCTGAGCCGGCTGCACGGCAGGGACGGCTGGGCCTATGGGTTCATCTCAATTCTGAGGCTCGATTTGGTTAGCATCTTATCTAGTCAGATGCCCTTTCCCTTTATCAACTCTTTTTGGAAGCATGATCACAATTATGCAAATGCATAACGCACAAATTAGAAGAGATTTTCATAGATTTTAACTCTATTGCACGAATTGAAATGTGAAAAAGGTGTAACCATTCCTAATGTTCTATAGCCTCCTACTTATAAAGTGTGGTGCATAACACACCCATAAACATGACTCTACTAGATACGGCTTCATAGACTCCCTAGGACATTTGAACTCTATGCTCTGATACCAAGTTTGTCACGCCCCAGGAGGGTACCCTAAACGTGGCCAGCACTCAAAGACTATTGCTAATCCCAAAGCGAACCACTTGGCCTCATCACACTCATTCATTTAACATAACTAACCAATCAACGAAAGACTAAAGATAATAAATGGTGGACCATCTAAGTCTCAAAAATCATATCAATAAAATAGACTAGTATGAAAGAAACTAGCTCAACATAATCTCCAATCAACAACTCAACTCTAGTCTATGAAGCCTCTACCACTATCAATTGGTGCCACTGACATATCTACGGCTACCTCAAATAAAAACAAAGCTAAATCAAGTCTAACTCTAGAAATCTAGATGAAAAAAATCATGTGCATCCTCCGAAGTCAAGGAGGGCTCACCAATCAGCTGATGTGTCGAATAGACCTTCAATGGAGCGTCTATTGACGATCTTTTGTACCTGTCTCTATATCATTAAATGACGCAGTGCAAATGGAAGTCAGTACATGGAATGTACAAGCATGTAAAATGGGTGAATGAAACAGATATAGGCAGAATAATATCAACTCAGAAGATACCCAATCAGAATGTCGAATGCCCATCTAAAGCAAGAACGAAGAGTAGACAATGACCAATCTATACCCATCCAACCTCATCCAATCAAGTTAACTCAAAGTACTATCAGTGTGGGACTTATTCGGGAGTTTCTCTTGTTCGACAACAATCACTTATGAGCGAGTGATTGTACAACAATCTTGCTGATATTGCCACAGTTTTTCCATACTTGCCAGGTGAAGAACAACTCGTATCCACAAGGGATTTGGTCTCTTAAGTCCTTTATTTCTTTCAGGGACTTAAACTCAAGAGGTAACCTGTGATGTAATGGTTCATAATCACCTACATTTGGCGACGTAGTTGATGAGTGCGAGTTGGACTTACACTTACTCATTTCGGTACTCGATACTCCTCTCAAGGCTCAATGCTCATAAGACCATCCATCTCAATTAGTCTCATAAGGGCTCTCATCATCTCATCAGTTCTATCTCAATTGGGCCTTCTGGCCTATCATGTCAATCATCTCATCAGCTTAATTCTCATTCAATATCTCTAGGGCTTAGATCAATCATTAGGAGGAAGTCAATTAGACCAATTCTCTAGTAGTTCAGTTATGAATGCTCACAAGACCATCAAGCTCTATCAACCTATCATCATGCTCATATCACAATCACAATCAACATTCTTAAGTCAAGGCTCTAGACTCAATCCCTAGGTTCATTCATGCAATCTTTTATAAAATAACATATAGGGTTTATGCAATAACTCGTGAAAAGTATTTAATCAAAATCAAATTTATTATGATCATCAACATATAATTTACAAGAAAACACTCATGAGAAACATGTATAGAGCCAACACTTCATAATCTCTCTACTACCATCAATAGCGGCACATGGAAGAACATTCCTATATTTTAGTTTAGCCTTACATACCTGGTATGGAGTTTTGACAATCAATCTCGTAAGAATTCTCCTCAATCCTCTTGAATTCTTGCTCCTCCTCTCTTCTCTTTAGCCCTAGTCTTTGTTAGAAGCTTGGAAATACTTAGGAATGGGGATGCTCAAAATGACCTATTTTTATCGTGTTCTAACTTTAGGAGGTGTTGAAAAAAGTCTGGAATGCCCCTCACAAAAAACTGAAAAAAGGTTCGGCTCGAGACACCTAGTCCATGTCGCTAACCTTGGTAATTTTTGGGGTTGTTGCCAAAAATTTCTGATCAAGTTTTCTAATTCCATAGAAAATATTGGGATCATATCCAAGTGTAAATCCACGACAAGTCTGCGTCGCGGGCCTATCGCATACTTATTCTGGAATGTGTTATCGTATCAAAAAATTATCTTTCGATCTGATTGCTCTAAAAATCAACCAAGAACTTTTTCCAACACAAATGTCATGTTGATCGTATTTCCAGCATCGAATTTATCATCGGAGTTTGGAAAGATGCATTATGTGCACAACTCCCATCTAGGGGTATTTTGATAATTTTACCAGGTGTTACAACTATATGGGCTTGGTGTTAAATAGGCTCAACAAAGACCTTGTCCCACCAATGTGGGAGACTCCCCACATTACAATCGGTCCAACAGGTGGAACACCACAAGATTGAGGAGATTACACTTATAGAAAGTGGGCACGACAGTAACAAGGACATAGGATATGATTTTCAAGTCAATGCATTTATTTGCAAGTCCAAAGATGTGACTAGAAAATTTCAAGTAAGCTTTCTCCAAACTCGAAAATCTTCAAGCTTTGAGAATCTGAACATTACCAACTTATCCATTGATTTTCTACTCACTGTTGGTGTCAAATTAACCCTTGATTATAGGAATTCAGGCTATAGATAAAAACAATCCTAGAGATGAAAATACTTGGGAAGTATCAATTGTTACTTGCATAATTTGTTCAAAAGCAAGGATTACTTGCATAATTTGTTCAAAAGCAAGGATCAAATAAAATGAGAGAATGAGTATTTATGGTGTATAGATATAATTATAATTTAAAAGAATAAGGGATAGGTTAGTGAAACAAATACATCAAAATGAGTTTGGTAGGAACTCTTTAAGTCCATGGAGAGATAAGTGGATAGTTTTATCAAAAAGTTGAACTCAATGTATATGTCTATTGAAATCTTCACTTTATATACATCAAAAATTATCTATAAAAATGTCCACATACTTCGTCCATAATGATTCATGAACATATACATTAAAAACTATACAATTAAAAAAAGCACCTAATACTTCTTCTCTGCTTTTCACTTTTCTATATGAGAATTCCATTCAAATTGTCTTTTTGTGTTCCCCATTGTTTCGATTGTATTTGCACACTTGACTTATTAGACTTTGGATATACTTTTTTTGATAAAATCTTACTACGGAACTTTCTTTATTTATAAAATTCATTAGTTCCTTATGAGTAGGCGTTATTAGTACTTCATAACTAATATTGTTACTTTCTGATTGCAAAATTGTTTTTCAAATTTGTCTTACTATTTTGTTTAATTGAATTATATTTGCTAATTTTCATGTTGCACTCCTATTTTCATTTTTTAGTAATCACTTTATAATATCAAATATCGATTGTCTCTTTCAACAATTATGAGCAAAGCTAATCTAATTCATTTATTTTTTCTGATTCCAATTGTTCTTTTTATATTTATTAAATTATTTGATAAAGCACTAATTAATTAATTTATTGCTATCGGTATTTGGATTGAATACTTTTTATTCCGTTAGTTTTTTTATTATGTATGATTTTGTAGTAGGAATATATATGATTGCAAAATGAAGATCTACAAAGGTCATTCTTCAAACTTCTGATGGTTCATTTATACTAGAGGTATCATATTACTCTATTGGTATTTATTTTTATCATCGGTAGTTGTATTTTGAGATATTGAAGGAAGAGAAATTGAATTTAAGGATTAAATTTATTTATAAAACTTTACCTTTTCACTATTTTTAATATTAAAATATAAAAATGAATTGTACATAATTTTAATAACGTCAATCATTACCGTGCAAAGCGCGGACACCTTACTTAGTTAAAATATATAGGAACTAAAATTACTATTTCCGTAAATGCATTATATAAGAAAATCAACTTATTAAAAAAAAGACCAACCAAGAGTTTCTGCATCATATGACACTCTTCATTTTTTTCAAGTGTTTCAAACAAACATCTATCTTGCATACATTTTGTACTCCCTTCTCCTATTTTTATTTGCTTAATATTGACATTCACACATTATAAAGATTAATTTTATTATATCACTTTTTAAATTTATAAAAAAAATGATTATAGTTAAAAATAAAGATGAACTAGAAACTCAGTAATTAATCCTTTCTTGATTTTAATATAATGAACGTATAAATTTGAATAGAGAAAATATTTTTTTCCATTGCTTCTTTCTCTTCCTTTGTGTTTTGATCACCTAAGTCAAACTACAAACGATATAATTTCATAAGAAAAAAAAACAATCTCACCTAGGGGTGAGCATAGTATGGTAGATATCAAATACCATATTGATATCAAAATTTCGATATTGTAATATTTCATATAATATTTGGCATGCATTTTATAAAAAAAAATTGACGTATGGCTTGGTATTCAAATATTGTAATGAATTATATAGTTACAAATAAACTTCATATATATTAGGCGAAATGACCTGGGAGACCCTTGTACTGGGTTCCGTTTGTAATTTGAACTCTTATACTTACGAGTTTGCCAACTGAATACTTAAACTCGATTAAAATGAGACTCATGTGTATAGTTTACTCTCCCTTACATAAATGACATGCCATTTCCACGTCATATATATTAATATCATGCCATAACATCTCTATAACTATTTTTAAACTATTAATAAAATATCAAATAAATAACAAAATTAATAAATTTTCTATTTTAAGAAAATAAAATAAAATTATGTTTTTCTCACCTTTCCTCCTCCTCCACCTCCCCCAAACAACAATCACCATCTCCATTCCCCTTATTCTTTTCTTCTTCATTGTTTCTTCACAAAACAGAGGACTATCTTCAAATCTATAAATCTGGATTAAGTTTACCCAAAATCATTTTATTAGAAGAAATTAGACAAGAATTGAATAAATCTGTGAAAATAGATGGAGAGTTTTTTTTTAGCCTTCCTCATCGAAGAAAAAGACCAAGGAAGATTGATTTTTTGCTATATTTTCATCATGCATAACTTTCAACCACATTTATCCCATCGTCCATCAGTTAAAACAGCATTGTCGTCTTTTCTCCATTGATGCCAATAAATCACCATTAAAATACCTCAATATATTCTAATATTTTTTATTTCACAAAGACAATTAACAATTAATTTTTATCAATCAAAATTATTAGATCTATCATTTATAAATTGTAGCACAATATCATTTGTAATTTGGGGTTAAAAAATTATTAGATCTATCATTTATAAATTGTAGCACAATATCATTTGTAATTTGGGGTTAAAAAGAAAGTGAAAAAAAAGAAGAAAAAAATGGAGAGCGGTGAGAAGGAAGAAAGAGAAAGGGGGTTTGGGTGGGGACGAAAGGGGAGGGCTGGGTGGGAAAGAGAAGAATAGGTTTAAATTTAATTTTTAATTTTTTTTTTGTTCTTTTTATTTTTTTTTCTTTTTTAAAATTTTTTTTGGGTCAAACACAGTGTTCCACGCTCTTCTATGGGTGAAATCATACATTTTTGCCAAGTCATCAATTAAGTTACCACATAAGGTTGGTCAATGGTCAGAAGAGTTTAATATGTTGAGTTTCATCGAGTTTAAGTGTTCAGTTAGCAAACTCGTAAATATAAGGGTCCAACTTACAAACAGAGCCAAGTACAAGGGTCTCCCAAGTCATTCCACCTTTATATTATTATATATAATACTATCAAATATACAAAATAGTATCAATCCAAAACTAAATTATTTAGATATTTGAATTTTGACTACTCTATTTTAATGGAAATGTTCTTTTTAAGTGGCCGAATAATTAAGAGAATGGCTTCTAATTTTTCCTTTTTAATACTTCCACATGTGTAAGATGAGTATGATATAATTGAGACGTTTCTTGATAAGCGAAAGTTTTTCAGTACATGTAAGTTGAACTTGATCAAATTATGATTACCAATTTATTGTACCACAAAAATATCGAGCCATCCAAAATTAATTTGGTAAGGTAATGATATAATATTTTGATAGAAGTATTGAAAACACTCCTAAACTTGACGCGAATTATTAGTTTTGTCCCTGAACATTTGACAATCTTAAAAGCACTCCCTATTTAATTAACTGAACTTAAATACACTCTCAATCTTGCAACATGAGTGAAATATACCTCTGAATTTTCATCAAATATAGGATATTTTCAAACTTCTCTTGGTTTTTTTTTATTAAGATCCCTAAGCTCATGCAAGAGTTTGATACTACTTGCTATATCATATGATAGATTGAAAATGTATTTAACTTCAATTAGTCAAGTTTAGGGATGTTTTTGGGCTGTCAATAGTTCAGAGACTAAATTAACAATTTGTGTCAAGTTAAGGGTATTTTCAATACTTCTCTTTAACATTCTTATAAACCCAAAGCTGAAATTATTGATACCCTACGATCATATCGACCATAAGGCCACTAAAGCAATCGCTTGGGGCCTTAATTTTGTAGGGACCTCCACTTTCTCCCAAGATGGTAAATATATGTTTGTATATTATTTAAAATATGTGTCATGTATTGATAAATTTGAGAAGAACTTTTTGAATATAAAATATTTTTTTATCTCATTTAATATAGTGATTGTTGTTATAATTAAGAAATGAAATAGCGTTTTGTTGGTTGTAGCATCCTTTCCAAAATGGCTATCTATTTTATTGCCTTGTTTATATTTTGTTGATTATCGTGAACCAACAATATTATTTTTATATTTATTTTTTTATTCCTCTTTCACTATTTTTATTCCCTCATTTGAATGTTATAAAGTCTCTCAAACGATCAAGCTTTTACATTATACAAAATGTATTGTTCTGTCTATATAAAAAGATCAAATTTATTTTGTAGTGTCTTCTTCAAATTTCAACCACTAAAACTAATCAACACTATTGTAATAGCATTATGTCAACTTATCAAATTTAGCGCAACACTATTTCGATATTATTATAAAAACTCTTCAAACTTTTGAGTCATATTTTATGATTTTAACTTTATTTTATATATCTTTCATTGATAATTTACATTTTTACTTCATAAAATATGTGTATATTATATCTTTTTAGAGTTTATTTGTAGGATTACACTGAGTATATTATAATTATTCAATTTATATATGTTAACTAAAAAAATTTTCTATGGAATTTAGCTTTAGCCCCCAAACTTGTCAAGACAGCCTTGCCATACCTACCCGTTATCTCACCCTTAACTACTATTCCTTTCGTCCCAATTTGGCTATCACGATAAGAATTGACACATCTTTAAGAAAAAATTAATAGGGTATATAATTTGATTAAAATAACCTTAATAAAAACTGTACTTTTTGAAAATTTTACCCTAACAAATAGAATTTTCACATTTAAGAGTAGTAATTACCAAGGATAGAATAAAAAATAGTTAATTGTTCCTTGATTCTGTAAATTGACAACTAATACGGGACAATTATTTTTAATAACTCTGACAACTAAATTGGGACGGAGAGAGCAGTAACTTAAGTATTGTCATCCATAGGTTTAAGTTGAGATGTCATACTTATAATCTATATTGCAAATGACTTAAAAGGGTATTTGGATAGGTTTATGTTTATGTGCTTTTGACTTTTAAACACTTTTTAATTCTTAGGGGCGTTTGGCAAAGACACAAAGTGTTTTTAAGTACTTTCCTTTCAGCTTAAAAAGTACAAAGAAAAAAGAGCAAAAAGTCAAAATTGGATAGCTATTTACTTTTGACTTTTGATTTTTAACTTTTAAGTTACTTAACAAAAAAGCTTATCCAAATATTTCCTAAATATCATGTTAGTCTCTTCATAATCCCACAAAATTTCTCAAGGAAATAAACTGACTTAATGATTTCAAGTTCAGCCACATTGAATATGTTATTGTTTCTTCGTATACTAATTTTAAGATAAGTGTATCTTGAAATCTCACAATCTGAAGCAGTACCTTAAATGTAGTCGACCACAACGTGCCATCGAACTCTTTGCACTATCAAATTGTATCACCAAAAAAACCATTTCTAAGGCATGGGTAACATAATTCAGATTCAAAAAGAAAAACATTTGCTCCATTCGTGTTTGCTAAGACAAGCAGAAGAATGTTACAATTCAGATAGAGTTCATTCTTCACATTATTCGCCTCCCATCATCTGTAACATTAAAAGTACGATTTCAGAAAGTTAGATTTATCTTTCATACTCTTAAAGTAAAAAGAGCTGCAATTCAGACGCGGAAAAGGTTAAAGCTTCCTGTATAATAAATGAAAAGTATTTCCCCATCAGACTAGTCACATTTGTGTATTTGCAGCAAAGCACTGGCTCTGAATATATGGTCTAAAACATGAACTGTTTGCTTTTCACCAAACTGATAGAAAATGTGTTTTCCCCCACTCACGTCGGGGAGAGGAGGGGGGCGAACACTTTGTCATAGTGTTAAATGTTGTGGAGGTGAAATGGATCTTGATCATATTTACCAGTTTTGAGCTAGTGAGGTGCACTTCTCACTGATTTTATATGGAGAAACCAAACCAATTCACAGTACTAAATTGTTTCATGGAAAGTTGTGTGTAGCTGGGAGATTATGTTCCACAAATAAAAGCAATAGCTGACCCTTGTCCATTAATTTTTTCTCAGACGCACCCTTACGATTTTTCTCCTAGATAAATGTGAGAATACCATTACCTTGAAGAAATCTCCAATCCCCTCAAGAGGATTTCTACGTCGAATGCCATAGAACTTCTCCGCAATTTCGTCTAGCAACTAAACCAAAAACACAGTAAACATAACAGCAACTCACTTGTCCACCATAATAGCTATAAACACAAACATATGAAAGTGAAAAGTGCAACTCACTTCATTGAACATAGATTCTCTATCTATACTAGACTTGTAGGTTTGTCTCAGCATGTTAAAAAGAGGTAAAGCATCCCTTTGCAACCTGTATCATAAATTCAGTTTGTGAAGTGTGAATGACAGCCTAATCATGTACAAAGGGATGCAGCTAGGAAATTTTATTTTTTGCCATGTGATAAATTAGTTAGTGTTCACAATTAGAACTCACGTTAGGAGGAGATAGTTCACAAACTGCATTAATTCTGAGCTGGGGAAGTTAAGAGTTTTCAGTTCAACTTCCATTTTCACCTCATCCATGAGCTTGTTTGCATCTCTTAGGTTTCCCAAAGACAAGTACCTGCCGAAGCAAAGAGATAACAATAGACCCATAGGCTCAAGAAGATAAATCACCAGTACCTTTATTTGTCCCATTTGGCAACAAATATTGTGTGGAATACAATAATATAACCTATGCAGATTTAATTGACATTTCAACCCAAGTAATTTTCATGGAGAATGTAAGGTTTATCGGTGCTAAAGAGAGCACGCAGGTGACTGCACTATTAGGCAACCCAAGGGTTTCGCACTACATTCCTTAAGAGCATGGAGCAAATTAAAGTTGTAGCTGTCCATGAAGCACAGACAGCAAAAAATTTAGTGCTACCTGTTTGAGTGGGATATTTCTCGCGCACCAACACAGGCAGGACACATGCTGTCTCATTTGTGTAACAAAATTTTCATCATTTTTTATTTTGGATGGACATGATTTGGGACACCAAGTAGAACCAAGAAAATCTACAAAAGAATATACATTCTGGGCCTTCATGTAATATATAGAAAAATCTAAGCCTTAAACATTGCTACTATTTTTCTTTTGAGCTGTTTGTTTAGCAGAAACAGCATTATTGCTAAAGCAATAACGATAAAAGTTACTGTCACTTCTTAGTTGGAGCATATTTGGTGACTAGAAATGGGTTTGCCCTTGAATTGAAGTGATGAGGTCGAAGAGACGGAAGTAGGCTCCTATTGACTAAATAGCCTCCTAAATTTGTCCAATAGCTTCTTTCCGGCACACTCCGACTTTCTTCTATGTCTGAGTGAGAAGCTTCCCTTGGGATCGTTTTCCCAGGCAATTTTCCTTTTTCGCGCTTATACACTTTTCTCCGTCTTTGATGTCGAGCCCAGTCCCAGTGACCCATTAGATTGGATTTCTCCCTTGGGCGGACTCCATATTGAGGTAACAAGTGTGACAACTATGAAGTGATACTCCACTTTTTAAATAGGAGAACCTTGTTTAAAGGAGAAACAGAACCATATATAAAGATGAAAAGGAAGAAAAAGTGGAGAAGAAAAGGAAAGCCTGGTTTGAAATTCAAAGAAGAAGATGCAGAAGCTCTGTTGGTTCAAAGGTGGTGCTGATTCCGTGCCCACAACCTTTTGTGTCGATTACTTTATCCTTTTGTTCTTGTTTTTACATACTGCTTTTACATTATCTGATTTTGTATTTATATCATTCGATATACCAAAGCCATTGGGAGAAAAGGGACCTGTTTGTGACATTTTCTTGAGAATGCAAGTCCATATTCATTTTTCTTTTCTAGTCATTTTGCCATTACATTAACTTCTGGATTAGTTTTTAGATAAAAGTTAGAAACCCAAGACAGATAAGAGAGTACATGCAATATGTTGTTCATGAAAGTTGGATAACTTAGTTAGGACCACCAGATGCAAGGAACTAAACTATATTCCAGCTGTACTCACATTAGAATAGCCCGCACAATGGCCAAATCATCCTCTCCTGGATAGCACTGCATGTTAAATGTTGCGAGTTATACAAAATTCAAAACTAAATCATACATGTGGTTAACAGGTCACTTTGGACAATAACTTAGCAAAAACTATTTTCTTAAGTGAATTCCTGGAAGGAAAGAAGATCTTCCTTGCAGTCAATATTGAAAGTATTAATCCAGTTTTTATTGAGCTTTTTAATGTGTCCAGTGATGTCTAGATATCAGAAAAATGATAATAGTACGGGCAGCCAAAGCTTACCTTGCCCATGAAATTTACAAGAGCTGAAGCAAATTTCTTTGGGTTCCTTCCTCTCACAAAATGAAAAGATACTTTACCAATGTCCTGCAAAGCAGGGATGCAACGATGTTAGCTGCAATTCACCCCTAATATATTGACTATAAAGAAAATCCCCATCATGTTCAGGTTCATTAACAAAAGAAAACTCACATTTCTTCAAAAGTAAATAATAGATTTTCT
The DNA here is from genome assembly GCA_029948455.1 of Solanum rostratum. Taxonomy (NCBI): domain Eukaryota; kingdom Viridiplantae; phylum Streptophyta; class Magnoliopsida; order Solanales; family Solanaceae; genus Solanum; species Solanum rostratum. The sequence goes on from CM057046.1 coordinate 68,792,764, forward strand.
CAAATTACCAAATGATCTGCCACAAGGCTGTCAAACAAGATAATCATTTTTATTATTAGGTAAGTTTTACAAGTCATCTTAGGCCCTAATTTCTCCACTTAAAAATCAAGAAAGTAATAACCTAAGGAACAGAAATGGCACTTTTTCTTTCTTGTACCAAGAGCTAGAGGGCATCAGCTTCTATAATGTACCACTTCAGGAGACTCTGAATACATATAATCTGCCAGCATGTCATGCAGCTCTGGACATCCATACCCATGTGTACCAAATTCTGCTGACCACCTAAAAACAAAGCATAGTTAGTTTTTTCACCTTCTGGCATGGCGAAAGGAATAAGTACTTCCAACAAGATAAGAGGTCTTGCAGAAGGACAAACACATGCATCAAGGATGTTATCCATATCTATCAAAGGGCTAAACAAAAATAATAAGAATCGAGTAACAGTCTCAACCAAAAGACACAATAAAATTATGAGCCACGACGAATTTGGGATATCCTTATGAAAATGATGTATTGTAGAGGAAAGAACCATGACTAGTCAGTCAAAGGGAATATCCTGCAAGCATAAGGATAAAGTTGTTGCATCAAGGGTCTAATTAAAGACAGCATTATTTTCCAGGAAATATATCATTTACACAGTGAAACACAGCTCTATACAACTCCTTCAGCAACTGAAACAGACTCTAAGAAGAGGATAAACATGGATAAATATATGTGGACTGGCTGCAGCAAAAGAAAGAGTATCTAACTTGATAGCGGCCTTCAGAAAGGAAGAACAGCCTTCTACTCGTGTTTTGGCTGCCGCAATGGCTTCAGAAAGTTTTTGCAAGTCATCGTCGTCTGCAAGCTCCAAATGTTGTGGCACAGAAAGCCGAGGAAACTTCTTGTAGATTTTCCTGACACGGTCTAGGGAAAATCCATTATAAACCAGTTTAACACTTAAAACCCCTTATTAAATTAGCGACAACAATAACACCTACCATGCCTTAGTCCCAAATAAGAAAGGAACAAATTATGAATCCTCAATTTAAAGAACAAAAGGAATACGAGAAAAAACAATAACAAACACGGAGAAGCGCCAGCTTAATTTAGCTGTCTTATACCAATGCTGCCAAGTTGTGATCTAAGTGGCTACTTAAGTTGTAAAGGAGCTAGTATCTCTTTCTTGACATTCTAGAAAACAGTATTGCTTTCATTTCTACAATGTAAAAGGCTATCATGTTTTATCAACAGAATATCTTTAATTAGTTTTCTTTCTTGATGTCTCATTCTAAATGGAAGGCTGCTAACAGTGGATAGATTGATAGTTTGGGGAATGAATATGAATAAAACGTGTGTGTATTGCCAGGTTCATGAGGAAACCAGAGACCATTATTTCCTGCAGTGTCAAGTTACTAAGCTGGTATGGGAAGGTCTAGTCAATTGGATGAGAAGTACAAATCATAGGACCAAGGATTGGGATCAACATGTGCAGTGGATCAGTAAGATGGCAAAAGGAAAATCACTGGAAGCTCATGTCTTCAAGCTTGTATATACTGAATTTACTTACTTCCTTTGGACTGAGAGAAATATGCATATCTTTGAAAAGAGACATCAGCTGATTAGAGAGATTGTATACATCTGTTGTGTCAAGGCAGACAGTAGAACAAAATCAGTAGTTCAGTCCTTTCTTTTATAGAATCGTAAGATATAGTCTTAATAGGATCCTCTGAAGTGTTATATTATTTTGTTTGTCCATCTTTTAGATAGTCAGCTGTGCATAAAGCTAGACTATGGAGCATGTAACGTTTGCATGGTGATTAACGAATACTATTAGTTACCCAAAAAACAAAATTAGTCTATTATTCATCACTTACTTGGAACTGTTGGAAAGAGGAATTATCTACTTCTGGAATTCTTTGGGAATTTTGAAATAAAGTAAAGTTTTCATTTTTAAAGTGCCCAGAGGATTAAAATTTGTACAATGCATTGACTCATGTTAATGTTAGACCGACTAAATTCAAAAATTGTGTAAGATCTTTACATCCAAAAATGTTTCCCAACTACGTAAATTCAATAAAATTCTTGTTTTCGAAACTGGAACAGAGGAAGCTTCTCCCCGAAAGTACCTCTTGTTACTTTTCCTCCATAGAGTCCAAAAATTGCAGCCATGGATGGACAGACACAGCTTTCTTTGGTCTGTCTGCACCTTCCACGTGTACCAGTAGCTGAAAGGATCTCTTAAATCATTAGGAGCAACCACCCATAGCAACCCAAATAGACTCAACAACAAGTTCCTTAGCAACATCGCAAAGTAGAAATAGGCGTCTGATACTTTTGCATTCTGCTGTACAAAATAAGAAGAAGCTCTTGATCGGTCATTTCAGCAACATCATTCTGTGTCTTTCCTCCAGACAATCCAAGAGAAAGAAAAATGAGTTGATCATGATGTTCCTTCTCTTTATTGTATTGATCTCGAGATCACTATAGTTTCCTCCATATGGTTGGAAGTACCCAAGCAACATTAAACAGATACTATACCAAACTTGGAAGCTCAAGTACAAAATTCAGAATGAATTAAATGATCTGCGCTGTCTCCATTCCTTTTACACAGGCAATGCCATCTCCATACACAGGCAATAACAATTGATTGACCGGGCCATCCATATTCCCAAGCAACAGTTATCCGCCATAAAGCTACTTCAGCGTTTAAAAATCTCCACACCATTTTCACAAATGAGTTCTGATTGAAAATTGATAACTGTAAGATTCCCAGTTACCCATAACTTCCATCCAACAACAAAATAATCAATGTAATCACATAAGTGGGGTCTAGCGAGGGTCGAGTGTACCCAGACCTTACCCTACCTCGTGGAGATAGAGAGACAGTTTCCGATAGACCCTCAGTTTAAAATAAAGCAAGTCCAAGCAGTTCAAAAAAGAGAATACATAACTGAGAGCAGTAACAATAATAAAATAATGTGAAATGGGGGCAGCACACAACATATACAAGGAACAGTAATACCAACAAAACAATGCGATAACCACATAAAAGATGTAGAAACTATGAGAATCTTGCTAATACCACTGGTAAGAAAGAAGGTCCAAGCACTACCAATCATATCCTGCAGGAAAGCAAGAGATCACTCAACTACCAACAAATCTTCTACTCTGATCCGCAACCTTGAAACCCTCCTATCTAAGGTCATGTCTTCGGTTAGCTCAAGATGTATCATGTCTTGTTTAATCACCTTACTCCAATACATTTTTGGCCTGCCTCTACCTCTCCTAACACCCACTATTAACAACCATTCACACCTCCTCACTGGGTATCTACACTTCACCTCTTCACATGCCCAAACAATCTCAGCCTCACTTCTCTTATCTTATCCACCATAGAGGTCACTCCTACCTTGTACTAGATGTCTTCATTCCATCCTATTGGAACATCACGAGTAGTAGCAGCAGTAACTTCACAAGTAGAAGTCCTTGTTTAATTAGGATACTTTATTTTTCAGCAATCCTTGTTTCATTATATTACCTTAGTTTAGTTCGTTTAGGAATCTTTCCTCTGTAACTCTATTTAAATGCTTTCTTACTTCATTAATAAGACAATCGTTTTACCAACAGATATTCTGTCTTTACATGGTATCGGGGCTCTTCACGCTCTAAAGAGAACGATCTGATTTTTTCTTGCGATCCAATTTGTTTTCCTTTCCCTTCACTTAGATCAGCAACGATGGCACATCACAATGGCAGCAATCCCAGAGTTGTCAATGTGGATAACATGACAGGTAACAATGTTATCATTCTGTTCAATCCTGCGTCCCATTTACCCATCAAACTGAGTGGTGGTCATAACTTCACCACCTGGAAAGCCCAATTCTCCATGCTTTTGTATGGCTACAACATATTTGGTCATCCCAATGGGACCACTACGGCCCCCAGTCCCACGATTGTCCTCGGCACAAACAGATCTCCTAATCTTGCCTTCTCAACTTGGTTCCGTCAGGACAAACTTATCCGGAATGCCCTCATGGCTTCTGTCGAGCCCACTATTGCCTCTACTGTTGCTGTCATTGAATCGGCTAAATCAGCTTGGGATTTGCATATACCACTTATGCAAACAGATCTCAAACTCGGGTCTTCAGTTTACATGACCAGCTTGCCCGTGTCACAAAGGACTCTCGCAGCATCACCAAATATCTTCACACTATTCAGTCTCTTGTTGATGAGTTAGCCACTGCTGGTGCTCGTGTGTCTAATCCCGAACTCATTGTCAAAATACTTAGTGGTCTAGGTCCAGAATCTTGTGAGATCTCTGCTGTCAGTCGTGCCCGTGATACGGCTATCTCGTATGAGGAATGTTCGAAAAATTACTTGACTATGAACTCTTCCTTCGCAACGAGGATACTAAGAAACTATCTAGCCCTATCACTGCTGCAGTTGCTACTCCCACCAAATCCAACACCAATGGTCACAACAATCGCAGGCAGGCCAGTAATTCTCAACAATGGCGCCAGAACGCGCATCCAAATACTCCATAACAATGGCAGTCCAACTCAAATCCAAATGGTGTTACTCGTGGTCAACTATGTAACAGGATTGGCCACACTGCAAATGTTTGCCGCCGGAAATCTCACAATCACCTTGAAGCCAAAGCCTACTATGCAGCTGGGCTCACTGCGACCACCAACCCCTGGATTGTTGACTCAGGAGCTACACATCACGTCACAACGGAGCCTCACAATCTACAACCTTACCATGGTAACGAGGATGTCTCCATGGGTGATGGTAACAAAATTCCTATTTCTCACACTGGTTCTACTGAATTAAATGCATCAAATAATGTTTTTAAACTAACCCATACTCTGTGTGCTCCTTCCATTAAACGCAAGCTTCTCTCTGTTTCTAAATTTTGTCCTAACAATCTGAAGTTAATCGAATTTTTTCCTTGACTTTGTTGTGAAGGACTTGCAAATGAGGAAACCACTGGTGCATAGTCGGACCAACAATGGACTGTATGAGTGGCCTATCCCACCTCCCCAAGCTCACATTACCACCACATCAATCCCTCTCACTACTTGGCATCAACGTCTTGGTCATCCTTACTCTAGAGTTCTTAGGTTTATTTAAATAAGTTCTCGCTACTGTTTCATGAGCGAGACAAACTTTTTCATTGTAATTCTTGTTTATCTAATAAAGCTCATCGACATCCTTTTTTCCACTTATCCCTACATAGTGCTAAACCTCTTCAAATTCTTTTTAGTGATTTATGGAGGCCATCACCAGTCTTATCTCTTGACAAGAAGTTGTATTATTATATTTTTGTTGACCAATATACAAAATACACGGCTTTACACATGAACCAAAAAAAGTGAAGTTAAAGAGCTCTTTCAAAAATTTCATCCCATAATGGTAAAACATTTTGATAGCAAAATTTTATCACTTTACACTAATGGCGGCGGAGAGTATAAGAGTCTTGACTCCTATTTGTCACTTCACGGCATTGAACACCTCTCCACCCCACCCTACACGCCTCAACGAGTTACACTTGCAGAACGACGACATCGCCATATCATTGAAACTGCAAGAACACTCTTACATGACGCGTCTCTTCCACTCCAATTTTGGTCCTTCGCGTGTCATCACACGGTCTACCTCATCAATCGTCTTCCCGCCTCCCACCTAAATAATCACTCCCCATTCCAGCGATTACTTGGAAAATCACCTGATTATAGCTCCCTGTGCACTTCTGGTTGTTTATGCTATCCATGGCTTAAACTATACTCCAAAAATAAACTTGAACCAAAATCCACCCCATGTGTCTATCTCGGATTTTCCTTGTCTCATCACTGTCATCAATGTTTTTGACCCAATCTCCGCAAAGGTGTATTTATCTCGAGATGTGCAATTTGTTGAGAATAATTTTCCATTTAAAACTTTGTTCTCCAACATTGCTTAAATCGACTCACCTGGAGTGGGCTACAACCACAATGTCAAATTCTTCAGACTCCACACCTTAAGTGCCCATAAGTACAGATCTGCCAATACCATTAGAAATAGAATCACACACAACAGCCTCCCCATCAACATCTGCTTCTTCTCCGGCCAAGTCCAACAACAACTCAAAGTTACAGTCCTCCTCCGACAATGCATCAGTAGCGGAAGCAACTTCACCTTCTCCAGGTACGTCTATATCTCCCTCATCCTGTACAATTCCCACTTTACAGAATCCACCTCTCGGCCCACTGCTCAGTGTATCCCACCACCACTTTGCCCTACACATTCACTAACGCCTATCCCTACAAACACAAACTGCAACTTGCCTCCTTTACTTTTCTATCGACGCAGGAATACCAACCAATCAACACCTACAACTCCTCAACCATCTTGTCCTATCCCCGAGTTGGACCTCGCTCATTCACCACCTCACTGTCCATCTACTTCTACCCGTGTTGTCCCTCGATCCCAAAACAACATCACAAAACCTAAAAGAATCTTTGATTACCTAGCCGAGTTGAACCCCACCATCATACCCACAACTGTCAAACAAGCACAAAAATATCCTGAGTGGCGTAATGCAATGAAACAGGAACTTGATGCTTTAATTAAAAACCAGACTTGGGAATTGTTCCTCCTCACCCGAACAAAAACATTGTATCTTGCAAGTGGATTTTCAGGATCAAGAGGAATGCAGATGGGACCATCGACAGGTACAAAGCGCAACTGGTTGCAAAAGGCTTCACTCAGAGGCCTGGTATTGATTTTCATGCAACATTCAGCCCAGTTGTCAAACCAACCACGGTTCGTATTGTCTTCTCTATTGCACTTTCTCATAATTGGCACCTCTGTCAACTTGATGTCAATAATGCCTTTCTCCAAGGTAACTTGGATGAGGAAGTGTACATGGCACAACCTCCAAGTTTTACCAGTGATGACAAACCAACGCATATATGTCGTCTGTGCAAGGCGATCTATGGCTTGAAACAGGCTCCTCGGGCATGGTACAATGTCCTCACTGGTTATCTTTCATCCATAGGCTTTGTTAAGACAAAATCAGATGCCTCGCTTCTTGTTAGACATGTTCCAGATGACACAATATTTGTTCTTGTCTATGTCGATGACATTATTGTCACTGGGAGCAACACCTTCAGTGTCAATCAGGTTATCACTTCCCTTGCTTCTCAATTCTCTATTAAAGATTTAGGTGATTTTCACTACTTTCTAGGTGTTGAAGTGATACGCAGCTCTGGCGGTTTAATTCTCACCCAAACTATGTGAATGAGATTTTAAATGATGAGCTAATGAGCGACTGCAAGAGTGTCAAAACACCAATGAGTGCCTCTGAGTTACCGATCTTATCTGATGGCACTCACCTCACTGATGCCACACACTATCGTTGAGTCTTGGGCAGACTTCAATACTTATCTTTCACCAGACTAGACATAGACTATGCAGTCAACAAGTTGTCTCAATTCATGCACGCACCATCAGACCTTCATTGGAAAATTGTGAAGCGTGTCCTTCACTACCTGTGTGGTACCATTCAACTCGGCCTATGTGTTACTCCCATTAATGACTTCAATCTACATGTGTACTCTTGTGCAGATTGGAGTAGGACATCACGGACAGAGTTTTTACATCTGGTTTACATCCAATTCCTTGGTCACAATCCGATTAGCTGGTCTTCAAAGAAGCAAAACACTGTCTCATGCTCCTCCACCGAGTCTGAGTATAGGGTGGTGGCTAATGCCCTCTCTGAAACCTTGTGGGTCACCAATCTCCTAAATGAGTTGTGATTTCCAGTACATCAATTACCAACAATATATTGTGACAATTTTGGAGCCACATTCCTGAGCAAGAATCCTGTCCTCCATAGTCGTGTGAAGCATGCTGCAATGGTCTTTCACCTTGTTCGCCACCATGTTGATATCAAAAGGGTTCGTGTTGTTCATGTTCATGGTGCCGACCAAATAGCCGACACTCTCATGAAGGCACTGCCTAAACCTGCATTTGAGAATAATTTGTTCAAGTTAGGCTTAGTGACCCATCGTCTAACTTGAGGGGGCGTTTTGGAACATCACGAGTAGTAGCAGCAGTAACTTCACAAGTAGAAGTCCTTGTTTAATTAGGATACTTTATTTTTCAACAATCCTTGTTTAGTTAGATTACCTTTGTTTAGTTAGATTAGGAGTCTTTCCTCTGTAACTCTATTTAAACGCTTTCTTACTTCATTAATAAGACAATCGTTTTTCCAACACATATTCTGTCTTTACACATCCAATCAAATAATGTTTCTTTTTTCCTCCTGACCTTCCCATAGAGATTCCCTTGTAAACTTCTCTACCTCAAAGCAACAAGAGATGAATCGGAACAAGCATGTAATATGTAGTGGTGGCGGATAGGGTAGCTTTGATAAGGATTAATATCCCCTTTTGATATGTTCTCCACTCTCACCCATCCATCTTGTTCTCAGATCCTTATCCATAGTTCTACTTATATGTATAAGGGAGCTCTATATCCCTTCGATGCTCTTCTATTCCTTTCATATCATATTGTCCACATAAATTCTAATTGAGACATGCCCTCTTCTATAACTCTTCCTCTTCCATGTGTTTCCACCTTAGCAGCAGATCATACAAAGTTCTTGTGCATGACCAATTCGACTCAAAAAATATTTCTACATCATGCACCATAAAGTTTTTATGCTATCTAGCAATGAAGCAATACATGGTTTATGCTGCAAATTGAGAGAACTAATGTAGTTATATATTAGAAATGTTCTGCATGGTGATTTGTTAGAATGTTCTAGTGTGCGTTATCAATTAGGGATGTTCTAGATTAAATTTTATGTTTTTAGGTTGCAACTACAACTACTACTATACCTCAATCTCAAGCTCTATGAATCCTTCCTATCATTTTGTTCAATTTGAACCCATTCCATTCCAGTATTCAATAGCTCAGGTTCTACTTAGCTATTATATGTTTAACTTGACGAAACCTTAACCAGTATATGGATTTTTTTTGCTTTCATTATGTTGTATTATTCTTCCATTGAATAATGACAATAATTAGAAAGAATATTACAATCATCACAGAGAGAGAGAAAAGCAATGGCAAGAATCAAAGTTCATGAGCTGAGACAGAAATCCAAGACAATTGAAGAATCTTAAAGCAGAACTTGCTAGTCACTGGCAGTGCCCCTAACAAGCTCTCCAAGATTAAGGTGCTGAGGCTATCAATAGCTGTTGGAACAGTGGCTTTTGATGATTGACAAAAATAATGAAACAGGTTAGTTCACCAGGTTCATTCAGCAGATGATAGCCATGATAAAATGCACATACTGCACACAGTAACAAGATGCGTAAAAGATGCTGGAAATAAGGCGTATAAAAAGGAATACTACTCCAAGCTATCAAGAAGGATTTAAAAAGGAATACTACGCCAACTCTAACAAGATGCGTAAAAGAAAGAGAAGTTCGAGTAGAAGAAGGAATTCTAAAAGAAAAAGGATAACACTAGTTATCCCTGATCAGCAACTATAAAACCAGAAAAGAATTCATAGAAGAAGTCGACGCAAAATAGAGAGAGACGAAGCATAAGAGAAAAACCGCACTTAACGTAGGGTTTAGGAGTTTGTTTTCTCTTTGAATTCGTAAGCTATTGTGTAATATCTCAGGATCTATAACTGAGATTAGGTTTCTAGTCTTCAAGTTGGGGGCAACTAGAAGACTTTGGGAACACAAGCCTTGGGAGGTTTGTGAGTAGAAGTTAGGTGAGGACGTAGGGGTGAAGCGTAATTACAAGTTGTAATTAACTGTTGAAGGCTCACGTTGTTTTTATTGAAATTGGAAGAAATTCCTGTAGAGGTACAGGTCGTGGTTTTTCACCTATTGTGAGCTAGGTGTTTCCACGTAAAATCACTGTGTTCAAGTTTGAATTCTGCGTTCTTGAAACAGGTCAACTAACCTGTTCCAACGAGTAGGCAAATTCCTAGGGTGCGCAGTTCTAACAAGTGGTATCAGAGCGGGTTTTCTTGTTAAAGGCTAGTACCTAAGAAACGATCATCATGAACACTGCACCACCGCTTGGACACGGAGAAGGACAGTCTGCCGTCAGACCTCCTCTTTTCAATGGAACACACTTCGCGTGGTAGAAGGCCAAGATGGAGGATTTTATTCAAGGAGAAGACTACGAACTCTGGGATCGAATCATCATGGGACCAACTATTCCCATGCGAACAGTAGAGGGACGACAAGTTCCAAAAGAAAGAAGAGAGTTCGATGCCGACGATCTGACAGCCATGAGGAAAAATGCCAAAGCCAAAAACCTTTTGGTCTGTGGTCTAGGCCCTGAAGAGTATAACAAAATATCAAACTGTACATCAGCCAAAGAGATCTGGGATGCGCTTACAATCGCTCACGAGGGAACTGCTCAGGTCAGGAAATTCAGGGTTGCTATGCTATTTACTGAATACGAAACCTTCAAGATGAAAGAGAATGAAACTTTGCACGAGATGATGGCCAGACTAACCTTGCTCATAAACGAGCTAGCTTCCCTGGGAAAGGTTCTCACATCTGAAGAACAGGTAGACAAGCTTCTGAGGATCCTTCTAAAGGCCAAGTGGGATGTCAAGGTCACTGCGATCAGGGAAGCAAAGGATATTGAAACCATGACTCTAAATGAACTGGTTGGAAACCTTAGAACCTATGAGATGAATATGGAAGATCAAAAGAAACAACCAAGCATGGATGAAAAGTCACTAACTCTCAAAGCAGCTTCTGATGATGAAGGGTCGGACTTAGAAGAAGATCAAATTGCCTTCCTTGCAAAAAACTTCAAAAAATTCCTAAGAAACAAAAAGGGGAAGGACAGGAAAGAAACAGGTAACAGAAAGTGGTCTGATGACACTGGAAGCAAGAAGTGGTCCGATGACAGGAATAACTCCGGATGTTACAAATGTGGAAAGACTGATCATCACATCAAACAATGCCCTTTATGGGAATTTGAGCGGAAGAAAGAAAGAGCTGAGAGAGAACTTAAAGAAAAGGCTGCCAAACAAAAGGAAAGGGAAAACTATGCAATGATTGCTGCGTGGGGATCAGGAATGGAAGAATCTGACATGGAAGACACTGATGAGACTGCTCTCATGGCTGCTGAGGACTCAGATCTTGAAGAAGAAAATTGATCTGAGGTAAGTTGCTCTGAATTAAAAGAAAATTGCATCTTTTCTCAAAAGAGAAGCTAATCATTCTCATGAAAGGGCTAATAGATGATTTTCAAGAAATAGAAAACGAAAAGGATCACCTAATAAAAGATTTTTCAGACCAAAAATTTGAAAACCTTGAAATTAAGAATTGTCTGGAGGAAGCAAATAAAATAAATGACCAGCTGAAGAAACAGGTCAAACAACTTGATTCACTTGTACTAAACTTAAAATCAGAAGTTCTAAAATTGGCCATTGCTGACAAAAGGACAAGTGAGACTAATCTTGAACTTAAGAAAGTAGAAACTGAGCTAAAAAGGAGCAATGTCGAGCTGATATGGGAAAAAGAAAAAGTGAAAAGACTAAATCAAGAAATATCAACCCTAAAACTAGACCTAGAAAAGGCAAACCGTTGGACCAAATCCTCTAGGATAGTCAACCACTTGGGTAACAAAAATCATAATGAGAAAGATGGAATAGAGTTCTTTCATAAAGAAACCACCTCCACTGATCTGTGCTATCTATGTGGCAAAATTGGACACCCAACCACTGAATGTCCAATTACGAGCAATGCTAGAAACAGAAACAATGTTCATGTGTATAAGAAAAGGGCTGAGAACAATAAAAGAAACAGGTCAAGGAATGTGTTGCCTATGTGGGCAAGAAGAGATCTTATTCATCCCTTTTATAACAAGAAAGGACCCAAGCTAGTCTAGGTTCCTAAAACTAACCCTTAAATTGTCTTGCAGGTTGCAGTGAAAGGAAGCAAGCATTGGTATCTGGATAGTGCTTGCTCAAGACACATGACTGGTGACAAACACTAATTCCTTTCACTAGCACCACTTGACGGTGGAAAGGTCTCCTTCGGGGATGGCAAGAAGGGGACTGTCGTGGGTGTTGGAAATGTTGGACGAGAAGATTCGAAAGCTGTAGATGAAGTCTATCATGTAGATGGATTGAAGCACAACCTCTTAAGCATCTCTCAATTATGTGACAGGGGCAACAAGGTCACCTTCACATCTGCAGGTGGTAAGGTTAAGAATCTGAAGACAAAAGAGGTGATTCTGATGGCAAATAGATATAAGAATGTGTACAAGGCCGACATCATGGGTATGGCTGGAGCACATTTAAAATGTCTAAGTGCAATAACGGAAGATCCATTACTGTGGCACAAGCGACTTGGGCATGCTAGTTTGAAACAACTAAACACACTATCATCCAAGAACATGGTTGTGGGTTTACCCAAAACCAAGTTCGAAGACGACCAGGTGTGCAGCGCATGCGCAAAAGGGAAGCAAGTCAGAGCATCATTTAAGTCAAAGAACCAGGTAAGTATCACCAAGTGCTTGGAACTGGTTCACATGGACCTGTGTGGACCAATGAGAGTAAAAAGCAGAGGTGGTAAAAGGTACATGTTTGTTATTGTTGATGATTATTCTAGATTTACCTGGACCTTTTTCTTGGCTTCTAAAGATGAGTCCTTCGACGTTTTCTCAATTTTCATTAAGAAAATAGAGAAGAAGTTGGTGACTTCCTTAATCTCCATAAGATCAGATCATGGAACTGAATTCGAAAATGCTAAATTCTTAGAATTCTGTTCAAAAAATGGTATTGATCACAACTTCTCTGCTCCAAGAACCCCCCAACAAAATGGAGTGGTAGAAAGGAAGAATAGGACTTTAGAAGACATGGCTAGAACAATGATGATAGCTAGTAATGTGGCTAGAAATCTCTGGGCTGAAGCCGTGAACACTACTGCCTACATACTCAATAGATGTATGCTAAGACCCTTACTAAATAAAACCCCCTATGAATTACTCAAGGGCAGAAAACCAAATATCTCCCTTTTTAGGACATTTGGATGCAAATGCTATGTCCACAATAATGGTAAAGATAATTTGGAAAAATTTGATGCTAGAAGTGATGAGGGAATTTTCTTAGGGTATTCTCTACACAGTAAAGCTTATAGAATACTAAATAAACGTACCAACTGTGTTGAAGAAAGCATTCATGTTATATTTGATGAGAATCTCAGTGTCCCTGAGAATAATATGCAGGATATCAATGAACTGGAATTCAGATCAATGGAACAGGCCAACTCACCTGTTTTACTTACTGAAAAGGACGAGAGCATACAGACAGCGGGAACAACTGTAGAATCTGAAGGTCAACAGGCAGATCCAGGCTCTGATCAAACAGTACCATCACAAAACGAACAATCCCAAGGGCCGGTGATAAAGAATTACAAGTATCAGGACTCACATCCTCTTGACAATATTCTCATAGACCTGATCTCTGGAATCACTACCAGATCAGGGATGAGGAACCTATGTGCCTTTCAGGAATTTGTGTCATTAATGGAACCAAAACGGATAGGAGAAGCACTACAAGATGAGGAGTGGATTCTTGCCATGCAGGAAGAACTGAGTCAGTTTGAAAGATGCAAAGTATGGCACTTAGTACCTAAACCAGAAGGAAGAACCATCATTGGCACCAAGTGGGTATTTCGTAACAAACTGGATGAACATGGAACAGTTACAAGGAACAAGGCCAGACTAGTGGTCCAAGGATACAATCAGGAAAAAGGCATAGACTATGATGAGACGTTTGCGCCTGTGGCAAGACTTGAAGCTATCAGACTGCTTGTCGCCTTCGCTGTCTTCAAGGAGATCACCCTATATCAAATGGATGTGAAAAGTGCATTTTTGAATGGTTACTTGAAAGAGGAAGTCTATGTGAAGCAACCACCGGGGTTTGAAAGTGCTGAATATCCTGACTATGTGTTTAAGCTTGATAAAGAATTGTATGGACTAAAGCAGGCTCCTAGAACATGGTATGGCAGACTGTCAAAATTTCTCCTACACCATGGTCACACAAGAGGAAAAATTGACAACACCTTGTTCCTAAAAACTCAAGGCACTGACCTGCTGATTATACAAGTATATGTGGATGAAATCATTTTTTGTTCTACAAATGAGGTCATGACACAGGAGTTTGTCAAATTGATGAATGGAGAATTTGAAATGAGCATGATGGGAGAACTAAATTTTTTCTTGGGCCTTCAATTCAAACAAACTCCCTCTGGAACCCTGATCCACCAAGGCAAATATGTGAAGGAGCTCCTCAAACATTTCAAAATGTAAGACGCCAAAGAAACAGATACACCAATTGCCACTGCCACAAAATTGGAATTGGATGAGAAAGGCTCGCTCGTAGAACAAAAGCTCTATCGAGGTATGATCGGGTCCTTGTTGTATCTTACTGCTAGTAGATCTGACATTGTTTTCAGTGTGGGACTTTGTGCTCGCTTTCAAGCCAATCCAAAGGAGTCACATCTCAAGGCTGTGAAGAGAATCTTCAGATATCTCAAAGGCACCTCTGACCTGAGCTTGTGGTACTCCAAAGGTAGTAATTTCAACTTAATAGGATACACTGATGCTGATTATGCAGGGCACCTAGTAGATCGAAAAAGTACTTCTGGTATGGCTCATTTCATTGGAACATGTTTGATTTCCTGGTCCACTAAGAAGCAAAATTCTGTGGCACTGTCCACTGCTGAAGCTGAATATGTAGCAGCTGGATCTTGTTATGCTCAATTGCTCTGGATCAAACAACAGTTGCTGGATTTTGGGATAGATGTTGGGTGTGTTCCAATCTTATGTGACAATACGAGTGCCATTAACATTGCAAAAAATCCAGTTCAGCACAAACGGACTAAGCATATGGACATAAGGCATCACTTTCTTCGTGACTGTGTAGACAAAGGGTTGGTATCTATTATGTTTTGTCCTACGGAGAACCAAATTGCTGACATTTTTACTAAGGCATTAAGCAGAGAACGATTTGAACAAATTAGGTTAGACTTGGGGATGATTAAGATTGCATGAACTCCCCTCAATGACTGACTAGAAATTCTGATATGTTACTCTTAACTATAAGAGGTGATTTAGTCAATATTTCATATCACGTATCTCCTACCAACTTGTAGATTAACATGAGAATGTGGTTTTGTGTGCAGGATTACTTTCCCAAAATGCATCAACAATTGGAACAGGACAATCAACCAGGTAACAATTGTTGTGCACTTCTTTTTAGATTCAGATAATTAAACCGGGCACCCTAAACCTGTTCCCCTCATTATTACCCTGTCAGCACAGTTCACACCTTTACCGCCAAAACGTCTTTTCGCTCCTATCTCTGACGAAATGACGGACGGCTTCACTTCACCCAATCCTTCCCCTTCCCAACGCCATTAAAACCTCCATTTTTTCACATCTCTCTCATCCTATAATTGAACCACCCCTTCTAACCTGCATCATTTCATATCTCTCTCTCTCTCTCCTCCCATATTTGGACCACTCTCTCTGATCTCCCTCATCCTTCCTTACCCAACAATGGCTTCCTCCCAAGAATCTCTGAATACCTCCACACAAGAAACCCAAGATTCTTCTTCCATGGCCCTGATCGTACATCCCACTGCCAATATACCTCCTCCTCTTAAAATAGACTTCTCTGACTTCCTCAAATTGGGGGGATATGACCAACACTTTGCCAAATTCTTCAATCCTCCATCGCCCTCAACTGCATTCCCACCTTCAAGGGAGCCAGTTCACCCGACTTCTTCCACCACTCCTTCCACCCCTCAGGAACCCACTCAAAACCCTACAAAACCTCGCCGTCGCCTGAGAAAGACCTTCCGAGAAACTATTGTTGTGTCTGAGGATGATCCCTCACCGGAAAAATCACCTCCTCTGACTCCATCCGGCCTCCTCATACTCGAAACCAAAAACGTTAGGCAGAAGAGGCCCTCCAGCACGCTCTGCAATAGAGCAAGAAACGCAAGGGTGCCACTACTTCTTCTCCCCCTAGGGATCTCCTGCTGCGTCAGGTTCGCAGGAACAGACGCAAACACATTTTCCCTAAACCTCCTAGGTCTCGCCTACCACCATTCCCCTCCGTGACTCCTCCAGCCTCTCCAGCAACCCCTTCATCGCAATCCACTCCTTCCCCACAATGAACACCCCCAGTCGTCTTCAAACCCACTACCTCAAAACCCCGCACCACTACTCGAAGGAAACGGGTGCCTTCACCTGTTCCATCTCCTGTCTCCTCTTCTGACAATGAGTCTGAGCCCACCCCTGTCGCACCTCCTGAACCAAGTTCTCCTGCCTTTTCTCACTTCCAACGGCGCTCTCTCCTCCGAGGCCGTGTCATTACTGGGTTGGGGGGTCCTGAAATGGATACTCTTCTTACCAAGCTTGAGGAACAAGGATGGTCTGCACTTTTTCTCCAGACCACGGGCCAACGTAAATTGGCCAAACCTGAAATGTACGAATTCTACGCACAAGGAAGTGTGCGTGACTCTGTTTTCTCTACAACTGTTCGAGGGGTTTCCCTTCGCATCACTCCCTCCGACATTGGTCATATTCTTCAGATTCCTGATGAAGGTTGGGCCCATTACGTTCGTCATGAGTAGCCTCCCCTTAACAACTTGCCCTCTGCTCTGGACATTACCAAAAAGTTTGCTGGGAAACCCACCTTGACTCAGCATAGACGCGTCCAAAGAAGGGAAATGTCTCCCCTGCATAAGCTATATTTTGATGTGGTCAACAAGATCCTGATTCCTCGCCAGGAACGAAGGTCTAAGGCGAGCTATCTTGATCTCACCCTGATGGAACTGCTCGATTCAGGTGTTCCAATAAACCTTCCGGGACTTATGCTGAAACACATTCAGCGAGTTCTCATACAGGACAAGAAGGGACATGCTCTCCCTTACGGGTTCTGGTTAGCCCCAATCTTTGAGGCCTACTCAGTACCTGTGCAGGTTTGGACCATGCAGACTACTAAAGATGTTCTTGGTCAGGTGGACCATCAAACCCTACCTGGTTCAATGCAACGTCCAGGCACTCCACTTCACCGACTACAGATGGCGCTGAATGCCAAACATGCGGAGCTGCTTCAGGAACGGGAGAAATTTGATCAGGAGAGGCGCGACCTCACTCTCAGGATTTCTGAACTGGAGGATACACTCATGAAGGAACGGGCTAAACATACTGACATTGTGCACACCCTTACCAAGCTCATTCCTTGATCCAACTCCCTCTCTGCCCAAACCTATCTGTCTTTTCTGGGTGCCTTGTTAAATTTTCTGTTTCTCTTTAAGTTGCATTGCTTTTGTTGTGACTGCTGGTGGTTCTTCTTTACTTTGTTTTTGCTTTGGGTAGTCTATAATCTCGCTATCGTAAATACAATTCTCTATTTTTCTACTGTCTCTGGTTATACGTTTATATCTTGCTATGATTATTCTTCGCTTATAACGTACTTATCAGTTTTTCGATGATGTCAAAAGGGGGAAGTTAATGAGTTGCGTTGTGCAATATTTATAACCCCCTTGCTTAACCTGGTTCATTCTTGAAGTGGTGTTCCTACTATAGTTGCAATACGTACGTATCAACTCAGGAGTTTGTCATCATCAAAAAGGGGGAATTTGTTGGAACAGTGGCTTTTGATGATTGACAAAAATAATGAAACAGGTTGGTTCACCAGGTTCATTCAGCAGATGATAGCCATGATAAAATGCACATACTGCACACAGTAACAAGATGCATAAAAGATACTGGAAATAAGGCGTATAAAAAGGAATACTACTCCAAGCTATCAAGAAGGATTTAAAAAGGAATACTACGCCAACCCTAACAAGATGCGTAAAAGAAGGAAAAGTTCGAGTAGAAGAAGGAATTCTAAAAGAAAAAAGATAACACTAGTTATCCCTGATCAGCAACTATAAAACCAGAAAAGAATTCACAGAAGTCGGCGCAAAATAGAGAGAGACGAAGCATAAGAGAAAAACGGCACTTAACGTAGGGTTTAGGAGTTTGTTTTCTCTTTGAATTCGTAAGCTATTGTGTAATATCTCAGGATCTATAACTGAGATTAGGTTTCTAGTCTTCAAGTTGGGGGCAACTAGAAGACTTTGGGAACACAAGCCTTGGGAGGTTTGTGAGTAAAAGTTAGGTGAGGACGTAGGGGTGAAGCGTAATTACAAGTTGTAATTAACTGTTGAAGGCTCACGTTGTTTTTATTGAAATTGGAAGAAATTCCTGTAGAGGTACAGGTCGTGGTTTTTCACCTATTGTGAGCTAGGTGTTTCCACGTAAAATCACTGTGTTCAAGTTTGAATTCTGTGTTCTTGAAACAGGTCAACTAACCTGTTCCAACGAGTAGGCAAATTCCTAGGGTGCGCAGTTCTAACAATAGCACAGGTGTTGACTGTGATATCACAGAAACAAAATCCAGCACTAAGAGAAGTATATAAGAATAAGAAGTATTTGCCCCTTGACCTTCGTCCCATGAAGACTAGAGCCATTCGTAAACGTCTTACGAAGTACCAGGCATCTTTGAAGACAGAAAGGGGAAAGAAGAAAGAGATGTACTTTCCTATTAGAAAGTATGCCATTAAGGTTTAAATTGATCCAAGTTAGATAGCTTGTGATGCTATGACTTGCAGAACAAAGTTGAGGACCATATTTTGCCGTTTTGCGTTACTATATTTTGTATCACTACTACGCATTATGAAGTTGGAACTTTGTTTAACAAAATAAAAAAAATTAGGAAGAATATTGTATAATACAAACATAAATGCATTATACAGAAAAATTCACCGGAGTTGAAAAGACTAACCAAGAGTCTCTTCGTCATATGGAATTTTCGATTTTGCTAGTGTTTCAGCAAAGAGCAAAGAAAGCTCTGCCCCACAGGTAATCTGGAAAATGGCAAGCTTGATCAGTAATAAAAATTACAACAACGTCTGGAGAGGCCTAACTCGTGAAGCAACAAAATCAAGCTCAATATGTCCACAAAGTTTGGATGGGTTAATGATCACACATTTATTAATTCAACTCATTTCAGCCAAGCGTATGATATCCTATCAAAAATTAGGTTGATATGCAACCCAAATTGATTCATAAGAAATCTTATCAAAGTATTTTTAAAATATAAATTTTTCATTTAATATATCATATATTATATATAATCAATTATAGTGACAAGTTTGTAGTAGCCATTAAAGAAAATTAGAAAAGAACAAATACAAACTTAGTAAGAATTGGGTAGATTAGATTATGACTCGGGTTTTGATCCACTTCAATCCAAATAGTTCATTTATTAACTCAATCCAATTTGAACTCCCAAAATTGAGACATCTATAGTGGAGGATCAACAATAGAGGTTGAATAATAATTAAAAGAAGGATGTAGTTATTGTAGTGGGAGAGAAGAAAAGCACAACATAACATAAACCTGGCCCTTGTCTAATTGCAAACAAGCACCAGCTTGAAGAACACTCAAGGCGTCAGCGTATCTCTCGGCAGACGCATATCTGAAAATAAATAGACATTATTATTATTAAAACAAGCACACAACGGAATTCAATTGAATGATGAACGCGTTACCTGGCACTAGTAGACTTATACATTTGTTGAGCTCCATAGTAATTTCCCTCTTTCACAATCTTCTCCAACTTATCAATACTCTGTGTTTATACAAATCAAATCAGAATAAATAGAGTTCAAATAAGTAAAAATCAGTTCTTAAATTTTACCTCCTGAGCTGGGGGCTGTATGACACGTCTGACTCTCTCCCTAAACATGCTTTCATACAAGTAAAAAGGAAAATTGCATTTTTTCTTTTGTTAGAAGTTTTTGGTTATTTGTCATTCCCACATACAAAAAAGGAGCAAAAATGGGGACTTTCCCTATTCAATGGAGTCATGCATTGAACGCGAGAATCACTCCTCTCACTTCTTAATACTTATGAATTTTATATATTATATATATCATGTCATGAAAAGCATGAATAATATTTCAATTTTGTTTCTTTTTACTTTTGAGAAAGATTTGTCATACACACTAGTATATGTATAGTATATGTACCTGCAACGAGAATAATATTAAATTAATATTTTAATTATTTTATATTGAAATATTTCATTTGAACATATTAAAATTATATAAGCTTGAAATAAATTCAATTATCATATTATCTTTTAATATAATAAAATAATATGTCTATCCTCCACCCATACACCTCACCCCTGTCAGTTTTCCTTTTTTTTTTTTCTGCATACCTTCACCCCCACCACTTCCTCTATGAGTAAATATAATTATGTAATCGCAAAAAAAAAAATCTTTACTTTCAATATTTTTTTATTATATTATTTACCATCTAAAGAATTCTGATTGTTAATTTAAATTTTTATGCTATATTTCTCCCATCTCTTTCATTTATCATTTATAAATAGCGATATGTATATTATCTAATTAATTCATTATATTCTCAAAAAATAGTTCAAATTCCTCCCATCCCTAGCCATCCAATCACCCGTTTATAGTTTTCTATTGTATTTTAATTAATTTATAGTATTAAATTATTTTTGAGTTCAAAAGATAACCAATTAAGTTTTATATATAGAGAGAAATTAAATACATAATTTTTTCCTGCATAATGAAATACATGAAATATAAATTAGACGAAGACTCCAAAATGATCTGATATGTCAAGAGAGTGTGTGTATATATATATATATATATAATTTATTAACTTATTCTAAAAATAAGAAGAAATTTCATAATGTACGTAAAATTTCAATATGAATTTTAAAGGAAAAGGTAAAGTCAGGAACAAAGAATTTAATTATGTAACTTCTGTACAGTGTGTTTAGTGTTATGGCTTACTCACATATACTTTAAAAATTATTTTATTTACTCTTCGTTCAATAAAATTCATTTAAATTCAAATTCAAATATTATCATATTGATTTATTAAAAGAAGATTAATTTATTGTTCTTCTTTATTCTTGATTTTTTTTCTTTCAAAAATAATGTGGATATATATATATGTGCGCGCGAATAGAGATAATTATTTAAAAATAATGATGTAATAATATTTTTAACTGTTTTTATTATAATTATTATACTGCTACTACTCATATTAGCTTTTAGTATTTATATACCATTTTCTATAATATTTTTCTCTTGTAATATATATGGTGAACTTATTTATACTTAAAAAAATAAATTTTATTTATTAAATAAAATATGAAATAAATTATTTCCACCACGTAACATCACAAAGATAACATAATTGAGCACAACAATATTTAGTTGAAAAAACGAAATTTACTTATACATTTAATAATGAAAGGAAAACACTATTTTATCCCATCCCTTGGGAGGAAAAAACGGAGAGAGAATCAAAATTCCTTTTCTGACATCTAGTATTTTCACATTCCCATTTTTCTAATCTTTTACATTCAAATTCAAATATTACTATTCTGATTTGTTAAAAGAGATTGGTTTATTCTTCTTCTTTACTTTTACTATTTCAATATATATCTTATAAAATATATATTTAAATTGAGATAAATATTTGAAATCAATGAGATAATAATAATAATTTTTAATTATTAATATATTTATATTATTCATCTCTATAGTCTTTTTTTCTGCCCCACTTGATAATATGACATATAAGAAAAACATATATAATAATTGTTAAAGATGTTAAATTCATATATCTTTCATCATTATATTAAGCAATTATTATCTATTGTATAGGAGATTGATTTCTATTAAACATATAAGTCACCCACTTATATTGCAGAACACCATTTATTGATAATTTCAACATTGATAAATAAAAACTAAAGTTTTTGTATTCATTAACATAATTCGTCTTTAAAATTAAAAAAGAATATAATTTGACATTGCAATAGCATGCACAAAATTACTCTGAATTCACAACCAAATAAACAAATTGCCTTGCAAGTTAAAAAAAAAACTTCTTTATTCAAAAAATGGAGATTTACCTTGGCTAAATACTTAACTAAAATGTTTAGTAAAAGGTTTTATTTTTATTTTATTTACATAATCAAATACATTTTGTTTTTATCGATAATCAAATAAATTAATCAGAACAAAAGATATTACTTATTTAAATTCAGACCTAGATATTTTATTTAAAAAAAAAAAAAATAGCTAGCTTGTAATATGTCTATCACTTATCTGCGTATAAGAATAAAAATATTAAAAAAGAATATTATGAATCAATAGTAACAATAATAATTTTTAAAAGAAAAAGAAGAAGAAGAGACAATAAAGCTTGACATTAAATAATACTGCAGGATTAGGATATATATATATATATATATATATATATATATATATATAATGTATGAATTCCATTGGAACTCAAACTGCGTTAATATTTAAATTCAAATATTATATTTATCTTTGTTGTTTCTCTATTAATAAAATTACTTTGTTTTACGAAAGTTAATAAAAATTTAGATGTATAAATAAATTGCGTGTGTGTCTGTTGTATATGTGTATTGGATAATTTTTAATTTATAAATTTATTAAAAAACACACGGACTATAACTTTTGTTAAATCTTTTCAATAGTAATAATAATGATTACTATTTTTGATAATACATATTGATATGTTTTTATTTTTATACAGTATTTAAATTAAAGATATTTCATAAAGGATAAACTTATGAAATAGTATGAGTTCAATTAGAACTCTACAACCATGAATTTCTTCTTTTAAGTTAATTGATTTATTTTGAAAATTTTAATTATAAGTTATTATTATAAAGTATATTAACTTTGCCTTAAGAGTGTCAAGTGGGTTTTCAATGGTTTGTCACTTGACTTAATCACATTGCAAACTACTCTCCTTTATTTTATATATAGATTATATCTACCATATTTATAAGTGAACAAGAGTTGCACGAACACAACTGTCACGACCCGGACCTAGGGCCTAGGAGTGACATGACGAATGGGAATCCGAAAGTCTCCAAACAAGCCTCATAGCATCTACATACACATCATCGGTTCGGAAGAGCGTAATAAAGCAATAAACACATAGCTCTAAGGGATGGGATAGTATGATTCAAGCTATGGGGATGTCATAGGGATAGGGATTTACATGGATTCACATAGCACATAGCACATAAGAACTAAGGGATGGGTAAGTATGACTCACGCTATGGGGATAGGAGGGGTTTAGGACTTTCCACATCTCCTCAAGAACATATCATCATCTCATCAACATCAATAGATAGCCATAATCATAATCTCCATAGGCAAATAGCATGGCATAGCACAAATCCATACATAGAGTCTTCATGTTGTCCAATAATGCCTTTAAGTCATAGAATAGGACGGAGGCCAAGACATGTCCCGGTCTCACCATCAAAGTAAAGAGATAAGAGAAAGTAGCATAATAGGTAGATAGAAGGTGGCTTGTCCTTGGATGATAGGACTCACCACAAGCAATTCTCACAATCCAAGCTAACCGTCAAAAGATGGATGAAGATAGTCTTCGGTCCCTACATGGTTAGATCATGTAGGCAAAGAGTATGCATTAGTACGTTTGAATGTACTAAGTATACAGGCATGCAATGCATATGAACTCATTAAAACTGCATTCAATGCTAGGTGACAAGGGCACATATATAGAAAGAAGTATATATACAAGGAAGAGTAATATATCGATATGCCATGAAACCCATGATGCATGAAATGCCATAATACTTCAACATACGGGGATAAGACCTCAACCGACATCTAGACCATGCAAGTTATTACATGGAATAACAGTGTCTTCCCCATACTAAAAAAGAGGTGATCTACTTGCCAAAGGTAGACCATATTTTTCCTTACCAGCCTCCCATTTCGAAGAAATAACCTTATCTTACAAACACTCCCATTTCGGTAAGGATTTTCCATTCATCATAACATAATCATAACCTTACCTTGCGAGCCTCCCATTTTGGTAAGGATTACCATAAACATGAACCTATGTTTGGCACTTAGTTATGGGACTTAGGTACTGGACCCTTGGAGATAGCCCCCCTCCCACAAGTCCACTCGGTGCTAAGTCATCATCCCACAAGAATATATATATATATATATATATATATATACACACACATATACATGCTTTCAAAAGAGGTATAAGTCATTTGAAATCATTTCAATGCACACTTAGGCTAAAAAAATCAAACATTTTTCATAATCATGCATACTTGGGCTAAAGAGCCAAATCATACTTTATGTCATACTTTCATGCATAGGAATAAGTCATTCATACTTGTACATGCTGGTGTAAACACTCATAATTACTTAAAGAGCCATATCATAGGCATTATATGATCACATGTCATGTCATAACCATACTTTTATCAAAATCACATTCATCAACATAATTGGATCTTAGCCCACATCATAATCTTCATGAAAACCAATGCTCATGTATGCATATTCCATGAATGACGAGAGAATATCATGGGCAATAGAGATTTATACTTAAATCAGCAATACAATATGAAATCCAAGTAAATCCATGAAGAAGTTTACATTTAAATCATACTTGAGATTACCCATGCCTAAATCAACATTTAAAAGGGATATGCATATTAAACCTTCATAATATCAATGCAATTCAACATATTATGGCTTGAATCACCTTTAAAACATCAATTAAACATAGCCAATATCTCAATTGAATCAAATCAACACTAATTTAGAAGATCCATATTCAAAGTAAGCTTGAAATTCATAAATCAAAGAGTAAAAAGTGTTTGGGGTCTTCATGGTTGAAAGAGACCATGAATCAATCCCACATACCTTAGATAACTTAGAAGAATCAAGAAGAAATTGATTGGAGAAGAAGACCCTTCCTTGAGCTCCAAGTTAAATCTCTTATGGCAAGTATGAGAGGAGTTCTGTAGAAAAGATAATTTGAATATTCAAAGTGTTATGAATGAATTTGAATAAGAATGGATGAGTATATGTCTTTTCAGGGGTTTAGGATAGGTTAGAAAGTCACAAACGACCCTTAGAAATCACCAAAATTATGAGAAAGTCATTAATAAAACAATCATAAAAAAGAGTTCAGGTGGCTCGTGGAAGAGCTCCAGGGCTCGTGAAGAGGACCACGGATAGTGGAAGGGTCCGTGGTAAGGGTCTTTAGACACTTAACCAAATTTCAGACAAGGTCGTTTCCACTGACGGCTTCACGATTCGTACAAAGCTCTATAGTTTGTGCAAGCTCCCAACAAAGGTCTAAGTTTCGAGATGATGATTTAATACTTAGAAAATTCAAGCCAATGCCCTCACGAGATACTCACCACGGCCTGTGATGAGGTGCACGACCCGTGCAAGGGCCCATGGTGGGTGCCTTAGCCACTGTGTGGCTGGCTTTCCAGCCAAGGGTACCTACCACGAGCCACTTTCATGGCCGGTGGTGATCACCACAGTCTTTGAAGGGCTCAGTGGAGGGCCACTTGGTCTTGAACTCCACCATAAGCCACAACACACCACACACAAGGCCAAGGGACACCCCTAGGCAGCCTTCACAGCTCGTGGAGGTGATCATGGAGTGTCACCTTGGTCAAAAACTCTCGGAACCTTGATTTCTAAGCATAAAAAAAGTCTTACGAGATTCGGGTCCTTACATCATCTCCTCCTTAGGAACATTCATCCTCAAATGAGAAATGGACTAGCTTAAAAGGCTTGAATTGAACATGAAACATCTTAACATGAGAAGACAATACATAACTCATTTCTTGAAAAACATAAAGAAATTAATAAACAAAAAAAAAAAAAAAGAATCATTAAAATTCATGTCAAAACATCCTTAAAATCATTTTTGTGCACGTGTATGCATGTCATGTCATGAACATAAGTTTAAGGAACCTAATACCTTAAGCTTAAGTAGATTGGAAAAGATAGGGATATCGCTTCATCATGTCCGTCTCCGTCTTCCATGTAGCACTCTCCACTTGTTGATTCCTCCGAAGCACTTTAAACGAAGCTACATCCTTGTTGCGAAGCCGCTTTACTTGCCTATCCAAGATCTCAATTGGAACTACCTGATAGGACAAGTTCTCATCAACTTCAACACCTTTCAAAGGCACAATCGAACTAGGATCACCAATCAACTTCCTCAACATAGACACATGGAAAATTAGGTGAATAGAACTCATTTCCAAAGGCAAGTCCAATCTATAGGTCACTTTGCCAATCCGCTCAACTATCTCATAAGGGCCTACATACCGGGGGACTTAACTTGCCCTTCTTACTGAAACACATTACACCCTTCATGGGAGAAATCTTCACATATACCCAATCACCGATATGGAATTCAAGATTCCTCTTTCCAACATCTGAATAAGACTTTTGGCGACTTTGAGCTATGTTCTACCTGTCCCTAATCAACTTCACCTTTTTCATGGCCTCTAACACCAAATCTGGCCAATCTATGCCATCTCTCCCAACTCAAACCACCCCACTAGAGATTTACACCTTCTCCTATACAAAGCCTTAAATGGTGTCATACCAATGCTAGCATAAAAACTATTATTGTAGGTAAACTCGATAAGGGTAGATGATCATCCTAATTACCCTTGAATTGCAACACACAAGCCCTCAATATGTCTTCCAAAGTTTGAATTATCCTCTCAACTTTTCCATCGGTTTGAGGATGAAAAGTGTTACTTAACTTCACCTTAGTGCCAAGCCCTTTTTGAAACGATTTCCAAAAGTGAGAGGTAAATTTGGTACCACAATTTGATATGATAGACATAGGCACACCATACAACCTTACCAACTCTCGGATATGCAACCTTGCATTATCTTTGGCATTGAAGGTAGTCTTAATCGATAGGAAATGAGCTGATTTAGTCATCCAATCAACGATAACCCAAATAAAATCAAATTGCTTCCAGGTACGGGGCAAACCAACCACAAAAATCAATATTCACATCTTCCCACTTCCAAGTAGGAATCTCAATATCTTGAGCCAAACCACCATGTCTTTGATGTTCTACCTTCACTTGTTGACAATTAGGACATTTAGATATAAATTTGGCTATATCTTTCTTCATACCATGCCACCAATACACTTCCCTCAAATCTCAATACATTTTGGTGGATCCCAGATGTATGGAATAATGAGAGTTGTAGGCTTCACTCATGCTTACCTCTCTAAGACCATCAATATTTGGAACACACAACTGATCTTGATACTGAAGTACACCATCTCCCCCTTGGGAGAAAATCTCTATCTTCTTTTCCGCCACCAACTTCTTCAACGCAACCAAGGATGGGTCCAAGTCTTGTTTTGCCTTAACATCAACAACCACAGAAAACTCAGCCCCATTATGAACATGAATACCACCATCATTAGAGTCATCCAATCTAACACCCAACCTAGCCAAATGGTGAACATCTTTTACCAATTCCTGCTTTCCTTCATCAACATAGGCCACACTACCCATGGATAGCCTACTAAGAGCATTGGCCACAACATTTGCCTTGTCGAGATGATATTCAACACTCATGTCGTAATCTTTAAGAAGTTCTAACCACTTTATTTTCCTCAAATTAAGATCCCTTTGGGTGAACACATATTGCAAGCGCTTGTGATTAGTGAACACATCAACATGAACCCCATATAAATAGTGTCTCCAAATTTTCAAAACAAACACCATATCCACTAACTCAAGATCATGAGTCGAATAATTTTGTTCATGCACCTTCAATTACCTTGATGCATAAGCTATTGCCTTACCATGTTGTATGAGCACACAACCCAACCCAATCCGAGAAGCATCACAATACACCACAAACCCATCTAAGCCATCCGGTAAAGTCAAAATAGAAGCTGAGGTAAGTTGATCTTTTAAAGTCTGAAAATGCTTCTCACACTCATCCGACCATCCTAAACTCCATACATGATCTAATAAGGTTGTTTTGACGTAAAAGGGGTGTAAACCCCCCATTTTATGTCCTATTCCAATATTCTACTAAGGCTAGGGCTTAAGGAGAGAAGAAAAAAGCTTGAAGTTGAGAGAATTGAGAAAAATCCTTGACGTGCTTGGTTGATAGTTGCATTCCAGGTATGTAAGGCTAAACTAAAAGCGTGGGATTGTTCTCTTATGTGCCACATAGATGGTCATAGATAAATTGGCAGTTCCAACATTCTACGTGCATGAATTTCCAACATTCTACATGCATGAATCCTTGAAGGTTTTTTTTTGAAATTCTATTTATGTTCATACGTTTTTCTATGTTGATGATCATCAAAATATTTGTTTTCTTGAATTGAATATTTTCATGAGAATTTGCATAACCCTACATTACTAATTTGTAAAGCATGCATAATGAACTTGAGAATTGAGTGTAGAGCCTTGAGTTGAGATTGTTGAGTATGATGAGAGAAAGATGATGAGTTAATAGAATTTGATTTTCTTATGCGTCTCTACAAATAAACTCTATCGATGTGTCTATTCAATTTCTTCCTAATGATTGTTTAAATCTCGAGTCATTGATGAGATTTATTAATGAGAGGGTTAAAGTCCCTACGAGATACCGGTCTTTGACGGGGTTTAGTCCCTACAAGATTAGTTGAGATGGAGGTTTTATAAGTATTGAGTCATAGGAGGAGTATCGAGCACCGAAAGAGTGAGAGTTAGCTTGACTCGAACTCGTCAAACTACGTTGCCAAACGTAGGTCAGGCATAGAACCATCACATATATTATGGTTCCCTCGTGAGTAATAGTCCTTGAAACAATAGAGGACTTATTGAGTTTTGACTCCATATTGGGTGACCTGATATGGTTTTTGAGTGTTCCCTACCCGCCATGTTTGGAACCACTGTGGCAACATCAGGGTGATTTTTTAACATTCAATGGCTCATAAGTGAGTGTTGTCGGATATGAGAAATTCCTATAAACTTCCTACCTTGAGTACTCCGAGTCGAGATGAGATGGGAGGGGGTGATCCCCTCTGAGATGATATGAGATGAGATGAGAGGAGGCAAGCACCTTTGAGATAAGTCTGAGACGATTGATTAGTTTGAGTTGTTGATGGTTCACTTGTCTACTCTTTATTCTTACATAGATAGACATTTGATGATTTTGATGTTATTTGATGATTTTCTTTGAGTTGATGTTGTTTCCATATTATTCTACTTGTTTCTATTTCACTCAGCTATTTTACATACCAGTACATTCCAAGTACTGATGTCCATTTTGGACTGCATCATGTTATGATGCAGTGGCAGGTACTAGAGATCATTAACAGGCACTCCATTAAAGATCTGAGATTAGAAGCAGATTTGGTTAGCCTCCCCTACTCTGGAGGACCTCGTACGTTTATTTCATCATGCTTTAGAGTTAGATTGGACTAATTCCTTTATTTTGATTTGGGTAGCCATGGGTCCTTCATTGACACAACATGATTAGTAATAGAGGCTTCTTATATGGTGGTTGAGCATTAATGTTGAGATTGTGAGCTAGTTATTTCTACTAGCTTTTATTATTATCTATTAATTTTGAGACTTTAGATGAGATATGCCTATTTACTTACTTATACTTTCAGCTGTTCAGTAGAGTTTATTGATTGAATGATGTGATGAGGCGAAGTGGTTCCCTTGGGGACTAACATAGTCTCTGAGTGCTAGCCATGCCAAGGGTACCCTTCCGGGGCGTGATAAACTTGGTATCAGAGCATAAAGTTCAAGTGTCTTATGGAGTCTATGTAGCCGTGTCTAGTATAGTCTTGTTTATGGGTGTGTTGTCGACCACATTTTATTAGTTGGAGGCTATAGGACATTAGGAATGGTTGCACTTTTCTTCTTATCCCAATTCATGCGATGGAGTTAAACTCTATGAAAACTCTCTTCTAACTCATGCCTTACACGAGTAGAATTGATGTCATGCCTCCAAGAAGAGTTGTTAGAGGAAGGGGACGTCCTTTTAGGCAAGTTGTTGATCCACCTGAGCCTGAAGCACCTGAGGAGCTCGTGGATCAAGCTGTCTCTGTTGGGAAACCCCCTCAAGATGAGGTCCCCAGTGCTGAGCTACGCCAGGCTATTCAAGCTCTAGCCCAAGCTATCACAACACCTGTTATGAGACAAGGAGCAGGTAGACCAGATTTTCACAACACCTCTAGAGTTCGAGAAGTTTTTAGGATGAATCCACCGAGTTCACAGGGTCCGCATCCACTGAAGATCCTGAAAACTATGTGGAGGAACTTGAGAAGGTGTTCTAAGTGATGCATGTGGCTGATGTTGATAAGGTTGAACTGGCTGCTTAACAACTCAAGGGTGTGGCAAGACTGTGGTTCGACCAGTGGAAGAAAAGTAAAAGGGATGATGTTCCATGTTTGACTTGGGCAGTGTTTGAGGAAGCCTTCTTGGGACGTTTCTTCCCAAGAGAGAAAACAAAAGCTAAGGTGAAAGAGTTCCTTAATTTAAAACAGGGCTCTATGACTCTGCAATAGCATGGTTTGAAGTTCACGCAACTATCTCGCTAAGCTCCAGATATGGTTGCTGATATGAGGGGAAGGATGGGATTGTATGTTGAGGGGTTGAATAGAGAACCCAAGAGAGATGGTAGAGGAGCCATGCTTGTAAGTGATATGGACGTCGGGCGACTGATGACATTTGTACAACAAGCTGATGAGGAGAGATAACATGACATGGAAGAGTTCAAGCGTAAGAAAGCTAAAGCATCTAGCCATGAGGTTAGAAGGAACGACAATGGTAACCGATTTCCAACACCATCATCTGCTAGTGCACCTGTACCTAGAGGCAGGCATGATAAAAGATTTCAGAATATTGGAACCCATGGATCCCAGTCACAAGCTAGTGTGGCTCAAGGTTCGCAGGGTAAGCCACCGTGTGATAAGTGTGGAAAAATGCACTTGGGGAGATGTCATGACGGGAATGGTGCGACGCTAAGGATGTGTCCAATTGGGTCACCACAATCCAAAGCGGGCTGACCAGGCTCAGTCTACTACACCAGCCCCACCAGTTAGAGGAATCCAGATGGCGACTACGTTAGGTGCAGGCATGATAGCAAACCACTTGTATGCCATAGGTAGTTGCCAAGATCAGGAGAACTCCCTAGATGTTGTGACCGGTATGGTTTGAGTCTTTACTTTTGATTGTTGTGTTTTGATGGATTCGGGTGCCACAATGTCGTTTGTATCTCCTTATATGGCCAGTAGATTTGATAGAACCCCTGAGAGTCTTCTTGAACTTTTTGATGTTTCTATTCTAGTGGATGAGTCTATTCGAGCTGAGAGAATCCATAGAGCTTTTGTACTGTCCATTCATCATAGGGATACTCTTGTTGATTTGATTGAGTTACATATGGTTGATTTTGATTTGATTCTTGGCATGGATTGGCTTCACGCCTGTTATGCCTCTGTTGATTGAAGAACCCGAATCGTTAAGTTCTAATTTCGGAATGAGCCAATTCTAAAGTGGAATGGTGATTTTGTTCCTCCTAGAGGAAAGTTTATCTCATATCTTAGAGCCAGAAAGT
Organism: Solanum rostratum; assembly: GCA_029948455.1. Classification (NCBI taxonomy): domain Eukaryota; kingdom Viridiplantae; phylum Streptophyta; class Magnoliopsida; order Solanales; family Solanaceae; genus Solanum; species Solanum rostratum. Next base: position 68,824,356 of record CM057046.1, read on the forward strand.
TAATTTCCAAAGGCTTTGTCTATCACCTAGTATGAGTTAAATCTGATGATGTTGAGTCCCTACCTCTTGAGTCAGTCCCGATCGTTAATGAGTTTCTGGAAGTGTTCCCTGATGATATGGATGGAGTCCCTCCTGAGAGGGTATAAGCACCTGAATTTTCGAATGACTTTATCGGATCCCATAACATTGGTCCAGGAGAAAATTTGACCAAGTGTTGCACTATAGGAGGCGCACATGGCTCGTGTGAAGCCACGCAGGCTGTATGGCCTTCTGTGGAGATGTACTTGGCCATAAATTTTGATTAGGGGAATTTGACAGAGACTTTCGGACTAAGTGAGGGCACATGGCCACCCACACGGTCCGTGTGGTGTGTCATGGGCCTTGTGGCCCACTGTATGGCTCACAACATAAAATATTTCTAAGTATGCAATTACAGTCTCGTAACATTTTCGTGTAAGATTTTTCTAAGTGTCCTAACACAGATCTTGACACAACCAATGTAGCATCATACAGGCCGTGTAGCCGTCCGTATGGTACCCCTTTGCTTTGGAAAAATTCTATGTGTTGAGCATCACGAAAATTATTTTAGTGTCACCTCTCTGACACTATTCACGGGCCGTGAAGCGACTCACGGACCGTGTAGGTGCCAGTGAAGCTGTAACCGGCCATTTTCCATCCATTTCATTAATGGATTTTACGTAATTACGACTTATTTTAATTGTGTTTTATGACTTTTTTTCCTAACATAGACCCCTAAATCAGTTGATACGCTTCTATTCTAATTCATTCTCATTAGAAACACTCTCACACTAAAAATCAACTTCTAAAATACTCTCTAAGTCCTTCTCTCAAGACTCAAGCTAGGGATCAATTGGAGGATTCAACTTCAAGTTAAATTCTTCTCGAATTCATCTTCCAAATCAAGGTATGTGGGACTGATTCTTGGTCTCTTTCAACCAAGAAGACCCAAAACTCCTTTCAATTGATTTCATGAATTTTAGTTTACTTTAAATGTGGGTTTTCATTATTTGATTATATTAATCCAATTGATGTATGAGTTGTACTTTACCTATAATTTTAATTTACTTTAATCCCTATTATGATGATTTACATTGAGATATGAAGTTATGAACATGCATGTCCCCTTTAAAGTTGATTTATGCATGGGTGATTTATATTATGAATTAAAGGTTGATTTAATTATGGATTTACTCAATTTCATATTATGATGTTTATTTTAATTTGACTCTATGTTATCCATACTATTCTCACATCATGTAGTGCACTTTCATTCATGAACATTGATCTTTATGGAAATTATGAAGTGGGTTAAGCCCAATTATGTTTTATGAAATGATTTTGATAAGATATTGGTTATGACAAGAATGTGATCACATATATGTTGAGGATTATGGCTTTTGAGAATTATGGGCGTTTGTACTATTCCGTATTTGTAATCGAGCTAGTCCTATGCATGAATATTATAACTACAAGCTATGATTTGGTATTTGAGCCTAAATGTGCATTGATCGGATTTGAAATGACTATTGCCTTTTTGAAAGTGTGTATATATATACTATATGTATTCTTGTGGGATGTTAGCTTAGCACCGATGGATTGGGGATGTCAAGGCTATCCCCAAGGGTCCTCTCCCTTTCCTCGAACTATGTGCCTAGCATATGTTATGAGAATTCCATCTGAAATGGGATATGTTCCCGTAAGGAAGGTTGCTTCATATGAAATGAGATATGTTCCCATAAGGTGAAGTAATATGATATGATATGAAAGATCCTTTTTGAAAAGGGATATGTTCCCGTAAGGGGGTTGCTTTATATGAAATGATATATGTTCCCATAAGGTGAAGTATGGTTTACCTTTGGCAAGTAGACCACCTCTTTACCGGTGAGGGGATTTCATCGGGATTCCAAGTACTAGATCACTTGGTCTTACACATGTCTGTTGAGGTCACATCCCCGTAAAGTATGAACATCATTGCATTCATGCATCATGAACTTCATGGCATATTGTATACTATTTCCTTGGATATATACGTCTTCCTATATTATGTTCCCTTGTCCTCTAACATTGAAATGCAGGTTGATAAGTTATATGCATTGCATGCCCACATACTTAGGATATTCAAACGTACTAACGTATACATTTTGCCTATATGACGTTACCATATAGGGGACGAGCGCTACGATTATCCACCATTGGACGAATAGCTCAAATTCCGAAAGTTGAACGTGTGGTGAGTCCCATCTTGCAAGGACAAACCACCTTCCTCTATCTATATTATCCTATGTCTACTTTCTTATTTGAGGGTGAGCCCGCGACATTTCTTGGCCCCCGTTCGATCTTATGACTAGAGGTATTGTTGGACATCTTGAGCTACTTTATGTATACCTTTTGTTAGAGGCTAAATAGTTAGAGACTACATAGTTAGATGCTATGCACTATTAGAGGCGTCATTGATGGAGGGCCTTTTTGGACTAGTACACAGGCTAAGGGCTTAGGAGGACCATTGACCACATCTGACCTTATCTTGGTAGGCACTAGGGTGCAGCCTGGGTTGGGGAGGCCAGGTATTAGCTTTGATTGGAGGCCAAGTCAGCGTATACACTCATAGTTAGTGGCCTAGTTCGATGTCTTTGTTACATTGTGGAGTCCACACACCACTTTTGTGGAATTGATGAACCGAGTGTTCAAACCTTACCTGGATTCCTTCATGATTGTATTTATTGACGACATCTTGGTGTATTCCAAAAGTGAGGCGGACCATGTTCGTCACCTGAGGACCGTGCTCCAAAGATTGCGTGAGGAGAAATTATACGCTAAATTCTCCAAATGCGAGTTTTGGCTCGAGTCTGTGACTTTCTTGGGTCACGTGGTAACTAAGGATGGTATTATGGTCGATCCGACCGAGGTTGTAACAATTTGTGATTGGGTAAGACCCACTTCTGTGACTGAGATTCGGAGTTTTATTGGGCTGGCAGGTTATTATCGTCTATTTGTTAAGGGATTATCCTCTATCGCAGCTCCTTTGACTAGACTAACTCAGAAGGAAGTTGCATTTTTATGGACCGATGAATGTGAGGCAAGTTTTCAGAGGCTCAAGGAGTTATTGACTTCAACTCCTATTATAGCATTGCCCGAGGAAGGTGTGGCCTTTGTTGTTTATTGCGATGCTTCTGGTGTCGGTTTGGGTGGAGTGTTGATGCAGAAGGGAAGAGTTATAGCTTAGGCTTCATGACAGCTGAAGGTCCATGAGCAAAACTACCTTACTCATGATTTGGAGTTAGCCGCAGTGGTATTTGTTTTGAAGTTGTGGAGGCATTATCTCTATGGGGTACATTGCGTGATCTTCACAGACCATCATAGCCTCAAGTATATTTTCTCTTAGCCTAATTTGAACATGAGGCAACATCGATGGTTGGAGTTGCTGAAAGACTATGATGTCTCTATTCTTTATCATCCTAGCAAGGCTAATGTGGTGGCAGATGCCTTGAGTCGAAATCCTTCTCGTATGGGTAGCTTGGCATATCTTAGAGCGAAAGAGAGGCCTTTAGCTTTGGAGGTTCAGTCTTTGGCCAGACAGTTGATCAGACTTGACATCTCCCCATCTTATAGTGTGTTGGCCTTCATTGAGGCTAGGTCTACATTGATTGATCAGATTAGTGCTCACCAGTTTGATGATGATAAATTATGTGTGATTCGGGACAAAGTGTTGAGGGGTGAAGCTAAGTCGGCTTTTCTGGATTCTGAGGGAGTGTTGAGAATTAATGGGCGCATTTGTGTGCTTAAGGTAGGTGATTGGGTTTGCTTGATCTTGGAGGAGGCTCATTATGCGAAGTACTCTATTCACCCAGGTGTGGCAAAAATGTTTCATGATTTGAAGCAACATTATTGGTGGTGTGGGATGAAGAGGGACATTATGGAGTTTGTGGCTAAATGTTTGAATTGTCAGCAGGTTAAGTATGAGCATCAAAAGCCAGGAGGCCTAATGCAGAGGATGCCCTTTCCCGAGTGGAAGTGGGAGTGTATTACCATGGATTTTGTGATGGGATTACCCGTGACGTTGGGTAAGTTTGACTCAGTGTGGCTGATTGTAGACAGGTTGACCAAATCAGCTCACTTCATTCAAGTAAGGACTACCCACAGTGCAGAGCCGCTAGCTAGGATCTATATACGTGAGATTGTTAGATTGCATGGGGTGCCTATCTCTATTGTGTCAGATCGAGGTTCGGTATTCACCTCCCGCTTTTGGAAGGCATTGCAGCATGGGTTGGGTACCCGATTAGACATGAGTTCGGCATTTCATCCTCAAACAGATGGTCAATCCAAGCGGACTATTCAGTTGTTGGAGGATATGCTTAGGGCTTGTGGGATTGATTTTGGTGCTCGATGGACCAACACTTGCCCTTAGGGGAGTTTGCCTATAATATAGTTATCACTCCAGCATTCAAATGGCACCATTTGAGGCGTAGGTGCCGGTCACCTATTGGGTGGTTTGACTTAGTCGCTGTCGAGGCATTAGACACTGATTTGCTCAGAGATGCTATGGAGAGGGCGCGCCTGATCCAGAGTCGGCTATTGACAGCCCAGAGTCGGTAGAAGAGCTACGCTGACAGGAGCGTTTGTCCCTCAGAGTTTATGATGCGTGATCATGTATGGCTGAGGATATAACCCATGAAGGGTGTGATGAGGTTCGGAAAGAAGGGAAAGCTCAGCCAAAGGTTTATTGGCCCGTTCGAAATTCTGATGAGAGTAGGTGAGGTGGCTTATGAGTTGGCCTTGCCACCTAGATTGTCAGCTATCCATCCAGTATTCCATGTCTCCATGCTTCGAAAATATGTACCGGACGAGTCCTATGTTATTCCCCATGATGCCGTAGAGTTGGGTCCAGATTTGACATATGAGGAGGAGCCAGTAGCCATTCTAGATAGACAGGTTCGCAGGCTTAGGACTAAGGAGATCGCTTCAGTTAAGGTTCAGTGGCAACACCGGCCTGTTGAGAAGGCCACGTGGGAGACAGAGTTAGATACGCATGCCCGATATCCTCAGCTTTTCGAAGGCCAGGTACTTTCTTTTACCTTATGCTCGAGGACGAACATGATTCTTAGTGGTGGATGATGCAATGACCGTTATGTCATTTTAAGAATTAATCCCCTTACTTTCATAAAATATCTTCTCGTAATTTTTAAGTGGGCATTTTGGAATATCTTATAACTACAATTATTTAGTTTATAAGTAAATTTAGACAATTATCTTAATTGGTGGACTAAATTAGTAATTAAGATAATAGACTATACTAGTTATCTATATTTATTAAATTAAATCAGTAAAATTTATCACTTTTAGAACCTAATTGCCTAGAAAAGAAAAGACAAGAAGAAAGCAAACCTTACGTGCGGCGGATGAACCACGTGAGTGCAGGTAAGACCTAAGGAATTTCAATGTATTATTATGGGATAGAGTTTACTTTTTCTTTTAATAGTAACATTAATGCAGTAACTGAAGAAAGAGGAAGTGGATTGGGAATTTGATTGGCCAATTCGCTTGATGCCAATCTGTAACATTTAAAGAGTGAATAAATAAGATTATTAGGTGGCATTTATTACGTGAGAGCAAGTGCAGTGGCTAACTTATTTAGTAGACACATATTACTTTGGCAATTGATGACATAGTTCTTGCATTAATTGAATTGTCTTTATTCCTAGTTAAACTATTCTATCATCACATTTAAATTAAAAATTTAATTATAGTGAGGCAGAGGATTAGATTATAGTAGTATTGTAATACATAAATATCACTAGGTCATGTTATTTGGAGAAATTAATAATTAACCCTAATCTTGAAATTTAGGGACTAGATTATCGAATTACATAAAATTTTGAGGTCAGCTGGATACATAGTACTAAGGGTGCATTTGGACTCCTTGTGACGTGTATGTTTCGTCCTTGATAGAAAATTGTTATTTTGGGAGGTGAATTCAAGATTTGTCTATTCAATAGAAGTGTTTTAGCGCGGTCCCGACATTATGGTAGGTTTGGCTATCCTTCTTTGAGACTGAGATTTAGTTATTGAATGTCTTTATATGGTAATTTATGAGATGGGATCGTATCATGTGTTGGGTTTCTAATTCTTATTGTGATGCTAGTGTGAGTGTGTTAATTTTCTATGTGTCGATTTGAGAGCATGTGAATCCTAAATTAAGAATAGTGTGAATATGACCTTTTGAGAAAGGGAGATATTTGCGAGATAATATTGAGGATCATGGGTTACTTGAGGAAATAAGGTTACTAAAAAAATGGTGAAATATTTTAAAGGAGAATTGTATCCAAATATGTATAAAAGAGGGTGAACATTATAATTGATAAATATTGAGAACTTTGATATTTATTGTGCTTATTGAGAGGAATATTGCTTCCATAATTGTGTCATGGTTGCACTCATCCTTACTACACGTCATAACATTTTGGGAAGTTGTGAATTGTGATTTTTATATGATTCCTTGACCACAGGTACTTGGGTGGCAAGGTAGTTTATATATTGTGATTGATGGTATATGGCCTGCGAGGTCCCCATGGGTCCCCTTAGTCTGGGATCCTTAGCTCGATAGGGGTGTATACAACAGGCTGTGGGACGGTCTTGATACCACATTGCATTGCATTGCACGACATTACATTCCATTTTGTTATACTACTTGTGGTTGTTATGGGTTAGTTTATGTGAGATTATATGTTTACTTTATTTGCGTCGTTCTATATAAATTGGTGGCACCGATACTGGACTAGTTTTTTTTCTGTTGCAGGTGGAAGCGTTCCTAGATTATTTAATAGTTTATTCAATTTCATATTTCTAGTCGGTTAAACCTATTGGGTACATGTTATGCGTACTCACCCCTACTCCTTTCTACCCCGCAGATTTCCGTCAGGATTATCCACGTAGTAGTTGATTTTCTCGTGCACTTGGTTCATAACAGATCTAGCGGTGAGACTCAGGGCTTCGAATTTCCATTGGGTCTTATCTCAGTTGTTTAGTCTTTATTTCTATTCGAAGATTGAGATGCACTTATTTCACTAGTTATGTATTAGATGCTCTTTATACTCGTGACACCAGGTTTTGGGATATTATTTTTACGTGGCGACTATTTATTTATTGGATTTTTTTCTCTTTTGAGGGTACATTTATTGTTAGGGTTGGAATTAAGTGGTCTTTTAGTCATGACCCCATTTTTGGGTCATGACACTTATGTTTTTCCAAAATGATTCAACGGGATTGGGAAAACACGTTTAGAAAACTTTTGGAGTAAATACACTATGCGCGACCAGTCCACGTCGTGGACTGAGCTATACTGAAGCTCAAAAATTTTTCAATTTTGGGAGGGGCATTGCGGTCAATTTCCAATCCCTCCTAAACTTAATACACGATCTAATTAGGTCATTTTGATGTTCAAAGGGTCTGAAACCCCATTCTACTTTCTTTTCGAATAATCTAACAAGACTAGGGCTTGTAGAAAGTGGAGAAGAGCTTGAGATTGAGGAATTCAAGAGAAAATCCTTGAAGTTACTGTTGAGAGCTTCATCCCAGGTATGTAAGGCTAAACTAGAAACAAGAGATTGTCCTCTCATGTGTCCCATAGATGGTCTTAGAGGAGTTGAGTGTTCATGAGTCCCCATACATGTTCTCAAATTGATTCTTGAATATCTCCTAATAAAGTATGTCTATTTTCATGTACTTTAATATTTTGATGATCATCATAAACTTTTTTTCTTGAATTGGATGTTTTCATGAGATATTGCATAAATCTACATGTTAACTTTTGAAAGCATACATGAATAAGTCTATGGGTTGAGCCTAGAGCCTTGACGTGAGATTGTTGATTGTGATTGAGATTATGGTGAGAGAATGATGATGAGTTGATAGAGCTTGATAAACCTATTAGTCTCCATAAACTAACTCTAATGATGGTCTACTTGATTGTTCCCTAATGATTGTTGAGCTATTTATTGAGATTGATTGATGAGAGGGTTAAAGTCTCTATGATATATTGATTGATGAGAGGGTTAAAGTCCCCATGAGATATTGATTGATGAGAGGGTTAAATTCCCTATGAGACTGATCGACGAGAGGGTTAAAGTCCCCATGATTTGATTGGTTAGATTGGATTGATTGTCTTATGAGCATTGAGTCATGGAAGGAGTATCGAGCACCGAAAGAGTAAGAGTTAGTCCAACTCGCACTCATCAAATTAAGTAGCCAAACGTAAGTGAGTATTAGAACTATCATACTACATTGTGGTTCCCTCTTGAGAGAGTCCCTGAAATAATAGAGGACTAGTTGATTGCAGTTTCTCTTAGTGGATTCGATTTGTTCCCTACCTGGTAAGTATGGAATGGCCGTGGAAACACTGGCGGGATGTTGTACAATCATTGGCTCATACGTGATTGTTTCGGATAAGAGAAACTCCCAGAAAGATCCTACCTTGAGTACTCTGAGTCGAGATGATATGAGATATGATGAAATGAGTTCCCTTGAGACGAGTCTTGTTTGATTGATGAGGTTGATTGGTTGATGGGTCACTCGTCTACTCTTTATTCTTGCTTTAGATAGACATTTGACATGTTGATTATTTACTATTTCTGAGTTGATATTGTTCCATATTATTCTACCTGTTTCTGTTTCATTCAACTATTTTACATATCGTACATTCCACGTACTGATGCAACTCGGCGCTGCATCATTTTATGATGCAGATACAAGGAGTAGAGATTGTCAACAGGCGCACCCTTGAGGATCCGAGACATTCAGCTGATTGGTGAGCCTCCCTTACTCCGGAGGATTTACTACCTTTATTTCATCATGCTTTTGAGTTAGACTAGACTAGTCTTATATTTTGATTTCGGTAGCCATGGGTCTGTCATTGGCACCAATTGATTAGTGATAAAGGCTTCATAGATGATAGTTGGACATTGATGCTGAGATTGTGAGATCGTTCTTCCTACTAGCTTTCATTATTAATCTATTATTATTTCAGACATTAAGATGAGATGAAACCATTTATTTTCATTTACTTCCGCTGATCTGTGGAGTTGGTTGATTGAATGAATGTGATGAGGCCAAGTTGTTCACTTAGGGAATGAAAATTTTCTCCAAGTTCCGTCCACGTCTTGTGTACCCTGCTGGGGTGTGACACATTAGGAACATCTTATAGTAGAATAGGAATAAAAAAATTCATCATAAGTATGTATTGAAACTTAGGAACTTAAAGAAAAGGTAAAATGCATAATAGAGAACTCTATGGGTGAAAGGATACCCATAAATGAACTCATATACCTAAGAAACTAGGAAGAATCAGATTGAAGTTTTGAAGAAGGAACTTGGGAAATCATAGGCTTATTCTTGAGAGCTCTTGTCTAAGGAATTTAAAATTAAAGGAATAAAAGAATGAAGGGTGTTTCTAGGGCTTAAAGACTAATATAGGTTCCCCTTTTCATCCCCCAAACAACATAGTATAGGAATAAAATTATGAGAAATGAACCAACTGCTCCTCAATTAAAACTGACGAAAGTCATCTAGGAGACCCCAACTATGGGCCATAGATTATTTCATGGGTGGTAGACCTTTTTGGTCTGATGGCTCACCTGAGAATCCTGAAATATGGGATTTTCTGAATCAAAGATTACCACAGACAGTCTGGGTCGTGGTTGAACTCGTAGAGTCTTTCCACACCTAGACGTTTATTGCCTAGTATCTAATCATTTTTTATAAGACATTATACGAGCCGTATAACATTTTATGGGTCGTCTGATAAGTCGTGGATTAACTTCTTAAAAACTCTAAATTTAAAAAATTCCCGGCCCGTACACTGTCTTGGGAACCAGGTCATCAGGTATTTTTCAGGCCAACTTTTTTCACTCGGGGCTTCTAAACTAGGGTCATTACAATGATTTTAAGTACCAGATTGAGCCCGAATTTAAGGTGAGAGATTTGGTAAATATAACGGTTGTTGTGGAGGATTTGTTTTGAGATTCCAATATGGTCCCACTTTTTTGCCATTTTAGCTTCAAAATTGGTTTAAGTCCATTTTCTGTGATCTTAATGTCAAAATAAAGTATTGATGCTATGACTCTATTTTGTGATAGCTTGGAAACATTCTAATATCATCTGAAAGGGTAAAACACCTGCAGAGTGATTGGATATTGCATGTTTGACATTCAGGTAGGCCATAGTCTTCCCCTCTCCGTGACTAAGTTGAATGTGTAAATCATATTTAGTTTGAGTGAATAGAGAGCAAGGGGATAGGTTAGAGGCCACAAATGTTGAGTATTATTATACCAGCTAGTGTTTGTGATTGTTAAATATTTGTTGCCTATATCATTTGTGGCTAGCATACTGGTTCTTGTCGTATCTATGATTATCTGCGATTAATAAAGTGGCTATCTGACCTATTGAGGAACTTTTGTGACTGGTATATTGATTGTCTGTCATATTTATATTTATCTATTGTATTTTTGATCGTCTTATGATTGATGGGCCTTAGTCTAGGTCAGGCTAGTGAAGCCTCAGATCTGTATAGGTCAGGATCGGTAGACTGTTATACTTGCATCCAGCATAACTCAAGCGGCATATATCTTTGTAGACCATATAAGAAAACTTGAGTATGTATTATTGAGCTTTAGAGGGCCCATGATAAGACAGTTACCCAAATATCTACACTATTGGCTAGCTATCTTTGAGCATTTCTATGATATAACAGATTCTACTTAAATATAAAGAGGACTGATGATGTCACCTAAGAGCTCAGAGCAAGGTCAACTACCTAGAGGCCCAAGAATCTCCCTGTCATTGTGGAAACATCCTCCCACTAAGAAGTATATAAATGAGGATGAGATGCTTTATGTATGCCTCTTGTTAGAGGCTAAATAGTTATAGACTACATAGTTAGATGCTATACACTATTAGAGACGACGTTGATGGAGAGCTCTTTTGGACTAGTACACAGCCTAAGGACTTAGGAAGACCATCGACCACGTCTGACCTTATCCTTGTAGGGACTAGGGTGCAGTCTAGGTTGGGGAGGCCAGGTATTAGCTTTGATTAGAGGCTAGGTCAGGGTATACAATCATACTTATAGGCCCAGTTGGATGTCTCTGTTACATTGCGGAGTCCCCACATATACTAGGGTTGTGAGATCAGCTAACACTTGGCACAATCAAACCTTACTCCTATTCATGTCGTTATTGTGTGTGGGTGTACCTTATGGGCTTATGGGGACCAGTTGGCATATAGGAATAAACAATAGGGCCTTACAACTGCACAAATTACTACTCATCTCTCAGTATTGTTTACTTCCACCAGTATTGGTATACACTCTTGGCTCTTATGATTAGGCATTGTGGATGTTATACTCTATTTTCACCCTACTTTATTTACTATTTATACTCACTCGACCCATGATACCTGTTGGGTACCATATTTCTAGTACTCACCCCTACTTTCTATATCTGTTTCATGATGCAAGTTCTAGCAGGAGTGAGCAACGTTGATTCCTCCTGTTGTAGCTATCTTATTCAGAGCCTAGTGGTGAGTATTGGACATTCTTGGTCCTTATGATGTCCATCTACATTTGTGGCTATCTTTTTTATCCGAGACTTTCCTTTTATATTGTTTCGGTTATATATATGTCTATTAGGGGTCTATACATGTTGTATCATGTCTATAGTAGCTCTGTATAGTTGACTTTCAGGTGCTAGGAGGGTGTTTGTAGTGATATCGTACGTATGTTTAGTATTAATATTGCCTTCAGTTATGGTTAAATTATTTGCTGCATTCTATTTGATTATTCTCAGACCTCACACCTATTACTAGAGGTTCTATGTTGGGGTTAGGATTATCTATCGGTAGTTAAAATAGGCGCCATCATGACTGCAAAGTGGGACCATGACAGTTTAGTAACTAGTTAGAGTTTTAGTGCGATGAATTTGGTATTTCTTAATATTTAATAGTTAGACGTCAACTTATTTTTGTTTAATGTATTTTTGAGACTTCTACTTATGTTTCTATGTGTTTATATTTCTGTCTAGGAGCTTAGATATTGTATAGGTTAGACATTAAGGCTTGGCTTGCTGATACAGGAGTTGGTATGGGTGTCAATCATGGAGTGGATCATGATAAATGCTTTACCTGATTTGGAACCTATTTATAATTTTTCCATAATTGATAAGGCTGTTTTTTATTTTAGTTTATTCAGAGTATATTTTTTTACTTTCCTAAATTCATAATATCAATTTATTTACATTAAACTTCTTACTATTTATGAAATTGATGAAAGCAGGAAATCCGCAATCTTTTAAATTGATATTTTCTCTCCGTATTATTTTCTCATTACTATAACATAATTAGTAAAACAAAATAAGGGTGCTACACCATTGACCATTTTTCTCGTATTAAGGTTTCATAGTCCTATAAATATAAGCATTTTTCCTCCTAATCTTTTCATTATTTCTCATGATTCAAAGGTACTTTTTTCTCTCTTTGTTCTTTTATTTATTATATATAATCTAGATAAAAAAAATATTTTTTTATGTGGTTTATTCATCCTCCATTCTTATAGAAAAGACATCTTTATACAACTGTAAGAACTATAATCAAGTAGAGAAGATTTTCAATCTTTTACCTATCCTATTTGTTCTAATATTCTTTTCTATATATGTAGATTCATATTGGAATTAATTATTAGATGAAGGGTTCCACCTTGCGTGACTTAACATTGTACATTTTTACACTTTAATTTATTATATATAGATGCAGTTTATATTTCTTTTAACTATTTATCGAAATTTATTATTCAAACTTTGATTTACTTCTCTTGTTTTTATCTCTCAATTTTTTTTACGTGTTCTATTGTGAGTCCTAAGAAGCCTATGGAATCATTATCATTTTTGTCTTATTGTATGTATTACGTAATTCAAATATTATATAAATCACAAAATATAAAATATTGAAAAGAGAAACCAAAATTATCATTTAATTCCATACATGATATAAATTTATAAATCTAAATTACTTGATCTATTAACTTAATTGGATCAATGAATTTCTAGTTAAAGTTCCAATGGAAGAACCAAATCATCATGAGGAAAGCCACCAATCAAGAATTGATTTTATGTCGGATATAATAAGAGAAATAGCATTCAAGGAACAACAAACAACAATATTTCAAAATGGTGATGAACTTGAAGTTGCAAGTCAAGAATTAGGGTATGTAGGTTCTTACTACAATGCAACTGTTCTTTATTCCTTTGGGACTTGTGGTTACTTAGTCAAGTACAAGACTTTGATGACTGATGATGAATGTGCTCCATTGGAGGAGCATGTAATAGCCTCTGAGGTCCGTCCTATTCCACCTGATCTTTCACATGAAATAACGCCAATGGAAATCTACGACATGGTTGATGTGTATGACAACGAAGGCTGGTGGTTCGGGGTCATCACTAGAAAAATAGGAAAAAGTCATTATGTCCATTTTTGTACTAATGGCAAGAATATTGTGTATTCTGCCGATAAATTAAGGTTTCATCAAGAATTAACTAATGGTGAGTGGATATTTTCTTCAGGTTAAGGATATAGTTTGTCGCTCTACTGATTTTGATTTCGAGAAATTCTTGTGTTATTGTAGTGTAATATGAATGTAACTTAAATATTTTGATTATGTTATATCAAGTATTTATTAAATAAATTGTGGAATAAAATGTTTGTTGTGAGAATAAAAATATATGATAAAATTTGCGATATCATAAAGTTTTAAAGTATGGGTGATTAACACTTCTAAACGTAAATTACTATTAAGAATCACCTAAAGAAATTAGGGTTAGTCTCTTTATTTTATTTTATATATTTTTATTATTTTTTTAGTTTATAAATAAGTTTTCATCTATAAAATCATGTTAAAAAATATAAATCAATTTTACTTATACAAATCCTATTATAGCAAATTCTTAAGTATACATCTTATTGTTCATGATGGGGTCATTCAATTATCTAAAGTAGGGATGCGTTATTGTGAGAAAAAAGAAACCTTTTAATTATTTTTCTCAAACCTAAAAAAGAGCTTCATATTTTTTTCTATTCTCCCTGTTCTTCTTTTTTCTATAATTGTTTTCAAATTCTCTTCTTTTTTGTATCCACAAAATTTTTATAAAAAATGAATTCAAATACAACAATTATTATATGAGTAAACAAGAATTGGATGATAACTATAATGTGATATTTACTACTCTCGGCATTAAACAGTAGTTGTCCACTATTGACTTGACATAAGAATTATGAAGTAGTAAATTATAGGTAGTTTTACTAAATCACCATTTGAATATGATATATACAATATCTTCAAAAATATAATAGAAAAACGAATATAATTAATTATAAAGGTGAATTAGAAACTAATTCATATTTAACAACAACAACTGTCCATTATATATGTACATTTTGTTATGATTCTATAGTAGCTCTATACAAATGACTTCTAGGTTCTAGGGTGGTTACATCTTTGGTTTTTATGTGTTGGTGTTAGCTATCACTATGCCTGCTAGGACAAGTACCGTGGGATGGATTGGCTTGCCATAGATGGAATCTAACAAGGCGTCATCATAACGTGAAAGGCTGAGTCGTGACATTAGTATATCAAAAGAGCAATTCTAGTCAATTGGTATAAGATTTTGAGATATTTTAATTAAGAGTTTTACTATGTTCTACAAACTCGCATGCTTACAATAATCAAATGGCTTGATGCTAGTATATCTTTCTCTCTATTCGGTGCCCAATTGATTTTATATGAAAATTTCGAAAGAATGTCGTCGTGTGAAGAGATATTTTCTCAAACCAAAACAAATAATGAAAGAAATATTGACTAAACTTTTGAAGTAACTTAGTCATAAGTGATACATTGTCTAATCCTATTGTGCAGCAAAAACCATCATCTCTTTGATTCCTTATTGAGTCCAAATTTATCAAATAGTAATGGTAATTTATATTACCATAAACGCATATAGATTTTTACTTTTAAAAATACTTTGTTATTTTTATAAATTATTATATATAATTACAAGCTAATACTTTACACATTTATTTCATTAGGTTAAAAGAGATTAGAAACTACTTGAAAATTCATTACCACAAAAAACCATATCATAAATAGAGTTTAAGATATTCCAAAACATGACAAAAAAAAGATGAATTTTCATTTGCTCCAATGTCTTTGGGTAGAAAAGATTTAAAAAGGAATTTTAGCAAAGGAGGCAGTGGTGGAAGATGAAGAAGGACAAGATGTGGGTAAGTGGAATCGACTGATGCTTTGGAGTTATTTGCGAGATCATCAAGTGAGCAAGAGATGTAAAATTTCAAATACCCTAGGAGGGAAACGTATTGTACAAAATTTTGAAGCACACCCATCATACCCTACACCATGCCGGGTTGTGGTAACTTTCCTGAATATGTGAATCTTTAGAGTGATTTTTCGATGGTAGAACAACTCTTCAGGATCTTACATAGGTCTTAGGAGAAGGAGACGTTATAGGAACAAAACATGACTTGAAAAATTCTTGCACTCAACTGATTACCTCTATTTTACAAGTAAGTAGTTAAATGCATTTTCATAATTCTCACCACTTTTTGAACAATAACAAACATATACACTTATTTGCCTTTGCTACCCCAAAACGTCAAGCGATCATAATCTTATGACCTATGAAAAAGGTTGCATTGGATGTGCTTCTGGCAAATGTTTACCTGAAGATCTAGAAGTTGACATTCTATTGAGATTTTCCACTCTATGTGTACATAAATATTAGGTATTCACTCATCCAAACTACGAGTTTCATAGAGTAGCATTAGCATCACAGGAACATCATTCTTGTCATCTTATTTCGACCTAAAAGTAGCAGAGGAAGAACTTACCCTCAAAATGTTCATTGTATTTTGATTTTCATTAAAAAAATTAGTTTTGAATGTAATCCTTAAACAAAAAATATTCTCCTTCACTTTCTGAGGGCTTTTGATTCTAGGTGTGATTCTAGGCTAGTTCATTTGTTATTGTAAATGGCTTGAGAAAAGTCCAAAAGAAAACTTTATTTGGAAATAAAGAGGATTCCACTTAGTGGACTTTGTGGGTCTCTTATCCACCTCTTCTATCCTGATTCTTTGTTATGTTTTCAAGAACTTTTGTGCCTTCAAGCGTCTCTTATCATTTGCTAATTAACTCTTTTAGGATTTCTTATGAATGAAGCAACTTCCCTTGACCCATTCCCACACTGTGACATTACTAAACCTTACCTATTGTCCCAGTATAACCTCTCCTTGATCCAGTTTGGTTGATTAGATGAGAAGAAATCAATTAAATCCTGTTGATCTAGTCAGTAACAACTAGGCGATTTCTAATATTTGCCACCGTTAAAAACAATCAAAACCAAGAGAATTAATTAATACATGTATGCACACTATTCAAAAATTCCGAATTATCTAGTTTTACCTTGTTAGTTTTTAATGGTTCCCACAACCCTCGTTGTGGATTTAGCTATGCGTAATCATAGTAGATATAAGAATTATGATATAGAATAACATAACTAAGCGCTTACAATGACAAAGTCAAGAACAAGAAATCCTAAATTCTTCTTTAGAAATCACAAAGTGTTGTTAAAAATCACAAAGTTGTTTCCCAAGTGTCTAGTTTGTCTCTCTACAATTTTTTCATCGTTCTCTTTTGTTCTCCTTTTTTCTCTATCTAAAATAAACTTATTTTTTTTATAATAACTGAAATACAAGTCCAAAATAAAATTAGGAAAATAGGATTCTTCAGGCAATGCGAATGGGGTTACAAGCCACACTAAGTTCTATGACGCGCTAAGTTGAATAAAAAAGAAGGGAAGACTTTCCTAAACCGCCTCGTAGTCTCTGATTCAAGATAGTGGCATGCTTCACAATCTTGAATGAGACTCTATGCTATGGGGTATGCATGGGCCTCCGAGGAATATTTTAAAATCTCGTGCTCTGATACCAAGTTTGTAACGACCTGACCTAGGAGCCTAGTCGTCAGATGGCGAATGAGGTTCCCGGAGGCACCTTATCCAAGCCATCTATGCCTCTTAAACATTCATAGGTAATAAATAGAAACATAATGTGCAAAAGACATGAGGAAAAGAGGGACTATGGGATTCTGAACAATGAAGAAACATTAAAATAGTGAAAATAACTAAATCATTACTTTGTCTATATGCAAACCAACTACGTCATAAGTCGCTGGGATCGGTAATGGACAGTCTCCATCAATAGAAAGGAATCTAGACAATACAATACTTAAAGTGAGTGCCTCAGAAAGGGTATAAAACATCGTTTCAAACAAGATAAATACAAGCTAGAAGGAAAGAGTTGAGGAGTACGGATCTAAGGGCTCACCATAATAGTAGAGCTAGTCTTGGGCGCCAAATACTAGCCACGAGCCGGTAGAGGAGTACCAACCCCTACATGGTTAAATCATGCAGGTAAATATATATAAGTACGTTTGAATGTACTAAGTATGTGAGATGCAATGCATAGATGAAATTGTAATGCCACCATAATTAAACATCACATACTAGTATGCATAAGGCTAATGAGACATGATATAAGCTTAAACATGCCAAGAAAAGCGGTTCAGACCAATATGAGACAATGCACATTTAACACATGAACTTAAGACATATCATGAAATCATAGAACTTGTGGGAATAGACCTTTATCGATAGTAAGACTATGTAAGCTAACACATGGAATCCAATGAACTCCTTCCATTGGAAAAAAACCAATGCACTCCTTCTATTGGGAAAAGGGGAATCTTCATGCCAAGGTAGATATCTGAAACTTAGTATCTTTCATAGCTTTGGGATTTACGTGGATACACTAGCCTAGCCTACAAGGCTCCTATGGTGACACACAGTTAGGGAAATCAAGATTTAGCATCAAGGTGAGGGTCATGCCTCGACTAATGGTATGAGTCCCAATCTCAAGTCCTCTCGGTACTACGTCATCCTACGAAATCTTTAGACATAATTTAGAATCTAAGTAGCAATCAATAGGAGTACCTCGAATGTAAGAGTCTTTCTCAAACTTCTTTAGTGCGATAATCACTTTACACGTATCTTTGGAAAACTTGATTTTGAATCTCTTCATAAATGCCATATTCATAGTCATAATTCACAAGAACTTTCATTGAAAAAAAAGTGGGCTTATTTGATGCATAGAAAAATCATAAATCACATAAGTCTTAATAAATTTCATAAAGAGTAAATATCGAAATGTTCAACTTTAATCATATCAAGACCCATCATAGAATCAACATCAAACCTCCAAAACTTATACATACGTTTACTTAACAAATAGTCATTGA
Source organism: Solanum rostratum (assembly GCA_029948455.1). Classification (NCBI taxonomy): domain Eukaryota; kingdom Viridiplantae; phylum Streptophyta; class Magnoliopsida; order Solanales; family Solanaceae; genus Solanum; species Solanum rostratum. The sequence continues at coordinate 68,842,780 of CM057046.1, forward strand.
ACTTTATGAAACACCTAATAAAATTACCAAAATACCACCAAATCAGACGTATGCCTGTAACACATCTTTCAATGCTTGTATGGTAAATTCGAGGCCGGATTTGTGATCAGCACAAAAAATTGAGTGAGAAAATGACCGAATCAAAAAATTGAGTGACAAAAAATTGATCATTTTCAGAGTGACCGAATCAAAAACTAATTTCTCAACCCAAAAATGAAAAAGAGTGATGGTGCGCGATGGAGGCGCATCGCGCCTTTGTAGCGGATTCACACATATATGTTTCCAAACTTTTTCGACCAGATTGGAAAAACCCGTTAAGAAAACTTCTGAAAAAAATACACTGTGCGCGACCAGTTGGCGTCGAGGACTAGGCTATCCTGAAGTCGAAAAATTTCTAAATTTTGTGAGGGGAATTCTTGTCAATTCCCAATCCCTCCTAAACTCAATACATGACCTAATTAGGTTGTTTTGACATTAAAGGTTCTAAAACCCCCTTTTAAGTCCTTTTCTAAAAATCTAACAAGACTAGGGCTTGAGGAAATAGAAGAAAAACTTGAGATTGAGAAAATCAAGAGGAAATTCTTGAAATAATTGTTGAGAGCTTCATCCCAGGCATGTAAGGCTAAACTAGAAGCATGAAATTGTCCTCTCATGTGCCCCATAAATGGTCACAGAGGAGTTGAGTGTTCATGAGTCCCCATACATGTTCTTAAATTGATTCTTTAATATCTCCTAATAAATTATGTCTATTTTCATGTACTTTTGTATGTTGATGATCATCATAAACTTATTTTCTTGAATTGGATGTTTTCATGAAAAAATGCATAACCATACATGTTAAATTTTGAGACCATGCATGAATGAGTCTAGGAGTTGAGTCTAGAGCCTTGACGTGAGATTTTTTATTGTGATTATGATTGTGGTGAGAGAATGATGACGAGTTGATGGAGCTTGATAGTCCTATGGATCTCCATAAACAAACTCTAATGATAGTCTATTCGATTATTCCCTAACAATTGTTGAGTTATTGATTGAGATTGATTGATGAGAGGGTTAAATTCTCTATGAGATCTTGATTGATGAGAGGGTTAAAGTCCCCATGAGATGTTGATTTATGAGGGAGTTAAAGTCCCGATAAGACTGGTCGATGAGAGGGTTAAAGTCCCCATGATTTGATTGGTTAGATTGGATTGATTGTCTTATGAGCATTGAGTCATAGGAGAAGTATCGAGCACCAAAAGAGTAAGAGTTAGTCAAACTCACACTCATTAAACTACGTAGCCAAACGTAGGTGAGGATTAGTACCATCACACTACATTGTGGTTCCCTCTTGAGAGAGTCCCTGAAATAATAGAGGACTAGTTGATTTTAGTATCCCTTAGTGGATTTGATATGTTCCCTACCTGGCAAGTATGGAATGGTCATGGCAACACCGGCGGGATATTGTACAATCACTGGCTTATATGTGATTGTTGTTGGATAAGAGAAACACCCAAAAAGTTCCTACCTTGAGTACTCTGAGTCGAGATGAGATGAGATGAATTCCCTTGAGACGAGTCTGGTTTAATTGATGAGGTTGATTGGTTGATAGGTCACTTGTTTACTCTTTATTCTTACTTTAGATAAACATTTGACATGTTGATTATTTACTATTTCCGAGTTGATGTTGTTCCATATAATTCTACTTTTTATTGTTTCATTGAGCTATTTTACATACCATACATTCCACATATTGATGCCACTTGGGGATGCATCAATTTATGATGCGGAAACAGAGATTAGAGATCGCCAACAGGCGCACCATTGAGGATCCGAGACATTCGGCTGATTGGTGAGCCCCCTTACTCCGTATGGTTTATGACCTTTATTTTATCATACTTTTGAGTTAGACTAGACTAATCTTATATTTTGATTTTGGTAGCCACGGGTCTATCATTGGCACCACTTGATTAGTGATAGAGACTTCATAGATGATAGTCGGACGTTGATGTCGAGATTGTGAGCTAGTTCTTCCTAGTAGTTTTTATTATTAATCTGTTATTATTCGAGACATTAAGATGAGATGAGCCCATTTATTTTTATTTATTTCCGCTGATCTTTAGAGTTGATGGATTGAATGGATATGATGAGGCCAAGTGGTTTGCTAGGGGACTAGCAACAGTCCCTAGGTGTCGGCCACATCTTGGATGCCCTCCTGTGGTGTGACAAATTTGGTATCAGAGTACAAAGTTCAAGTATCTTAGGGAGTCTATGAAGTCGTGTCTGGTAGAGTCCTTATTATTGGTGTGAAGAGCTCCACATCTATAATATGGAGGCTATAGGACATTTAGGAACTATTTCACTTCTTTCATGTTCTAAATCGTGCAATAGAGTTATACTCTATGAAAGGTTCTTTTCTAATTCGTACTCTACGTGTTGCAGAGTTGTGATCATTCCTCCTAGAAGAGCCGTCAGAGATAAGGGATGTCCCGCTAGGCAAAATGTTAACCCACCTAAGCCTCTAGGACATGAGGAGCAACCCTCACAAGATGAGGTCTCCAATGCTGAACTACGCCAGGCTATTCAAACTCTAGCCCAGGCTATCACAACATCTGTTGTGAGACAAGGAGTGGGTAGATAGGATTCCCATGACACGTCTAGAGTCTGGGAATTCTTGAGGATGAATCCGCTTGCGTTCACAGGGTCTGCATCCACTGAAGATCCTGAGAACTATATGGAAGAACTTTAGAAGGTTTTCCAAGTGATGCTGATAGGTTTGAATTGGTTGCTTACCTACTCAAGGGTGTGACCAGACTATGGTTAGACCAATGGAAGAACAGAAGAGGAGATGATGCTCCATTATTGACTTGAGAAATGTTCGAGAAAGCTTTCTTGGGACGTTTCTTCCCAAGAGAACGAAGAGAGGCTAAGGTGAGAGAGTTCTTGAATCTGAAATAGGGCTTTATAACTATGCAAGATTATGGGTTGAAATTTATGCAACTATCTCGCTATGCTCCAAACATGGTTTCTGATATGAGGGGAAGAATAAAGATGTATGTGGATGGGTTGAATAGAGGGACAAAGAGATAGGAGGGGAGCAATGCTCATGAGTGATATGGATATTAGGAGATCGTTGACGTTTGTGCAACAGACTGATGAGGAGATGCAACATGATAGAGAAGAGTTCAAAAATAAGAAGGCTAAGACATCCAACCATGAGGTTGGAAGGAAAGGGATTGGTAATCGATTTCCAGCACCATCATCTATTAGTGAACTTGTGCTTGGAGGCAGGAATGATCAGAGGCCTCAGAATATTAGAACCCAAGGATCTGAGTCACAAGCTAGTGTAGCTCAAAGCTCACAGGGTAAACCACAGTGTGGTAAGTATGGCAAAATACACTTGGGGGGATATCGTGAAGGGAATGATGTATGCTACAAATGTGTCCAAGCGGGACATTACAAGAAGGATTGTCCAAAGTAGGTTGATCGGGCTCAAATTTCTGCACTAGCCCCGCCAGCAAGAAGGAACTAGAGGGGTGCTACGCCAGTTGCAAGTGGAGCTATAAACTATTTGTATGCCATGGGTAGTCGTCAAGATTAGGCGAACTCCCCAGATGTTGTGACGGGTATGATTCTAGACTTTAGTTTTGATTATTATGTTTTGATGGATCCTGGTGCCATATTGTCATTTGTTACTCATTATGTGGCCAGCAGATTTGATAGAACCCCTGAGAGTCTTCTTGAACCTTTTAATGTTTCTACTCCAGCGGGTAAGTCTATTCGAGCTGAGAGAATCTATAAAGCTTGTGTAGTGTCCATCCATCATAGGACTACTCTTGTTGATTTGGTTGAGTTGGAGATGGTTGATTTCGATTTGATCCTTGGCATGGACTTTCACGCCAATTATGCCTTCGTTTATTGTAGATCCTGAACCGTTAAGTTCCAATTTCCAAAGAAACCAGTTCTAGAGTGGAAGGGTGATTCTGTTACACCCAGAGGAAAGTTTAGTTCATACCTTAAAGTCAGATAACTGATTTCCCTAGGTTGTATCTATCACCTCATGTGAGTTATATCCGATGATATTAAGTCTATTACTCTTGAGTCAGTCCCGATTATGAGTTTCCTGAAGTGTTTCCTGAGGATCTGCCCGGAGTCCTCCCTGATAGGGAGATTGTTTTTGTGATTGTGTTCTTCCCGATACCCATCTTATCTCAATTCCACCTTATAAGATGGCCCCCACTAAGTTGAAAGAATTGAAAGAACAATTGAAAGATCTGTTACAGAAGGGCTTTATAAGGCTGCGTGTTTATCCTTGGGGTTCCCCTTTCCTATTCGTGCGAAAGAAAGATGGATCCCTCAGAATATTTATTGACTACAAGCAACCGAATAAGGTCATCATAAAGAATAAGTATCCTCTGCCAAGGATAGATGATGTGTTTGACAAACTTTAGGATTGCTCTTGTTTCTCAAAGATAGACCTCAGATATGGTTACCATCCGTTGCAAGTGAGGGAATGTGATATTCCAAAGACATCCTTTAGGACCAGATATGCTCGCCATTTTGAGTTCTTCGTCATGTCCTTTGGGTTGACGAACGCACCCGCAACCTTTATGTACTTGATGAATATAGTATTCAGACAATATCTTGATATGTTTGTGATTGTGTTCATTAAAAACATTTCGGTGTATTTGGAATATGAAGAGGAGCATGCTAATCACCTCAGAGTTTTCCTCAAATCATATAAGGACCACGAGTTGCATGCGAAATTCTCAAATGTGACTTATGGCTTAAATTAGTGGCTTTCGTAGGCCACGTTATTTCCAGTGATGGTATTTGAGTGGATTCTCAAAAGATTGAAGCGGTTAAGAACTAGCCCAGATCGACCTCTCCGACTGACATAAGAAGTTTCTTGGGGTTGGCAGGCTAATACCACAGATTTGATAATGGATTTTCTTCCCTATCCATACCATTGACTAAATTGACTCAGAAGAAGATCAAGTTTCATTGGTCCGATGAATGTGAGAAGAGTTTCCAAAAGTTAAAGACGAGATTGACCGCTGTACCGGTTTTAACCTCACCCTATGGGACATAGGACTTTGAAATTTATTCTGATGCTTTGATGGTTGGATTGGGATGTGTGCTGATGTAGAGGGGGAAGGTGATAGCCTAAGCTTCTAGAAAACTCAACCTTCAGGATAGGAGCTATCAAACCCATGATCTTGAGTTAGCAGCGATGGTATTTACACTTAAAATCTGGCGCCACTACTTATATAGAGTGCATGTGGATGTGTTCACTAACCACAAGATCTTATAGTATGTCTTCAGTCAAAAAGTGCTCAACCTACGACAGAGAAGATGGTTGGAGTTGCTCAAGGATTACGACATGAGCATTCTCTACAACCCAGGGAAAGCTAACATTGTTGTTGACACTCTTAGCACATTGTCAATGGGTAGCACAACCCATGTTCAGGATGGAAAGAAGGAGCTAGCTAAAGAAGTACATTGATTGGCTCGATTGGGAGTTCAACTTGAAGAAAATAATGATGGAGGATTTAATATAAAGAATGGGTCCGTTTCAACCTTAGTGGTTGAGGTGAAAGAAAAGCAGGACTAGGATCCATTCATACTCCAATTGAAGGATGTTGTCCATACACAGAAAGTGATGGTTTTCTCCAAAAGGGGAGATGGAGTGTTGAGATACCAGAGTAGATTGTGTGTTACAGATGTTGATGGAATTCGAGACAGAATCATGGGTGAAGCATATAACACTAGATATTGCATCCATCCTAGCTCCACCAAGATGTACCACAACTTGAGAGAGGTCTATTGGTGGAGTATAATGAAGAGAGATATTGTTGAGTTCGTTTCAAAGCTCCCGTATTGCCAGCAAGTGAAAGTTGAGCATCAGAGGCCATGTGGATTGGCTCAAAACTTTTAGATTCCAGAATGGAAGTGGGACATGATTAATATGGACTTTATTACTGGTCTACCAAGGTCTCGAAAGTAACATGATTTTGTATGGGTGATTGTAGACAGGATGAATAAATCTGCTCACTTCTTAGCAGTCAAAACAACCATTAATGCAGAGGAGTATGACAAGTTGTACATCTAGGAGATTGTGAGGTTGCATAGAGTTCCCTCGTCCATCATCTCGTACAAAGAAGCTCAATTCACCTCCCAATGTTGGAGATCGTTCCAGAAAGGATTGGGTACTAAAGTGAACTTGAGTGCAACCTTTCATCCAAAGACAGATGGTCAGGTAGAGCACACAATTCAGAAATTAGAGGATATGTTGAGAGCTGGTGTTCTTGGTTTCAAGGGAAATTGGGATGATCACCTACCATTGATTGAATTTGCATATAACAATAATTATCATGCAAGCATTCAAATGGCTCCCTATGAAGCGTTGTACGGATGGAGATGTAGATCACCAATTAGGTGCTTTGTGTAACCTACGATAAAATTACCAAAATGCACATGGAGGGAGGGCATTCTTGTAACGCATCTTCCAATGCTTTTATGGCAAATCCAAGGCTAGATTTGTGATCAACCCGAAAAATTGAGTAGGAAAATGATCTCGGTTGATTTTTAGAGCGACTCGATCAAAAGATAATTTTTCGATCTGAATGCGCAAAATGGTGTTGGTGCGCGATAAGAGTGTGACGCGATACTATCGTGAATTTTTTGACAGGATTGAGAAATCACGTTCAAAAACTTGTTCTAAAAATAAACAATGCGCGACCAATTTGCGTCACGGATTAGGCTTTTCCAAGCTGAGAAATTTCTAGTTTTTACGAGGAGAATTTCGATCAATTTCCAACCCCTACTAAACTCTATACACAATCTAATAAGGTCGTTTTGATGTAAAAAGGATCTACAATCCCCATTCTAAGACTTATTCCATAATCTAACAAGGCTAGGCTTGAGGAAAGAGAAGAAGAGTTTGAGTTTAAGAGATTTGAGAAGAAATCTTTAACGTGACTGATTGATAGCTTCCTTTCCAGGTATGTAAGTCTAAACTAAAAGCATGGGATTGTTCTCTCATGTGCCCCATAGATGGTTATAGATGAGTTCATGGTTTGATAGTCTATAAACATGAATCCTTGATGGGTTTTCTTGAAATTCTATTTGAATGCACATGTTTTTCTATGTTGATGACATCATAAACTTATTTTCTTGAATTGAACATTTTCATGAGAATTTGCATAACCTTACATGACTTTTTGAAAAGCATGCATAATGAACTTGAGAATTGAGTCTAGAGCCTTGAGTTAAGATTGTTGATTGAGATGAGAGAATGATGATGAGTTGATAGAATTTGATTGTCTTATGAGTCTCTAAAAATGAACTCTACCAATATGTCTATTCGATTGTTTTCTAATGATTTTTCTACATCTTGAGCCCTTGAAAAGATTGATTGATGAGAAGACTAAAGTTATGAGACTAATTGATGATAGGGCCAAAGTCCCTATGAGTTGATTGGATTGATGGTTTTATGAGCATTGAGTCATAGGAGGAGTATCGAGCACCGAAAGAGTGAGAGTTAGTCCGACTTGAACTCGTCAAACTACGTCGTCAAATATAGGTGAGGCATAGAACCATCACATATATTATGGTTGCCTCTTGATTAGAAGTCCCTGAAAGCAATAGCGGGGTTATTGATGGCTGACTCCATATTGGGTGAGCCGATATAGTTTCTATTCGTTCCCTACCTGGAAAGTTTGGAAGGTTGTGGCAATATCAGCTTGACTATTATACATTCACTGGCTCATAAGTGATTGTTGTTGAATAAGAGAAACTCCCATAAATTTCCTACCTTGAGTACTCTGAGTTGAGATGAGATGAGGTGAGATCTTTTGAGATCTGATGAGATAAGATGAGAGGAGACGAGCTTCTTTAAGATGAGTTTGAGATGATTGAGATAAGTCTAAGTTGATTGATATGGTTGGTTGATTGATGGGTCACTTGTCTATTCTTTATTCTTGCATTGATAGACATATAACGATTTGATATGATTTAATGATTATTCGGAGTTGATGTTGTTTCCTTATTATTCTACCTATTTCTATTTCACTCAGCTATATTACATACCAGTACTTTCCAAGTACTGATGTCTCTTTTGGACTGCATCGTTTTACGATGCAGAGGCAGGTACTAGAGATCGTCAACAGGTGCTCCATTGAAGATCTAAGATTCACAACTAATTGGTGAGCCTCCCCTACTTCGTAGGACCCACTACTTTTATTTTATCATGCTTTAGAGTTAGATTGGACTATTTCCTTTATTTTGATTTAGGTAGCCATGGGTTTGTCATTAGCACCATGTGATTAATGATAGAGGCTTCATAGACAATGGTTGACCGTTGATGTTGAGATTGTGAGCTAGTTCTTTCTACTATTTGTTGTTATCATCTATATACTTTGAAACTTTAGATGAGATGTGCCCATTTACTTATTTTTGTTTCCACTGTTCAGTAGAGTTATTTCATTGAATAAGTGTGATGAGGCTAAATGATTCGCTTGGCGACTAGTAATAGTCTCTGAGTGCCGGCCACGCCAAGGATACCCTCTCTGGACGTGATAAACTTTGTATCAGAACATAGAGTTCAAGTGTCTTAGGAAGTCTATGAAGCCGTGTCTAGTAGAGTCTTTTTTATAGGTGTGTTGTCGACCACATTTCATAAGCAGGAGGCTATAGGACATTATGAATTGTTGCACCTTTCTTCTTATCCTAATTCATGCGATAGTGTTAAACTCTATGAAAGCTCTCTTCTAATTTGTGCTCTACGCGTGCGAAATTGATATCATGCCTCCCAGGTGAGCTGTCAGAAGAAAGGGACATCCTGCCAAGCAAGATGCTAACCTACCCAACCCACAAGTACCCGAAGAGCTTGTGGACAAAGTTGTCCTTGCTGAACAGACCCCTCAAGATGAGGTATCCAATGCTGAGATACACCGGGCTATTCAAGCTCTTTCCCAAGCTGTCGCAGCACCTGTTGTGAGATAAGGAGCGGGCAGACAGAACATTCATGACAACTCTAGAGTCTGAGAATTTCTGAGGATGAATCCGCCTGAGTGCACAGGGTCTGCATCCACTGAAGATCCTGAGAACTACGTGGAGAAACATGATAAGGTATTCCAAGTGATGTAGGTGACTGATGTTAATAGGGTTGAACTGGCTGCTGACCAACTCAAGGGTGTGGCTAGACTGTGGTTCGACCAATAGAAGAAAGGTAGAAGTGACGATGCTCCATGTTTGAGTTGGGCAGTGTTCGAGGAAGTCTTCTTAGGACGCTTCTTCCCAAGAGAGAAAAAAGAAGCTAAGGTGAGAGAGTTCCTGAATCTGAAATAGGGCTCTATGGCCATTCAAGAATATGATCTGAAGTTCACGCAACTATCTCGCTATGCTCCAGACTTGGTCGCTGATATGAGGGGAAGGATGGGAATGTATGTTGATAGATTGAATAAAGGTCCCATGAGAGATGGGAGAGGAGCCATACTCGTGAGTGATATGGACATCGGACGATTGATGACATTTGTGCAACAAGCTGATGAGGAGAGACATCATGACAAAGAAGAGTTTAAACGTGAGAAAGCTAAGACATCCAGCCATGAGGTTGGAAGGAAAGGCAATGGCAACTGATTTCCTGCACCATCATCTGTTAGTGCACCAGCGCCTAGAGGCAGGTATGATCAGAGATCTCAGAATTTGGGAAATCATGGACCTTAGTCGCAAGCTAGTGTGGCTCAAGGCTCGCAAGGTAAGCCACCATGTGATAAGTGTGTTAGAATGCACTTGGGGAGATGTCATGACGGGAATGATGTATGCTACAAATGTGACCAAGCGGGTCACTACCAGAAAGATTGTCCAAAGTGGGGTAACCAGGCTCAATCTTCTACACTAGCCCCGCCAGTGAGAGGAAACCAGAGGGGCACTACATCAGGCGTAGGCGGGGCAACAAATCGCTTGTATGCCATGGGTAGTCACCAAGATAGGAGAACTCCCAAGATTTTGTGACGGGTATGATCGGAGCCTTTACTTTTGATTGTTATGTTTTGATGGATCGGGGTGCCATGTTGTCATTTTTATCTCCTTATGTGGCTAGTAGATTTGATAGAACCCTTAAGAGTCTTCTTGAACCCTTTGATGTTTCTACTCTAGTGGGTGAGTCTATTCTAGCTGAAAGAATCTGTAGAGCTTGTGTAGTGTCCGTTCATCATAGGGATACTTTTTTTTATTTGGTTGAGTTAGAGATGGTTGATTTTTATTTGATTCTTGACATGGAATGGCTTCACGCCTTTTATGCCTCTGTTGATTGTAGATTTCGAATCATTAATTTTCGATTCCCAAATGAACCAGTTCTAGAATGGAAGGGTGATTCTGTTGCACCTAGAGGAAAGTTTATCTCATATTTTAGAACTAGAAAGTTGATTTCCAAAGGTTGTACTATCACCTCGTGCGAGTGAAATCCGATGATGTTCAGTCCCCAATTCTTGGGTTAGTCCCATTTGTTAATGAGTTTCTGGAAGTGTTTCTTGATGGTCTGCCTGGAGTCCCTCCTAATAGGGAGACTGACTTTGGGATTGATTTCCATCCCGATACCCAGCCTATTTCGACTCCACCTTATAAAATGGCCCCCGCCAAGTTGAAATAGAAATTGAAAAATTTGTTAGAGAAGGTAGGCCAAGTGTTTCTCCTTAGGGTGCTCCTGTCTTATTCGTGTGAAAAAAAGATGGGTCCCTCTGAATATGTATTGACTATAGACAACTGAACAAGGTCACGATAAAGAACAAATATCCTATCCCAAGAATAGATGATTTGTTTGACCAACTTCTGGGCACCTCTTGTTTCTCAAAAATAGACCTCAGATCTGGTTACCATCAAATGAAGGTAAGGAAATATGACATTCCAAAGATAGCCTTTAGGACTAGATATGTCCATTTTGAGTTCTTGGAAATGTCCTTTGGGTTGATGAACGCACCTGCGACCTTTATGGACTTGATGAATAGAGTATTCAGTTAATATCTTGATATGTTTGTGATTGTGTTTGTTGACGATATTTTGGTATATTCGAGAAGTGAGGAAGAGCATGCTAATCATCTCTGAGTTGTCCTCCGAACTCTTAAGCACCATGAGTTGTATGCAAAATTCTCAAAGTGTGAGTTCTGGCTTAAGTCAGCAGCCTTCCTAGGCCATGTTGTTTTCGGCATTGGTATTCGAGTGGACGCCCAAAAGATCGAAGCGGTTAAGAACTGGCCCAAACCAACCACTCCGACTGACATAAGTAGTTTCTTGGGGTTGGTAGGCTACTACCGCAGGGTTGTTGAAGGATTTTCTTCCCTATCCGCACCATTGACTTAATTAACTCTGAAAAAGGTCAAGTTTCGATGGTCCGATGAATGTGAGTAGAGTTCCAAGAGTTGAAGACAAGGTTGATTACTGCACCTGTCTTAACCTTACCCGATGGAATGGAGGACTTTGTAATTTTCCGTGATGCTCCGAGGGTTGGATTGGGATGTGTACTGATGAAGAGAGGGAAGGTGATAGCCTATGCTTCCAGGAAACTCAAGGTTCATGAGAGGAACTATCCAACCCATGATCTCGAGTTGGCAGCAGTGGTGTTTGCACTTAAAATCTAGTGCCTCTACTTGTATAGAGTGTATGTAGATGTATTCACTGACCACAAGAGCTTGTAGTATGTTTTCAGTCAGAAAGAGCTCAACCAATGACAGAGGAGATGGCTGGAGTTTCTCAAGGATTATGCCATGAGCATTCACGACCACCCAAGTAAAGCTAACATTATTGCTAACGCTCTTAGCAGGTTGTCAATGGGTAGCACAACCCATGTGGAGGAAGATAGAAAGGAGCTAGCCACGGAAGTGCATCCATTGGCTCGATTTGTAGTTCAACTTGAGGATAATGATGAAGGACGAGTTAATGTGCAGAATGGGTCTGCTTCATCCTTAGTGGAAGAGGTGAAGGAAAAGTGAGACCAAGATCCGATCATACTTCAATTGAAGGATATTGTCCACAAACAGAAGGTGATGGTTTTCTCCCAAGGGGGAGATGAAGTGTGAGTTACTAAAGTAGATTCTGTGTCCATAATATTGATGGAATTCGAGATAGAATCATGGCTGAAGCCCATAAAAGGAGATATCCCATTCACCTTGGCACTACCAAGATGTACCACGACTTGGGAGAAGTCTATTGGTAGAGTGGAATAAAGAGGGATTTTGTTGAGTTCGTTTCAAACTCCTAAATTTCCAGCAAGTGAAAGTTGAGTATCAAAGGCCATGTGGATTAGCTCAGAACTTTGAGATTATGGAATTGAAGTAGGAGATGATTAATATGCACGTCGTTACTGGTCTACTAAGGTCTTGAAAGCAACATAATTTGATATGGGTCATTGTAGATAGGATGACTGAATCGACTCGCTTCTTGGCAGTTAAGACAACTAACACTGCGAGGGAATATGCCAAGTTGTACATCCAGGAGATTGTGAGGTTGCATGGGGTTCTCTTGTCCATCATCTCGGAAAGAGGAGCTTAATTTACCTCCCAGTTTTAGAGATCATTCCAAAAAAGATTAGGTACTACGGTAAACCTGAGCACAACCTTTCATCCACAGACAAATGGTCAGGCAGAGCCCACGATCCAAACATTAGAGGATATGTTGAGAGCTTGTGTTCTTGATTTCAAGGGAAATTTGGATGATCGCTTACCATTGATTGAATTTACATATAGCAATAGTTATCATGTAAGAATTCAAATGGCTCCCTATAAAGCCTTATATGGAGGAGATGTAGATCACCAATCGGGTGGTTTGAGGTTGGAGAAGCAGAGTTGATTGGGCCTAATCTTGTCAGGCAATCAATGGAGAAGCTCAAAGTCATTAAAGAGAGGTTAACGACTGCCCAGAGTCGCCATAAATCTTATACAGACATGAGGAGAAGAGACTTAGAGTTCGAGGTAGATGATTGTGTGAATTTGAAAGTGTCACCTATGAAGGGTGTCCTAAGATTTAGGGAGAAAGAAAAGTTGAGTCCACGCTATGTTGGACCATATCCAATTGTAAAGTGGATTGGAAAGGTTGCTTATGAGTTAGAGTTGACATCCGAGTTAGATGGAGTCCATCCGATATTCGACGTGTCAATGTTGAAGAAATACTTGGCAGATCCTGTCTTGGGGATCCCTATTGATAGCATTGAGTGAAAGATAGTCTGTCTTATGAAGAGGTTCCGGTCCGAATCCTTGATCGCAAGATTCATAAGTTGAGGAACAAAGAGATAGCCTCAGTCAAAGTCCAATGGAGGAATCAATTTATTGAGGAAGCTACATGGGAAGCTGAAAAAGAGATGAAGGCCAAATATATGCACCTATTCATGTCAAATGATGAGAGTGTTAAAGGTAAATTTCTACCCTTCACTAAATTGATTGATCTATTTTTCATGTGACTTTGTATTCGTAAGTCTAAGTAGTATTGATTGAGGTTTAGGAAGAGTCGAGATTTTGATTAACTGAGTTGAGTCTTGAATCTATTTGTGCCTCGATATTCACCTATATTTATCATTCGAGGACGAATGGTCACAAGGGGGAGATGATATAACGTCTGGTAAAATTACCGAAATGCGCGTAACGCATCTTCCAATGCTCGTATAGAAAATTCAAGGTTGGATTTGTGATCATCATGAAAAATTGAGTAGGAAAATGATCTCGGTAGATTTTTAGAGCGACCCGATCAAAAGATACTTTTTCGATCTGAATGCGCAAAATGGTGGTAGTGCGCGACAGAAGCACGTCGTGCTCCCATTGAAGAACAGCACTTGTATTTTTTTTGAAATTTTTTGATGGGATTGAGAAAACTAGTTCAGAAACTTTTTCTAAAAATACACTGTACGCGACCAGTCCGCGTCGCGGACTGGGCTTTTTCGAGCTGAAAATTTCTAAATTTTACGAGGGGCATTCCGATCAATTTACCAACCCATCCTAAACTCTAAACACGATCTAATAAGGTCATTTTGACGTAAAAAGGTTCTAAAACCCCCCATTCTAAGTCATATTCCACAATCTAAAAGGCTAGGGCTTGAGGAAAGAGGAGAAGAGCTTGAATTTGAGAGATTTGAGAAGAAATCTTTGACGTGACTGATTGATAGTTTCACCCCAATTATGTAAAGCTAAACTAAAAGCATGGGATAGTTCCCTCATGTGCCCCATATATGGTCATAGATGAGTTGATGGGTCAAGAGTCTACATACATGAGTCCTTGATGGTGTTTCTTAAAATTCTATTTTGAATTCAAATGTTTTTTCTATGTTGATGATCATCATAAACTTGTTTTCTTGAATTGAACATTTTCATGAGAATTTGCATAACCCTACATGACTATTTGAAAAGCATGCATAATGAACTTGAGAATTTATTCTAGAGCCTTGAGTTGAGATTGTTGATTGAGATGAGAGAATGATGATGAGTTGATGTAATTTGATTGTCTTATGAGTCTCTATAAATGAACTCCACGGATGTATCTATTCGATTGTTTCCTAATGATTTTTTTCTAAATTTTTAGCCCTTGATAAGATTGATTGATGAGAGGGCTAAAGTCCCTATGAGATGTTGATTGATGAGAGGGTAAAACCCCTATGAGACTAATTGATTATAGGGCCAAAGTCCATATGAGTTGATTGAATTGATGGTTTTATGAGCATTGAGCCATGGGAGGAGTATCGGGCACCGAAAGAGTGAGAGTTAGTCCAACTTGAACTCGTCAAACTACATCGCCAAACATAGGTGAGGCTTAGAACCATCACATACATTGTGGTTCCCTCTTGATCAGAAGTCCTTGAAAGCAATAACGGTCTTATTGACGACTGACTCCATATTGGGTATGCCGATATGATTTCAATTCGATCCCTACTGGCAAGTTTGGAACGGTTTTGACAATATCAACATGACTATTATACATTCACTGGCTCATAAGTGATTTTTTGTTGAATAAGAGAAACTCCCATATATTTTCTACCTTGAGTACTCTAAGTTGAGATGAGCAGAGGTGAGCTCCTTTGAGATATTATGAGAGAAGGTGAGCTCCTTTGAGATAAGTCTGAGATTATTGAGATGAGTCTGAGTTGATTGATATGGTTGATTGATTGATGGGTCCCTTGACTACTCTTTATTCTTGCATAGATAGACATCTGACGATTTGATATGATTTGATGATTATTCAGAGTTGATGTTGTTTCCGTATAATTAGACTTGTTTCTGTTTCACTCAACTATTTTATATGCCAGTACTTTCCAAGTATTGATGTCCCTTTTGGACTGCATTATTTTAAGATGCATAGGTAGTTACTAAAGATTGTCAACGGGCGCTCCGTTGAAGATCTAAGATTCGTAGCTGATTTGTGAGCCTCCCCTACTTCGGAGGACCCACTACTTTTATTTCATCATGCTTTAGAGTTAGATTGAACTATTTCCTTTATTTTGATTTAGGTAGCCATGAGTCTGTCATTGGCACCACATGATTAGTGATAGAGGCTTCATAGACGATGGTTGAACATTGATGTTGAGATAGTGAGCAATTGTTTTCTACTAGCCGTTATTATTATCTATATACTTTGAGACTTTAGATAAGATGTGCCCATTTACTTAATTTTATTTTTGTTGTTCAGTAGAGTTATTTGATTGAATGACTGTGATGAGGCTAAGTGGTTTGCTTGGGGACTAGCAATCGTCTTTAGGTGTTAGCCATGCCAAAGGTACCCTCCCGGGGCGTGACAGTTTGAGGTTGGAGAAGCAGAATTGATTGGGCCTGATCTTGTCCACCAATCGGTGGAGAAGGTTATGGTCATTAGAGAGAGACTGAAAACTCCCCAAAGTCACCAAAAATCTTATATCGATGTGAGGAGAAGAGACTTAGAGTTTGACGTAAATGATTGGGTGTACTTGAAAGTGTCACCTATGAAGAGTGTCATGAGATTTGGGAAAAAGGGAAAGTTGAGTCCGTGCTATGTGGCACCATATTAGATTGTTAAGAGGATTGGGAAGGTTTCTTATGAGTTAGAGTTGCCTTCCGAGTTAGATGGAATTCATCTGGTATTTCATGTATCGATGTTGAAGAAGTGCCTGGGAGATCCTACCTTGGTTAATCTTGTGTATAGCATTCGAGTGAAGGATAGCTTGTCTTATGAAGAGGTTCCAGTCCAAATCCTTGATCGTCAAATTCATAAATTGAGAAACAAAGAGATAGCCTCAGCCAAAGTCTTGTCGAGAAATCAATTTGTTGAGGAAGCCACATGGGAAGCTGAGAAAGAGATGAAGGCCAAATATCCACACCTATTCATTCCAAATGATGAGAACGTCAAAGGTAAATTTCTTGCCCTTGACTATATTGATAGATCTATTCTTGAGTTGATTGTCTAATCCTGAGTCCGAATAGAATTAATTGAGATTTATGAGAAGTCGAGAGTTTGATTGGTGGAGTTTCGTTGAGATGAGTCTTGAGTCTAAAACCCACCTTTACTCATCATTCGAGGATGAATGATCCCAAAGAGAAAATAATGTATCGCCCAATAAAATTACCAAAATACCCCTAGGAAGAGGTATGCGCATAACACATTTTTCAATGCTCGTATGGAAAATACAAGGCCGGATTTATGATAGGCATGCAATTTTGAGTGGGAAAATGGTCTCGGTCGATTTTTAGAGCGACCGGGTCAAAAAATAATTTTTTTTCCCGAAAATCAAAAATAGTGATGGAGGCACGTCACGCCTCTGTAGCGGAGTCACACTTATGTTTTTCCAAAAAATTTTGATAGGATAGGGAAAACTGATTCAGAAAAAATTTGGAGAAAATACATTATGCACAACCAGTCCGCGTCGCGAACCAGGCTATCCCGAAGCTGAAAATTTTCTAAATTTTGTGAGGGGCAATGCAATCAATTCCCAACCCCTCCTAAACTCAATACACGATCTAATTAGGTCGTTTTGATGTTAAAAAGGTCTAAAACCCCATTGAAAGTTATTTTCTAATAATCTAACAAGACTAGGGCTTGATGAAAGAGGAGAAGAGCTTGAGATTGAGGAATTCAAAAGGAAATTCTTAAAAGTGATTGTTGAGAGTTTCATCCCAGGTATGTAAGGCTAAACTAGAAGAATAAGATTGTCCTCTCACGTGCCCCACAGATGGTCATAGAGGAGTTGAGTGCTCATAAGTCCCCATACATGTTCTTAAATTGATTCTTGAATATTTCCTTATAAATTATGTCTATTTTTATGTACTTTTATATGTTGATGATCATCATAAACTTATTTTCTTGAATTGGATGTTTTCATGAGAAATTGCATAACCCTACATGTTAACTTTTGAAAGCATGCATGAATGAGTCTAGGGATTGAGTCTGGAGCCTTGACGTGAGATTGTTGATTGTGATTGTGATTGTGGTGAGAGAATGATGACGAGTTGATAGAGCTTGGTAATCATATGACTCTCCATAAATGAACTCTAATGATGGCCTATTTGATCGTTCCCTAACTATTGTTGAGCTATTGATTGAGATTGATTAATGAGAGGGTCAAAGTCCTTATGAGATATGGATTGATGGGAGGTTTAAAGTCCCAAGGAGATGTTGATTAATGAGAGGGTTAAAGTCCCTATGAGACTAATCGATGAGAGGGTAATAGTCCCCATGATTTGATTGGTTAGATTGTATTAATTGTCTTATGAGCATTGAGTCATGGGAGGAGTATCGAGCACCGAAAGAGTAAGGGTTAGTCAAACTCACACTCGTCAAACTATGTAGCCAAACGTAGGTGAGGATTAAAACCATCACACTACATTGTGGTTCTCTCTTGAGAGAGTCCCTTAAACAATAGAGGACTAGTTGATTTCAGTTTCCCTTAGTGGATTCAATTCGTTCCTTACCTGGCAAGTACGGAATAGCTGTGGCAACACCGGGGGGGATGTTGTACAATCACTGGTTCATAAGTGATTGTTGTCGGATAAGTGAAACTCCCAAAAAGTTTCTACCTTGAGTATTCTGAGCCGAGATGAGATGATATGTGATTAGATGAGTTCCGTTGAGACGAGTCTGGTTTGAATGATGAGGCTGATTGGTTGATGGGTCACTTACTACTCTTTATTCTTGCTTTAGATAGACCTTTGACATGTTGATTGTTTACTATTTCTGAGTTGATGTTGTTCCATATTATTCTACCTATTTCTATTTTATTCAGCTATTTTACATACCATACATTCCACGTATTGATGTCACTCGGCGCTGCATCGTTTGATGATACAAATACAGGGATTAAAGATCGTCAACAAGCACAGCGTTGAAGATCTGAGGCATTCAGCTAATTGGTGAGCCTCTCTTGCTCCGGAGGCTTCAATACCCTTTATTCATCATGTTTTTAAATTAGACTAGACTAATCTTATATTTTGATTTTTGTAGCCATGGGTCTGTAATTTGCACCACTTGATTAGTGATAGAGGCTTCGCAGATAATAGTCGGATATTGATGCTGAAATTTGAGCTAGTTCTTCCCATTAGCTTTTATTATTAATCTATTATTATTTGAGAGATTAAGATGAGATGAGTCCATTTAGTTTTATTTACTTCCGCTGATCAGTAGAGCTGTTGGATTGAATAGATGTGATGCGGCCAAATGATTCGTTTCGGGACTAGCAATAGTCTCTAGGTGCCGGCCACGTCTTGGGTACCCTCTTGGGGCGTGACACTTTAGGAAAATCTTATAGTAGAATAAGAATAAAAAATTCATCATAAGCATGCATTGAAACTTAGGAACTTAAAGAAAAGGTATAATGCACAATAGAGAACTCTATGGGTGAAAGGATACCCATAAATCAACTTACATACCTAAGAAAATAGGGAGAATAAGATTGAAGTCTTGAGGAAGGAACTTGGGAAACCTTAGCCTTATTCTTGAGAGATCTTACCTTAGGAATTTGAAATTAAAGGAATAAGAGAATGAGGAGTGTTTCTAGGGCTTAAAGACTAATATAGGTTCCCTTTTTCATCCCCCAAACGACGTAGTATAGGAATAAAATTATGAGAAATAACCAAACAGCCCCTCAATTAAAACTGACGAAAGTCATCTAGGAGACCCCAACTATGGCTCGTAGATTATTTCACAGGCCGCAGACCCTTTACGTCTTATGGCTCACCTGAGAATCCTGAAATATGGCCTTTGATGAATCAAAAATTATGACAGAAAAGTTGGGCCGTGGTAGGACTCATAGAGTCCTTCCATACCTAGATGAATTATCGCCTTGTATCTAATCCCTTTTTACTAGAGTTTATACGAGTTGTATAACATTTTTCAGGCCATCTGATAATTCATGGATTAACTTCTTGAAAGCTCTGAATTTCTTCATGTCTAGAATCCCACTCAGCAACCATTCTATGAGCCATTAAAAAATTCACGGGTCGTAGAGTGTGTCGAGAACCAGGTCCTCGGGCATCTTTTAGGCCAACTTTTTTTCACTCGGTTCTTCTCAACTGGGGGTTGTTATAATCATTATGGGCCCACGTTTTTGCCTTTTTAGCTTGAAAGTTAGTTTAAGTCCATTTTCTGTGATCTTAGTGTCAAAATGACATATTGATGCTATGACTCTATTTTTTATAGCTTCGCAACATTCTAATATCACCTGAAAGGGTAAAGCACCTGCAGAGTGATTGGATACAGCATGTTTGACATTCAGCTAAGCCATAGTCTTCCCCTCTCCGTGACTAAGTTGAATGTGTAAATCCTATTTAGTTTGAGTTAATAGAGAGCAGGGGATAGGTTAGAGGCCATACATGTTGAGTGTTATTATGCCAGCTAGTTGGTTGGGACTGTTAAATATTTGTTTGCATGCCTATATCATTTATGGCTAGCATATTGGTTCTTGTTGTATCTATGATTATCTAAAATGGTTGTTGACCTATTGAGGATCCTTTGGGACTTGTATATTGATTGTCTGTTACATTTCTATTTATCTGTTGTACTTTTGATTGTCTGATGATTGATGGGCCTTAGTTTAGGTCAGGCTAGTGATGCCCCTGATCTGTGTAGGTCGGGATCGGTAGACTGTTATACTTGCATCCAGTGTAACTCGAGAGGAGTAGATCCTTGTAAACCATATAAGAAAACTCGAGTCTGTAGAGTTGAGACTTAGAGGTCCCAAGATAAGACAGTAACCCAAATATTTACACTATTGGCTAGCTGTTTTTGAGCATTTCTGCGATACATCAGATTCTGCTCAAATATAAAGAGGATTGATGATGTCACCTAAGAGCTCAGAGCAAGGTCTCAACTAGCTAGAGGCCAAAGCATCTCCCTATAATTGGGGAAACATCCTCCCACTAAGAAGTATATAAATGAGGATGAGCTACTTTAATATACCTCTTGTCAAAGGCTAAATTAGTTAGATCTTATACACTATTAGAGGTGCCATTGATGGAGAGCTTTTTTGGACTAGTACACAGCCTAAGGACTTAGGAAGACCATTGACCACGTCTGAGCTTATCCTGGTAGGGACTAGGGTGTAGCCTGGGTTGGGGAGATCAGTATTAGCTTTGATTCACTACTGGAAATTAGGGCTATGGCAACGGTATTTATGGCGACGGTTCAAAAACCGTTGCTATAGAATATCTATGGCAACGGTTACACGCGTTGCATAAAGAAATTTGATTTCTATTAAACAAGCGTTGCAATTATTCAGATAACCGTTGCCATAGGTGTCTTATTACAACGGGTGCGTACAACCGTTGCCATAAATGTTTATAGCAACAGTTCTCTTTCTATGGCGACGGCTATTTAATTCTCTCCACAATTTTCATTATTCCGCCAATTAATTTACACTCCCTCCACCAATTAATATACACTCCCTTTTAATATTTCTTTCTTAATTAAAAAAAATTAATAAAACAGAAATCTACACGCAGCCGGCCCTCACTTTTCTTCTTCACTCTGCTACTCACAGTACTTCTTCTTCACTTCGTCACCTTCCGCCACTTCCCTCATTCCGCTCCACCATATCGAAGCTGTGCGAAATCTCCAGTTGTTGAATTTTCCTGTGCAAAATCTCCAAGTCGATCGAAGCTGCTTCTCGCGAAATCTCCCTTAGTTTTCTTCTTCTTCTCCGGTGCAAAAGCTCCTTAACTGCGCATGCATTGAGGTTTCTTCTTCAAAATTGCTCGAAGCTACTGCTAAATCGTGTTCTTCTTCAAAGAAATTGCGAGAAGTTGGTAGAAGGTACTCCTAAATCATTTTCTTCTTCAAAATAGTGTTCCACTTGCTCAAAATAGTTGTCTTCTTCAAACCCCTTCTCAAAATTCCTGTAAAATTTATTTTTCAGTCTCTTCTCTCAACACTTAAAACCCAAAAACCCTAAATTTCTTTGATTTGTTTCATTCAGGTAAGTGGATGTTCAGGGTTTTGGCTTTTACCCGTTTTTGGGTTTGGAATGACGATTTTTTGTTAATTTTTATTCTATTTCTTTGGGTCAAACAGGGATTACTGAGTATTGGAATGAATTAGTTAAAATACAAACAAACTTTTACTTCTCTTGTTACCATCAAAACTGAAAATGGTGAAAAACTCTTACTGTATTGTCTACTTGTTTGGTTAATCAGTTATTTAAACGTTGGGTTAGAAATAAAGGAAACTGAAGTACTTTTCTAATCTAAGTGTTCTGGTTCTCTACAGAGAAGAAATGGCATTTAACTAGTCCAGATTTTCAAGTGAAGAGAGGAAACACTATCATTATTTTTCTAATCTAAATGTTGTGATTCTCTAAAGAGAAAAACTGGCATTTGACTATTCCAGGCTTTTCAAGTGAAGAGAGGAAACAACATCCAGAAAATGTATGTACCTGCCTCTCTTTCTTATCTTTTTCATGGTGGTATATTCCTTTCTTGTATCTGCACTACTGTAGAATAATGGAGTGACATAATTATGACTACTTAAAGAGCACCAAGGGTATGGTGTTGTTGTTGTTGGAGATAGATCGTCAATGCATCTTAATGCATTGTTGATATTTGTAACATGATGCACTTGTTATCAACTGATCTTTCAGCCACTCTGCCCTGGGGATTTCTCATGGTTGTTACCTGGCTGGGATTGTGTTGTCCAAACTCTTGCCTATGCTTTTAAGTGCGAATGTGGATCATTCTGCCACATTGTGTGGTCCAAACTCTTGCCTAGTATTTGGGTTATGGTTTTGTAGTGTTAGTTGCATTGCTTAGCTTTTCATGATGATGAAGTTTTGGTGTGGACTTAAGAAGTTGTTACTTTTTAAATAGATGCTAAAAAGATGTAGAATAAGCAAGAATCAGCAAGAAAAAGATGCTAAAAAGAGCAGCTGATCAAGAAGTAACTTTCAAAAGAAAAAAGTGATAAGCCACTCTGCCCTGGGGATTTCTCATGGTTGTTACCTGGCTGGGATTGCGTTGTCCAAACTCTTGCCTATGCTTGTAAGTGGGAATGTAGATCATTTTGCCACATTGTGTGGTCCAAACTCTTGCATAGTATTTGGGTTATGGTTTTGTAGTGTTAGTTGCATTGCTTAGCTTAGCATGATGATGAAGTTTTGGTGTGGACTTAAGAAGTTGTTACTTCTTAAATAGATGCTAAAAAGATGTAGAATAAGCAAGAATCAGCAAGAAAAAGATGCTAAAAAGAGCAGCTGATCAAGAAGTAACTTTCAAAAGAAAAAAGTGATAAGCCACTCTGCCCTGGGGATTTCTCATGGTTGTTACCTGGCTGGGATTGCGTTGTCCAAACTCTTGCCTATGTTTGTAAGTGGGAATGTGGATCATTCTGCCACATTGCTTAGCTTTTCATTCTGCCACATTGTGTTGTCCAAACTCTTGCCTAGTATTTGGGTTATGGTTTTGTAGTGTTAGTTGCATTGCGTAGCTTTTCATGATGATGAAGTTTTGGTGTGGACTTAAGAAGTTGTTACTTTTTAAATAGATGCTAAAAAGATGTAGAATAAGTAAGAGTCAGCAAGAAAAAGATGCTAAAAAGAGCAGCTGATCAAGAAGTAACTTTCAAAAGAAAAAAGTGATAAGCCACTCTGCCCTGGGGATTTCTCATGGTTGTACCTGGCTGGGATTGCGTTGTCCAAAGTCTTGCCTATGCTTGTAAGTGGGAATGTGGATCATTCTGCCACATTGCTTAGCTTTTCATTCTGCCACATTGTGTTGTCCAAACTCTTGCCTAGTATTTGGGTTATGGTTTTGTAGTGTTAGTTGCATCGCTTAGCTTTTCATGATAACGAAGTTTTGGTGTGGACTTAAGAAGTTGTTACTTTTTAAATAGATGCTAAAAAGATGTAGAATAAGCAAGAATCAGCAAGAAAAAAATGCTAAAAAGATCAGCTGATCAAGAAGTAACTTTCAAAAGAAAAAAGTGATAAGCCTCAGAGATTTCAAATTTGAATTTCCTGTAATTTGACAGCAACCCACGCACCATGGTCGTCTTTATTTATGGATATGTTTCTTCCTGTTTCTTCATGTGTATACTAGTTTTTGACTATACAGGATGCACGTCATCCCAAACAATCAACTGCTGCAGTTTTCGTGAAGAGGCTGCATGATCTTGCAGGCATGTCTGATTCTTGTTGCTTTGTTTAAAAACTTGATTCTTGGTTGGTTATGGCAGTATATTGGATCTCTACTTAACTGCTGCTTTAACAACATGGTCATCTTGGTTCTTTACAATTGCCCAACATAACTATATGCTTTCTTAGTTGGTTATGGCAGTACATTGGATCTCTACTTAATTGTATACATGAGTGGATACAATTACAGGTATAACTAGTATAAAATACTGCAGCCATCTATAGGCATTGTCGTACTTCCTGATATTGTTGTTGACTATAACATGCAGCCATCTTGGTTAGTGTAAAATCCTTCAGAATCTTAACCCAGGATTAACAATTGATCCGAATATGCTAAGATTTAATGTTCATTCATCGAGAGAAGAGGCTGGTAATCAACCTATCAATCGTCCATCTGCTGGCAGTAATGATAAAGGTCATACTTAATCTGATCTCCTTTTTATTCTTCATCTTCATCTTTTGCTTCTTCTTTCTTCTATCTTCTTCTTCTTCTACCTTTATTTTTTTCTCTCTACATATGACTTAGCTTTTGAGATGATAATCTGAACCTTCAGTTATAATTCTAAAAGATAACTAATTTAATTGGATTGTGTGATTGGAGTAGCTGAGCTAATTTTGGGAATTCTCTTGCCTCCCTGCTGTTACTGTAGTACTCTGTTCGCTATGTAATACTCTTGCCCCCTGTTGTTGGTGTTGTGCTGATGAGGTTCTTTTCGTATAGCATTATAAACATTTGTTTCCACAACACCAGATTTTTGTTAGTGGCTGTCATTGTGCTCTTCTTGGCCTTGAATCTGGTTTGAGTCATACGACCCTAGGAGATAGACCTTGTTGTTCAGTCACCAGCTTGTCTTGTTTTTTAATTTTTTTTTCTTCTTTGGATCTGCCATTCTTCATTATTTTCTGCTTCTTTTTCTCCCATAGTTTCTTGTTGCTTACCTGTCTCACCTGCACATCTAAAAGAATCATTAGTATTAACAAAAGGAGAATTGTTAGGGTGATGACCATGGTCAGGAAAAAAATTATGCACTATGAATGCACTATAGTGAAGACAATTGTGCTGCATATATATATATACCAGTGTTTTACTCCTGGTTTCCGATGTTTGCGATAATTATTATGCTTTTGTTAATTAAAGGCTCATGGTCAGGCTGCATACCAGTGTTTTACTCCTGTGTTGTGATTGTATGAATGGAGATATCCAGAGGTGTTTGCTATGTAGTACTCTTGCCCCCTGTTGTTGGTGTCGTGCTGATGAGGTTCTTTTCGTATAACATTATAAACATTTGTTTCCACAACACCAAATTTTTGTTAGTGGTTGTCACTGTGCTCTTCTTGGCCTTGAATTTGGTTTGAGTCATACGACCCTAGGAGATAGACTTTGCTGTTCAGTCACCAGCTTGTCTTGTTTTTTGATTTTTTTTTCTTCTTTGGATCTGCCATTCTTCATTATTTTCTGCTTCTTTTTCTCCCATAGTTTCTTGTTTCTTACCTGTCTCACCTGCACATCTAAAAGATCATTAGTATTAACAAAAGGAGAATTATTAGGGTGATGACCATGGTCAGGAAAAAAATTGTGCACTATGAATGCACTATAGTGAAGACAATTGTGCTGCATACATATATACCAGTGTTTTACTCCTGGTTTCTGATGTTTGCGATAATTATTATGCTTTTGTTAATTAAAGGCTCATGGTCAGGCTGCATACCAGTGTTTTACTCCAGTGTTGTGATTGTATGAATGGGAACAACTGAGGGAGGAAAGGAGAGAAATCCATATGCATGAAATAAGATTCATTCTAAGATTGATAGTATTACGCTTCTTTCTTTGATTAATACAGATGTTGTGCTTGCAAGTAAGCTTTAACTCGCAGTATATGTCTAGCATATTGATATGTTTGAGAAAACTTTTGAATCATGTAGCAATCACAACCAATAACTACGAAATTATATCAATACTTTCATAAATTAAATTGAAATTATGATGAGATTGTCTTTTTTACTTCTTATTAAAACAATAAATTAAAGTTGTTTATTATTGTTTATTACTTCTTATTAAAACAATAAATTAAATTAAATTGAAATTAGCATATTACTTCACTTTTTGATGAAATTCACTGGGTGAAGCACAATTGTCCATTCATAGTGCACAATTGTCTTCACTATAGTGCACAATTTTTTTCTTTTTATGAGATGATGAATGACCGGCTTTTAATTTACATCATTCTAATGGACATAGTTGGTAGTTGGGAAATAAAGTTTGTGTGTCAGTAGCTGCAACAATTTTATTCATATAAGATTCTTTGAATGAGGAAATCACTACTTGTAATTCCTGGAGTGTAGAATTTATTGCCAAGATTCTATTACAAAATGAATGTGCTCTAATTATAGGTGTAGGTTGTCTTGCTAAGAAACTGGATTTTTTTTTTTAGAACACTGAACATTTTGGTTATGATATTTCATTCACTTGTCTACCATCTTCAGTTTCCTGATATTTATACACCGTTCATGTGGGATTTCACTGGGTATGTTGTTGTTGTTGTTGAGATGATGAATGACATTATTAATTTTATCTTTGTAGGTCATGTCGAAAATGAAGAAAGGGATGAAAGCAGTGATGATGATGATCTTGATCTTACTTAAGATCATTTTTCACTTTTTGATGAAATTCTAATTTTTTCTATCAAATACTTTGATACTTATTGAAGCATGTAAAACTACTTATCTTTTGGGTTTTAACATTTTGCTATATGTGTATATATATTAAAAATGTACCGGTGTATATATTATAAGTAGTTAATTGTTAAGCGTATATGCATATTGTTGTGTACATGTTTGATATATATATAAATTTGTGTTGTCATTAATTTTTAGAAGACAAATGGATCAGCATTACAAATGTAATTTCCTTTTATAATACAAAGGCTAATTGTGCTTAGATTAAGACATATGGCAACGGCTAAGAAGCGTTGCTATAGACTCAAAGTCTATGGCAACGGCTATGAGCGTTGCCATAGACTCCAGTCTATGACAACGGCTATGAAGCGTTGCCATAGAATGTCTATGGCAACGGCTAAGAAATGTTGCCATTGCCACCTCATTTACGTCGTCGCCATAGGGTTGTCTATTACAATGCTTTTTGACAACCGTTGCACAAAACGTTGCCATAGATCTATAGCCACGCGAGCTGATGCAACACTTGGTTAACCGTTGCCATATGTCTATGGCAACGATCTTTGGATCTATTGCAACGGTTTTGTTTGCGCTGCCATAGACCTAATTTCTAGTAGTGATTGGAGGCTAGGTAGGGGTATACAGTCATAGTTAGAGGCCCAATTGGATGTCTTTGTTACATTGTGTAGTCCACACACATACTTGGGTTGTGAGATCAGCTAACACTAGGCACCATCACACCTTCTCATGTCGTTATTGTGCGTGGGAATACCTTATGGGCTTATGGGGACCAGTTGGCATATAGGCATAGACAATAGCGCCTTACAACTACACAAATTACTACTCATCTCTCAGTCTTGTTTACTTCCACCACTGTTGGCATACAATCTTGTCTCTTATGATTAGGCATGTAGATGTTATACTCTATTTTCGCCCTACTTTATTTACTATTCATACTCAGTCCACCTATGATGCTTGTTGGGTACCATATTTCTAGTACTCACCCCTACTTTCTACATCTATTTCATGGTGCAAGTTCTAGCAGGAGTGAGCAGCGTTGATTCCTCGTGTTGTAGCTATCTTATTCAGAGACTAGCGGTGAGTATTGGACGTTCTTGGTCCTTACAATGTCCATCTGCATTGGTGGCTATCTTTTTTAACTGTGACTCTCCTTTTATATTATTTTTGTTATATATATGTATATAGGGTTCTATACATATTGTATAATGTCTATAGTGGCTCTGTACAATTGACATCCAGGTGCTAGGAGGGTGTTTGTAGTGATCTCGTGCGTATGTTTAATATCAATGTTGCCTTCAGTTATGGTTAGATTATTAATTGCTTTCTATTGGATTATTCTCAGCACTCACACCCATTATAAGAGGTTCTAGATTAGGGTTAAGATTATCTATTGGGAGTTAAGATAGGCGCCATCATGACTTGCAAAGTGGGATCGTGATAGTGTAGTAACTAGTTAGAATTTTAGTACGATGAATTTCATATTTCTTAATATTTAATAGTTAGATGTCAACTTATTTTTGTTTAATGTATTTTTTAGACTTCTATTTATGTTTCTATGTGTTTATATTTTTGTAGGAGCTTAGATATTGTATAGCTTAGACATTAAGGCTTAGCTTGTTGATACAAGAGTTGGTACGGGGGCCAGTCATGGAAGCTTGGATCATGAAAAATACTTTACCTAATTTGGAATCTATTTATAATTTTTTCATAATTGATAAGGCTATTTTTTTTTTATTTTATTCAGAGTGTATTATTTACTTTCCTAAATTTATAACATCAATTTATTTACAATAAACTTCTTACTATTTATGAAATTGATGAAAGCAGGAAATCAACAATCTTTTAAATTGATATTTTCTCTCCTTGTTCTTTTCTCATTACCATAACAAAACTAGTAAAAACAAATAAGGATGCTACTCCGTTGACCATTTTTCTCGTATGAAGGTTTCATAGTCCTATAAATATAAGCATTTTTCCTCCTAATCTGTTCATCGTTTCTTATGATTCAAAAGGTACTCTTTTCTCTTTGTCCTTTCATTTATCATATATAATCTAGATAAAAAAGAAAATCATTTTTTAATGTTGTTTAGATAATTCATCCTCGATTTTTATAGAAAAGACATCTTTATACATTTGTAAGAACTATAATCAAATGGAGAAAGATTTTCAAGCTTTTACCTATCCTATTTATTCTATTATTCTTTTCTATATATGTAGATTCATATTGGAATTAATTATTATACGAAGGATTCTACCTGGCGTGACTTAACATTGTACATTTTTACACTTTAATTTATTATATATAGATGCAGTTTATATTTCTTTTAACTATTTATCAAAATTTATTATTCAAACTTTGATTTACTTCTCTTGTTTTTATCTCTCAATTTTTTTGACATGTTCTACTGTGAGTCCTAAGAAGCCTATGGAATCATGATCATTTTTGTCTTATTGTATAGATTACGTAATTCAAATATTATATCAATCACAAAATGTAAAATATTGAAAAGAGAAACAAAAATTATCATTTAATTCTATACATGATATAAATTTATAAATCTAAATTGCTTGATCTATTAATTTAATTGGATCAATAAATTTCCAGTTAAAGATCCAATGGAAGAACTAAATCATCACAATGAAAGCCACCAATCAAGAATTTATTTTGTGTCGGATATAATAAGAGAAGTAGCATTCAAGAAACAACGAACATCAATATTTCAAATTGGTGATGAAGTTGAAGTTGCAAGTCAAGAATTAGGGTACATAGGTTCTTACCATAATGAAACTATTATTTATTCCTTTGGCACTTCTGGTTACTTAGTCAAGGACAAGACTTTGATGATTGATGATGAATGTGCTCGAGCATGTAAAAGCCTCTGAGGTCCGTCCCGTTCCACCTGATCTTTCACATGAAATAATGCCAATGGAAATCTACGACATGGTTGATGTGTATGACAATGAAGGCTGGTCGTTCAGGGTCATCACTCGGAAAATAAGAGAAAGTTATTATGTTCATTTTCCTACTACTGGCGAGAATATTGTGTATTCTGCCGATAAATAAAGGTTTCATCAAGAATTCACTAATGGTGAGTGGATATTTCTTTCACTTTAAGGATATAGTTGTTTCGCTCTATTGATTTTGATTTCAAGAAATTTTTATGTTATTGTAGTGTAATATGAACGTAACTTAAAGATTTTGATTATGTTATATCAAGTATTTATTAAATAAATAGTAGAATAAAATGTTTGTAGTGAGAATAAAAATATATGATAAAATTTGTGATATCATAAAGTTTCAAAGTATGGGCGATTAATACTTCTAAAAGTAAGTTACTTTTCCAAAAGAAATTAGGGATAATCTCATTATTTTATTTTATATATTTTTATTATTTTCTTAGTTTATAAATAGGTTTTTATCTATACAATCATGTTAAAAACATAAATCAATTTTATTATACAAATCCAATTATAGTAAATTCTTAAGTATACACCTTATTGAAATCATTAATGATAGGGTAATCCAATTATCTAATGTAGGGATGTGTTATTGCGACAAGAAAGAAACCTTTTAATTATTTTTCTCAAACCTAAAAAAGATCTTCAAATTTTTTTCTATTCTCCCTGTTCCTTTTTTTCTATAATTGTCTTCCAATTCTCTTCTTTTTTGTAAGAAATTGAATTCAAATCAAACAATTATTATATGAGTAAACAAGAATTGGATGATAACTATATTGTGATATTTACTACTCCCTGCATTCAACAATAGTTGTCCACTATTGACTTGGCATAAAAATCATGAAATAGTAAATGATAGGTGTAGTTTTACTAAATCGCCTTTTGAATATGATAAATACAATATCTTCAAAAATATAATTGAGAAACAACTATAATTAATTATAAGGGTGAATTAGAAACTAATTCATATTTAACAACAATAGTTATCCACTATATATTTATATTTTTTTGTGAGCCTATAGTGCTCTATACAAATGACTTGTAGGTTCTAGGGTGGTTACATCTTTAGTTTTTATTTGTTGTTGTTAGCTATGATTATGTTTTCTAGGACAGGTACCGTGGGCTGGATTAGCTTGCCATAGGTGAGATCTAACAAGCATCATCATACGTGAGAGGTAGGGTCATGACATTAGTATATCAAAAGAGCAATTCTAGTCACTTTGTATAAGACCTTGAGATATGTCAATTATGAGATTTACTATGTTCTACAAACTTGCATGCTTACAATTATCAAATGGCTTGATGCCAGTATATCTTTCTCTTTATTCGCTGACAATTGATTATACATGAATATTTCGAAAAAATGTCCTCGTGTGAAGAGATGTTTTCTCAAACCAAAACAAATAATGAAAGAAATATTGACTAAACTTTTGAAGTAACTTAGTCATATGTGATAAAATGTCTAACCCTATTGCGCAGCAAACATCATCATCTCTTTGTTTCCATATTGAGTCCAAATTTATCAAATAGTAATGGTAATTTCTATTACCATAAACGCATATAAATTATTACTTTTTCAAATACTTTGTTATTTTTATAAATTATTATATATAATTACAAGCTAATACTTTATACATTTATTTGATTAGGTTAAAAGAGATTAGAAACTACTTGAGAATTCATTACCACAAAAAACCATATCACAAATAGAGTTTAAGATATTACAAAACTTGGCACAAAAATGATGAATTTTCATTTGCTCCAATGTCTTTGGGTAGAAAATATTTAAAGAGGTATTATAGCAAAGGAGGCAGTAGTGGAAGATGAAGAAGGACAAGATGAAAGTGGGTACGTGGAATCCAACTGATGCTTTGGAGATATTTGCGGGATTATCAAGTGAGCAAGAGATGTAAAATTTCAAATCCCCTAGGAGGGAGACGTATTGTACAAAATTATGAAGCACACCCATCATACCCTAAATCATGCCAGGTTGTGGTAACTTTCCTGAATATGTGAATCATTAGAGTGATATCTCAATGGTAGAACAACTCTTTGGGAGCTTACATAGGTCTTAGGAGAAGGAGAGGTTATAGGAACAAAACATGACTTGGAAAACTCTTTCATTCAACTGATTACCTCTATCCTACAAGTAAGTAGTTAAATACATTTCATAATTATCTCACTCACCACCTTTTGAATATTAACTAACATATATACTTATTTGCCTTTGATACCCCAAAACGTTAAGTGATCATAATCTTATGACCTATCAAAAGAGTTGCAGTGGATATGCTCCTGGAAAATGTTTACCTGAAGATCTAGAAGTTGACATTCTATTGAGATTTTCCACTCTATCTAGAAGTTCATATTCTATTGAGATTTTTTCGCTTTATGCTTACATAAATATTAGGTATCCTCTCAACCAAACTATGAATTTCATGGAGTAGCATCAGTATCACAAGAACATCATTCTTGTCATCTTATTTCAACCTAAAAGTAGCAGAGGAAGAACATACCCTCAAAATGTCCATTATATTATAATTTTCACTAGAAAAATTAGTATTGAATGTAATCCTTAAACAAAAAAAAATTCTTCTTTCACTTTCTGAGGGCTTTTTATTTTAGGTGTAATTCTAGGCTAGTTGATTAGTTATTGTAAATGGTGTGAGAAAAGGCCAAAAGCAACCTTTATTTGGAAATAAAGCGGTTTCCAATTAGTTGACTTTGTGGGTCTTTTATATGACTTAGATCCACCTTTTCTATCCTGATTCCTTGTTATGTTTTTAAGAACTTTTATGACTTCAAGCGTCTCTTATCATTTCCTAATTAACTCTCTTAGGATTTCTTATGAATGACGCAAATCCTTTTTTAAATTTTTGTTTAATATTGAACTCCTTGAACCATTTTAATGGTTATAAGTGTCCAAAACATAAGTATTAAAACAATTTTACAAAGTTGAATTTTTGTTTTACTCTATTTCCTTCTCCTAATATATTTATCTTCATCATTCATTTAAGTTGGTATGTTGCATGATTAATTTTTTTTTTTGTTGCTTTTGGTGATATGGGAAGGCTATCTAATCCTTCAATATGTCCTTTGCCTCGACTATAGATGTGTAAGTAAAAGTATTGGTGTCACAACCCTGGCCCATCATGTGGAACATTCACATAAACCTTTCAATAAGAGAACGTTCTAACTCAAACATACCCCACTTTTCATCCATGATTACCTTGGTACTTAGCCTGGTGGTGGCTCATATGCATTTTCAACGTAGTTTAACTTATCAAAATTGGATGTGGTTCAATCTTGGAGTGACTTATTGATAACACTTTGTATGAATTTTCTCCCGTAAACTTTTAAGAAAATATACAACTTTGCTCCCTTAAATTACGTTTACCAATTTATTTACGTATCTACCAACTAATTTACATATTTACCAAGTCCAAATTTCTGACTTTTTAATTAAAATAATAATTTTTCCTTTTTTTTTTTATTCTTGGCGTGTTTGACCTGACCCGCATTAAATGCGGTCAGGCGGCTCATTAATGGAGCCATTTAATGCAACAATTTTATTTTTTTTTTAATGAAGGAACCTTTTAATCCGTTGGGTAATGTATTATATTTCTACAAGAAGCATTAATTCCACTTATATATTCCCTCACACGTTTTATTATTACCTAGGTGTCATTAATGCCATAATAAATGCCACTGACAGACGCGACTATACTGATTGACGCGCCGGTCCGTCAGCCGGCGTGTCTAATCACGTCCTTAAAAGTTTATTTTTCATCTTCTTTTCTTGTATTATTATTTTGTTTATCACAAATTTTTGTTCTTCTTCTTCACAACTCTCCTTCATTTCGGCGATTTACAGGTATGTATTACTTCTTTTTTAATTTTTTTTTCGTTTTGAATTCGGTATTCAAGTAATGGTTTTTTTGAATTACTTGTAAGAATTATCTCATCCCTTTCTATTTGGAATTTTTTGCCCCCAATGTAGTTTTCCTTTCTCACAACTCCCTTTTTTTGTTATTTTTCCTATTTTTTGCTTTTTTTTTCTATTCTTGTTGTTATTTCAGTGGGTTTTGGGTATGGTGATTGCGAAATATCGGTTTTTTTTGGAATTTTTTGCACCCAATGTAGTTTTCCTTTCTCACAACTCCGTTTTTTTGTTATTTTTACTATTTTTTGCATTTTTTTCTATTCTTGTTGTTATTTCAGTGGGTTTTGGGTATGGTGATTGCGAAATATCGGGTTCACGGCCCTTTTTTTTTTCTTTATGGATTGCAACTGGTAAATTGGGGGTTATTGTATTTAGCATTTGTCGTCTCTTACTTGGGTTGTGATTAATTGTGGTCTCTTTGGTATGCAATCTGTTTCAATTTGTAGAAGAGTAATTGGTGACATTAATGTGTTTGTGTCGAAATTTTTGGTATATATTTTTGGCAGTTATTCCATGGTTGTGTGTTAAGCATGATGATGGGTGATGTATTTGTTTTTTTCACAGTCATATGGCATTATCTAGGCTTTTGTGGTATGCAATTTTTGGGTTTTTCTATTGGTACGCATTTGGTTTTTTTGGAGGCATGCAATTGTATGGTATGCATCATGGTATGCAATTAGTATGCAATTTGGTTGGGTTGCATCATGCTATTGTCATTTTTATGTTGGCATGTTAAAGTATTTGGGATTGGCTTGTTGCATGGTTGCTGTTTTTGGTATTTATATAGGTATTCGATTGGGTTTTTTTGGGGGGCATGAAATTGGTATGCAATTGGTATGCTGTTGTGGTTGAAACTTATACACTATGATGGGGCATAATTGGTATTGCTGATTCTTCCCTATGGGGGTGGTATGCATCATGGGTATTTTCCTATTTATGTTGGCATGTTATTTTGGTTATGGGATGGTATTGTTTCATGGGTGCTGTTGTTGGTATTTATAGTGGTATGAAGTTGGTATTTTTTGGGGGCATGCAATTGGCATGCATTTGGTATGATGTTGTGGGATGGTATTTGTTTCATGTTTGCTGCTGTTGGTATTTATATTTGTATGCAGTTGGTATTTTTTTGGGGGCATGCAATTGGTATGCATTTGGTATGATGTTGTGGGATGGTACTGTTTCATGGTTACTGTTGTTGGTATTTATATTGGTATGCAGTTGGTATATATTTTTGGGGGCATGCAATTGGTATGCATTTGGTATGATGTTGTGGGATGGTCTTGTTTTCATGGATGCTGGTTTTGATATTCATATTGGTATGTATTTGGTATTATTCTGGGGGCATGTAATTGGTATGCATTTGGTATGCTGTTGTGGGGTGGTCTTTGTTTTTCATGGATGCTGGTTTTGGTATTCATATTGGTACTCAATTGGTATTTTTATGGGGGCATGTAATTTGTATGCAATTGGTATGCTGTTTGGTATGCAAAATGGTATTTTTGGGGGCATGTGACTTGACTATTTTTATGTGTGTCTGGTGTTTATCTGGTTTTCTTATTTGTGGTATTATTCTTTGTGTTTAATAGGACTAAATTACCATGGAAGTGACACCACCGAGGAAGAGCCCACGGTTTGCTAGCACCCTTCATTCGCCATCTAGGCCAAGTTTTGACTTGAATGCATACACACCATCACCCCCCAAAAGGGCCTCTGGCAAAATAATTTCTGACAGTAAGGGAAAGCGTAAAATGGCAGACGTAGATTTGCCCCACGACAGCGACTTCGAGGATGAAATTCCTCTGTCAAAGAGGGCTAAGTTGAACAAAGCGCAGAATTCGCCTCCTGTTGCGAAGGCAAAGGTATGTAATTTGGTATTTTGCGTATATACACATATTCAAAAGATGTATTCCATTTAATATTTTTTTCTAATGGTGCATTTTTTTTATAACAAAAAATCTGTACGGAACAAAGGAAAGTCACCTTCTGGCAGCAAAAAAAGTAAACAAGCAAAGGGGATGAAGGAAGATAAAAAAGAAGCACAGGTACAATTATAAATTTTACTTTATTCTGCATGTTTTTTTTTCTTGATTTTTTTTTTGGGGGACAAGCGCTGTAAATACATATTTTTTTAATTTTTTTTTATATTTGTCAGGACACCAAAAAAGCTACTCGATGGTGCTCGTATGTTAATGTCAAAGTTTTTGAGGAAATTTCTGAATTTTTGTCCAAGTTTGGTATGCTCGATCGTTTTAAATCTGGTCCTTTTGGTTATTTGCTTGACTTGGCTCAGTTGACAGTCCAACCACAGGTTATTCGAGCCATGATTCATTATATGACCAATAAGGATAACATTGGCGATTTTTTTATTTTTAATTTGAATGGGGAAGAGTTAACTTTTGGGTTAAGAGAGTTTCGGGCTGTCACTGGCCTGAAGTGTGGACCTGTTGATGAATATACCATTAACTTGTCGGGGAGGTCGAGGCTTATTGAGCGATACTTCCCGATGGTGTGTGATAGGGGGCTGGAGAAGCACTTTTTAATTAGTGCTTTTAGGGAAGGTTTGTTTGAGGAAGAGGATGTTTTACATATTGCAATTATTTATTTTATCAGTACATATATTTTGTCATCTCCACCCAAGAAACACTTTATACCGCTAGACCATTTTCTGTTGGTTGAATCTGGTCAGTACCAATCATACCCATGGGGTCGCCGGTCCTTTTTTGACTTGAGGGATTGCATCGTCCATCAACTATCCGGGGACCCTGACTATTTCAAGTTTTGCGGATTCCCCTTGGCCTTGCAAATTTGGTTGTACGAGTGCTCAAATAAGGTGGATCCTATGGTTGCTGTTAGATTGCAAAATCATAGTCCGTGGATTTTTAATTGGACTACGCCATATTACAGGTTGTATTACGACAAGCTGTTGAGAGGAATGTTTCGCCGTTATGGCAGTCAGGTAGGTCCTTTCTGGTTGGTTTTTTTTTTTTTGGTGGATTCATGGTTTTTTTTAACTAATATTTTGATCTTTTCTTTATAATTGAAGTACAAGTTTCAAAGAATTGCATTTCATGCGGAAGAGGTGGCTGCTTTTGAGAATGAGCAGCTGGAGGAATCAAAATTTGATGCGGCTGATGTCCCCCAAGCTTCTGCATATTCTGCTGAAGATGTTGTTTCACGCAACATCAAAAAGATGTCTGAGGACATTGTGTTGGTAAGTAGTTTATTTCTTTTTTCACTTCCGGAATTCTTCGTTTCTTTTTTTCTCTTTACAGCTTTTTTTTTCTATAGGTGCGCAACGACTTCAAAGCTCTTGAATTGAAAGTTGAAGCGCAGATTGGTCAACTTAAGGCTTACATTGAAGAATGCTTTCAGAATCTACTCAACGAGATCAAGTTTGTGCGCACCGAAGTCTTAAATAAGCAAGGAGTAGGAATTGAGGTACAGTAGTAGCCATCATTCACCACTTCTTAATGTGAACTTTATTTTTTTTTTTTAATATAGAAATTTAGGGTTCAAATAATTATTTTTGGTTTTTTGTCCATGTGTGGTATTAAGTAAGCAGGTGTATACCTTTTTTTTAAAAAAAAAAGAGATAGCTTTTTTTTATATCTGTGTTTGGTAATAATTGTGGTATTTATATTGGTATTGTCTGACTGTTGCACCTGTGCTTGGTAATAATTGTGGTATTTATATTGGTATTTGTCTGACTGTATGTGTGGTATTCTGGTTGGTAGTTTTTATATCTGTGTTTGGTAATAATTGTGGTATTTATATTGGTATTGTCTGACTGTTATATCTGTGTTTGGTAATAATTGTGGTATTTATATTGGTATTGTCTGACTGTATGTGTGGTATTCTGGTTGGTAGTTTTCTAAGTACGAGGCTTTGGTTATGGTGAAGGTATTCAACATGGTATCCCATAATGGTTATTTTTATTTGATTTATGCTAGTCTCCAAGGATTCTTGGTATGTTTTTGGTTAATTGGTTTCTTTTTTCTATATGTGGTTACTATGGAAGGATGGGTTGATTTACCGTAACTATGGCAATAATGTATGGTATTATGAATGGTTACAGAATTGGTATCCCCCTCCATGTCTCCTATTGCTGCAATTTTTTGGTATTCTAATGTGTTGTCTGAATGTTTTTCATTTGGCAGTTCTTGTGTTCATTATGAAAATTATTTTTCTCATTCATATAGGTTGATGATGGTGATAATCCAGTAGATGTTGATGCAAATGTGGGAGATTTTTAAGGAGTAGGTGTTGAGGTACCATAGAAGTGATCATTCACCAGCTGTTAATGCGAAACTTTTTTCAAGATAAATACATGTGTGATTTTTTAATATTTGTGTTTGGTATTAAAACTGGTATTTATTTTTTCCTATTGTCTGTTTGTGCTAATGGTATTCTGACTGGTAGTCTTCTATGTATGAGATATTGGTTATTAAGATGGTATTCCACATGGTTTTCATCACTTGTATGGTTGGTAAAACAGTTGGTATTATTCAGGGATGGGGTTGCTTTTCTGTGTTGTTTCGCATGGTATGCATGGGTGTTATGTATTATGGTAGCTTTCTAGGTTTATTGGTATTTTTTTTAAAGTTTGGTATTGAGAATGGCTGCAGAATTGGTATCCTCCACATGAGGCCATGTGTCCCATTGGTGCAATCTTTTGGTATTCAATCTAGTGGTCTAAATGTTTCGCATTTGTCTGTCGTTTGTGGTCATTATGGAAATTGATCTTGTCATTCTTTTTAGGTTGATGATGGTGATAATCCAATTGATGTTGAGGCACATGTTGGAGATTTTCAAAATCCCATTCCTGAAGTTGCCAAAGATTTCGAAGGCACATGTCAGTCGCCCAAATATACCGTTTTGCCCGAAGGTAAGTGTCTATGCAACCCATTGATTGGGGTCAATAATAATTATAATTGCACTTTATTTTAAATTTAGTTCTTACAGAATAACATTTCCCAGCTGAAGGAACATCATCTGCAAAAAAAACTCCCACTTTGGATGATTTTGAGTTACCTGAATATAGGGAGTCGCAAATCGTTGCGTTGGAAAATAAAATTCCATATGTAACCCCAACGCAGCGTGAACGAACGAAGGCTCCGGGGAGGTTTGGGAAGTCACCATACACTGATTTAAGTAGTTCAGCGTGCAAGTCAACAGAGCCGCCAGTATATTTTCAAATGAAGCACCCTTTTGCTGGCTATGGTGAATTTGAGGTTAATGAAGAGTTGGTTGATTTGTTTAATAAGTGGATTAAAGATAGGTTGTCCAAAAAACGGGGCAGGTACGTTTAAATTTTTACTGTTAGTTGCTTTTTTTTTTCTGCATCAGTTTGCACTTATCTTTTTGTTTTTGTTTATTTAGAAGAGCGAGTGCTTTCACGATCAATTCAAACAAGATAAATCCCCCATTTGACTTTGGGGTTGATTCTGTTGGATTGATGGATTGGTTTTATGTCATGGTTACAACGGGGAGCGCTTGGACTGATTCGGTAACATTTTTAATTATTTTTTCCATTTTATTTTTTTGCGAAACATTCTTTTGGGGTGTTTGACTTGGTGTTGATGATGGTAGTTTTAGATTTTAGTTTGGTCGTATACCTGTTAGGTATGCACATTGGTAGTCAACATGTTTGGTTCTTTGGTGTTTTTCTGAGTTGGTAGTATCTGTTGGTCTTTTTTATTTTGGTGCAACCTCTACTCTTCTAATTGGTTATAATTTTGGTACTTCTTGAAATTTCTCACTTTCATTTATGTCATGTTGTGCATCTATAATTAATTTTTCTTTATGTTTTTAATACAGCATGTTAATGTACTTATGTACTACCTACGTAAGAAATGCAAGTACGGCGATGCACCCCAACGTAGAGTTACCACCACGGACACCTTTTTTATGAATTGGGTGGAACAAATTCATGACATATGGACTGCCAACAACAGGGACAGCACACTCATCACAGAAGATCATGATGTTGCACAGTACATTCGGGGTTACAAGATACTGGCGAACACGCCATGGGACAAAGTTGATTATGTATGTATACCCGTTCATGTGCCGGAAAAGTGTCACTGGGTGTTGGTTGTGTTTTATATTCAAAGTAGGTGTCTTTTTATATTTGATTCGCTGAGTGAAGTCGGTTCGACGCACAATTTGGCTGTCATTCGGAGGGTCAAAAAGGTTGCTGAATTAATTCCTCTTTTCTTGGTGAGCACTGGCTTTTACGGCAAAAGGGATGACATTGCTTGGCAACACTCCGTGGACTACGCCGAGTATGCATTTTCGGACAGCCTCACCTTTGTAACATGTGATGATATCCCCCAGCAAGATGCTGATTCAAAGTAAGCATTTTTTACTAAACTTCTCAAATTTTTTATATATTCTTTTTTTTTATTTACGGCAGATTTTGAATTTACTGTTTTTGTAACAGTGATTGTGGTCTATTTACGTGCGTGTTTGCGGAGCTTGTATGTAATGGGTATGATTATGTTCAGATTGGAGAAAAGTCATTTGACCCAGCATTCTGTCGTTTACGTTATGGCTCTTTATTATGGGATTATGGCACCAAAAAAATTGAAAATGGTGCCATAAGTGAAAGCGAGGTGACGGGGAAGGTGGTCAGCCGGTTTGGGGGTCCCAGGAGGCAGGTCGAGCATGTTGGACAAAGTGAAAGAGTACCTGCATCCAAGTATGTTCCGAGGAGGAAATCATAGTTTTCAATAGTATTGTTGTACATGATCTAACCCCCCCCCCCCCCCATAGACTTTGTAAACAATGGTGTATATATTTCATGTTTGTGTAATATTAAATTTTCATTTTTTGTTTTGGCACACTAAAATATATGCTATTACTATCTTGTCCCAAAAAAAAATATTAATGCTTGACATAGTGGGGTGACGTTTACGCAGGCACCCAGTGTAATTAAACGTACAGGTCAAATGCGATGAATAATTTACCTCTTCTTTAATTTTCCAGATATATCAACAAAACCATTATACACCCCATGCCGTATACCACAAATAACACCAAAGAACTGCTAATGTTCTCTTGACAAATGGAAAAAAATTAACATTGTCATAGTATAATCCCTGCCAAGGATTCTATCAAACTGGGTTCCTGAAATAACTTAATAATAATAGTTCTATAAGCAAGTGCCATCAATAATCAATGACATTTTTTTCCCAAAAAAACTACACAAAAACCAATAAGGATCCCATGCTGTACACCACGAAATAAACCAATTAACTGCTATTGTTCTTTCGAACACTGAAAAAAAATCAAAAACCAATAAGGATCCCATGGTGTACACCACAAAAATAAACCAAAAATCTGCTATTGTTCTCTTGAACAATGAAAAGAAATCAGAAACCAATAAGGATCCCATGCTGTACACCACAAAATAAACAAAAATATCTGATATTTGTTCTCTTGAACAATGAAAGGAAATCAGAAACCAACAAGGATCCCATGATGTACACCACAAAATAAAACAAACAACTGATATTGTTCTCTTGAACAATGAAAAGAAATTATAATTTTTTATATTATAACACCTGCAATGGAATGTATCAGACTTCTTTCCTGGAACAACTTAATAATATACAAGATTTTCACAATCTTAATGTTCCTTCCCAGTAAGTGGTCCACACAAAAAATTCATAATACATACCAAACAAAACACCAAAGCACTGCCACCTCTCCCCAAATCAAATAATATAATTCTACAAATTCAGCACAAAAAAAAAATGAACCCTTACTGCCCCATATTCCAATCTCACAAAAACAAATTCATGCAGTCCCTACCCCCTATGCAGCGTTACCCAACTTTTTTTTTATTTTCTGTGTTGCAATGATTCTTCTTGTGACCTTCCTGCCCACTCATACTGCACTTACCCTTACTTCTTTTTGCTTTCTTTTCAAAGAATCCCTTCTTCCGGTCTTTGTTTGATGGACGGCCCGGTCCCCTTTTTGTGGTGGGTGGCAGAACTACCTCATCCATAACATGTGATGGAACTGTCCAAGTACTTTCACATGGTAGTGGCTCAATTGGTATTGCGTAAGCATCCATGAAATTTTTGGTACTGTAGTAGATGGAGCAGAAGTCATTGACGCGCAATTTTCTAAACTCAATTGCAGCTATTGCATGGGAACATGGCATTTCATCATGTTGAAATCGCCCACAACTACACGTATGTGTGTTAAGACAAACGGTGAATCTCTTTGCACCATCGAGGACGGTATGAAGATGTTCCGTTGAAGCACGCACCTTCATTCAAGAATTATTAATTATTATGCCAAGGTTAAATCAATATGCAAAGGTTAAATAAATATGAATATTTAAAAAAATTTAAAGTATATTATTATACTGACCGTCAATCTATTCGACACATGCATATTCTCCACCAACAACTTGTTATATTTTTTGGTCAAAACGGTTGTGGTTGTCTTGCCTTCTTCATTGTTTTTTTCATTCCAACGCTGTATTGTTTGCCTTACATATTCTAACATTGGTATAACGGGAAGCCTTCTCCCAGGCAATATTGCATAATTGAATGATTCAGCTATGTTGCTTGTCAACGTCCATGTTCTCTTTACTATTGTATGACAGCGCGACCACTTCTCAAAATCAGCCTTCTCTAGATAGGGACGAATTTTTGGATGGATGTCGTCCATTTGATCCATAAGGGTGTTAAATTCATCGATTGTATATGTCTTTGCCAAACCGAAGAAGACTTTCCTTACCTCATCAATATGTTTGTGGATGAACTTTAACAAATTAGACCACAAATGGTAGACACAAGCATAGTGTTTGATGTCTGGATATACTGTTGCTATAGCATTCCATATGCTCTGATTTCGGTCAGAAACAAAACACATACCATCCCGTTCACCAAAAGCTATCTTGAAATTTTCAAAGAACCATCTCCACGACTTGTCATTTTCGGAGTCAGCGATACCATATGCCAGTGGCAGAATATGTCCTAATTTGTTATCAAAATTAGAGCCTTGAATAAAACATACATTTCTTATATTGTAATTTTCATTTTTTTTCCGGGCTACCCATAATAAACAATCATGATGAATTATGAATAAGTTTAACCAAGCAATCTTGTGAGAATACCAGCCTCCGGGATCCATTGTGGTAGCGATTAACATTGTCCCTTCAAACGTCGAACGGATGTGTGTACCATCCACCACAACAATTGGATGGCAATATTCCCATCCTCGTATGCTTGCATCAAGAGCAATGAATGAATATAGAAACATGTCTTCATCTGTTTTTTTAAGATTAACAACACTGCCCGGGTATGCTTTGGCCAATATATGCAAATAAATTGGCAATTTTGAGTACGATTCTATTGGGTCCCCCCGCAAAATCTTCATTGCTTTCTGTCTACACCTCCATGCTTGCATGTATGTCATTGAAATACCATGTTTCCTACGCAAGTCTGTCCTTATGTCCCTGGGGGTGTAAATTCTCCTTGGGTCGCTGAATTTAGGCACTAACATGTTTCCCAGCATAGAACTGTAACATTGTCTCCGTGCGTACAACCTTCCTAACCCTGCGCATACATGCACATCGTTGAATACGCGGACCTTGAACAATTCAGTCACACCAACGGACGATGACTTAAACAACCACGAGCATTTCTCATCTGCACATCTCAATGCAAAGCTACAAATAACAACAAATCAAACCATCTATAAGAATTCTATATTGCAACACTAAGAATTTTATGCATGTCTTTTTATTATAATACCTTGATTTACACGAACGTACAATTTTAAATTGGAATTGCCTCACCAAGGCATATCTTTGCATAACATCAATGAGTATATGCTTGTTCAAGTAGATTTGTCCTTCCATGACAACATCTATTGAACTGTTTTTGATTACTACATGATCTTCATTTTCTTCTTGGAATTCCATATTCTC
The DNA here is from genome assembly GCA_029948455.1 of Solanum rostratum. Classification (NCBI taxonomy): domain Eukaryota; kingdom Viridiplantae; phylum Streptophyta; class Magnoliopsida; order Solanales; family Solanaceae; genus Solanum; species Solanum rostratum. The sequence goes on from CM057046.1 coordinate 68,885,926, forward strand.
ATCATCACTTTCATCCCAATTGTCAACAGGTGGGTTTACTTCTCTGTGGACCACTATTTCATTATTTCTTAACTGTGGTGGTGGATCAACATTTCTTGTATTATATGTCACACACAATGGATATTTGGAGAAGAAATTAGGATCCAACCTTCTTTGATCCAAATATACCTTTACCCCCATGTCATTGTGTATTTTCAACGGTGGTAATTTCACGTCTACGACATATTTTATTACCAACTCAACACTTCTTAAGTCTAACCCTATTTGGGAAGATATTACCTGCAGTAAACCATCATAATTTGATGAAGTATCATATAATATTCCTTCCATTTTGTAATTGGTGTAGTCACCTGCATTCACACCAAATTCATTATCAACACCACCAATAATGTCCCAATCATTAAATAAACACCATTGCCTATACCAAAAATAATACCCAATGCAACATCTTTGGTAAACACCAACCTGTTCCAATTAGTATACCATTCAGTCCTACTATGAAAATACCATTTCACCAACTACAAACACCATGGTCTATACCAATAAAAAACACAAAGCAACAGCTTTGTTAAACACCAAGGTGTTCCAATTAATATACCATACAGTCTTACAACGAACATACCATTTAACAAAAAACAAACACCATGCCCTATACCAAATAAAAACTCAATGCAACAGCCTTGTTAAACGCCAATATGTTCCAATTAATATACCATACAGTCTTACAAGGAAATCACCATTTTCACCAACTACACATACCATTGTCTCTACCAGAAAAAAAAAAATGCAACAGCTTTGTTAAACAGCAACCTATTCCGTTTTTTTTTTCATCTACATACCAACGTCACTGAACAAAGAAAACCACCAACTGACTATGTGCGACACCAACTTCAATATAATATAATATTGTTGCAATTAATATAGTGTATATAATATAATAATATACCTGTTATCTCCCATCTCCCATCATACTTCAATAAAATTGATACCACTCTTTCGGTATTCATGGTTATTGTTCAAAGAAAAGCCTTTGTTTTTCAAGCCTTTTGTGTCCAAGAAATAAGTCCATGGTCAATAACTTATTAAATACACAAAAAACATTCCCTCCATTTTATCTTTTGGGTAAAAAAATTTCATGAAAAAAATGGAGGACAAATGGCCCTACCGTACCGCATTGATGTGGCCTCCCCTTTATAGGGGGATTGTAGGCTGTCATAATCTCATCAAATCAATTAAATGGATTTGATGGGTCTTCTTCTAAAAATTATTTTCAATACATCTTCCATAAATATATTTTAAAATACCATAATTTAAACATTACCTTTTTTAATTGTGTAGAATAAGACAAATATGTAGGAACATATTAATAAAAATTTAATTCCATGAAATTCGCTACAATTACCTTCTTATTTTTTTTTTATAAAAAATAGTATTATCAATTAAATTTTTATATTGTAAATTTTTTTCTATTACGACAATATGAATTATACGTAACACTAATTTTTTTCGTGAACACAAAATTTTTTGGTTCGTAGTTCAATCATTTCACGGTTTACATTACGTTTATACATTGAAAATTTTATTCTACAATTGGGAAGGACATACTACTTCTTTGTCAACTATAATAAAAAAAAATAATAAACAAGAAACCCATTTCCAACACCAACTTCTAAATCTTTTAAATATCATTAATTTATTCTTCCTTTTCACCACATATCACATCACACTTTAATCAACTTTATTATAAAAAAAAATACTCTCTTTCCTACTTTTTAATAAAAGTTGGTATAAATTTGGTAATTTTAATAAAGTTGGTAATGGCTTGTAATTTCATACCCTAAAAAGGGCATTTTTGAAATCCTCCCAATAATTAATCTTTGTATAACTACTACCACATATATTTATACATGCATTTCTTCATAACTAGCATTTGCAGAACTCTAAGTAGCTTAAAAAATGACCATGAGAATACGTAAAGATAGGTAAACCTTTGAAAAACTTGATAATAATTTTACTCGTAGCTGTGTGACCGGCATCCAACAACTCGTATGTCGAGTGAACCTTAATCATATATCAAGTAATGCAATCCATAAAAAGTTATTAAGAGGGTATTTATAAATTTATTTTTAGATACTTTTAGCTTTTAAGTTTTTTTTTTATTATTATTATTAGAGCTGGTTGGCGAAAGACAAAGTCCTTTAAAGCACTTTACTTTAAGCCTAAAAGGAAAAAAAAAGAAAAGTAAAAAACTAGTAGCTACCTCCTTTACATAATATTTGTAAAGAAGATAAATCACAAATACATTGCAGAAGCTGAAGCCTTTAACAGTACATGACAGAGTACTTAGAATGCACGGAGTAAGGTCACACAAAATTTAACCGATTCGGGTAAAAACATGCTATAAAAACTTGTCAGTTACTAATTATCATAAATATAGTGAAATATATGAAAAGACGTCTTAAAATCACGAAGATCATTTGAGAATCTACTTTCGAATCTCTATATGTAAATTTTTTTCTAGCTCTAAATTAAAATGAAATATATCTAAATTACTATATCTGAAAGATCATGATGATACTCCAATGTATAGAAATAATGATACTCCCTTCGTTTAAAACAGAATGACCTATTTGATTTGGTACGGAGTTCAAGAAAATAAAGAAGATTTTTTAATCTTGTGGTTTTAAATTAAAGTTATGTCAAATAGATCAAAATGTCGTTTAATTTTGAGGTCTTAAACATGTCATGTGAAAAGTTGAGATTAAAGTGTTGCCGAAAATATAAAAGGATCATTCGTTTTTAAATAGATTAAAAAGAAAAATAGTTTATTCTTTTTCTAACAAAGGGAGAAATACTTTTATTGAAAAGTTTCTTACAACATCATACGCTTATAATTCTAGTTGGAAGGATTGGCCCATATCTTGCTATTGTATACGACTTGTCTGTCTGATGTGATCAACTAACTAAGCCTTTTGATCTAAAGGTGTAAACCTAAACAGCTGGAAGATCATTATGCTATGGTAGTAATATAGTTTTGGGGCTTGGGTTATCTAGAACTATTATCCCACTTGATGCTAAATAGTCCTCCTAAAAATATAATACTATTTACTCATAATAGATAAACAAATATTTGGAAAAAATTAAGTATGACACTAGTTCAAATTACTCTTTTACTTAAATTTTAAATATTGGAACTAGTCATGCTAAATTTTTGGGATATATATTCAAACATTTGCCAATTTACTTAAATAGATTAAAACATATCAAATCATACTAAACTTCTAGTCAAACCTTGAGATTAGAAAACACTTTTGAAAACTGATGCATAATCATTTTAGCAAGAACAATAGTCACGGATTAACATTACAAAAAAAACTTAAATTTCAAGAAATGTGATAATTGGGTATGAACTCTAATTTACAAAATCAGAAAAATTATTTTGTAAGATCTGAAGTTTTGGACATGACAATGAAAGGAAGTCTTTATTAAAGTCATACAAACCTGAGAGAATAATAACTTGGGAGGAAATGCTATTGATGGACCTGGTTGAACAAAACCCCATGTGTTTTGACTTACTTTAGGGAACTTTCTTTTAACTTGAGTTGGAGAGAAAAATAAAAGAATTGACTTAGGAGCTAATATTTTTACTTTTGGAAGTCAAAACATAAAGGATGTCGGATAATAGGGTCAAGAATAGTCAAAACTGCCCTTAGAAACACATTTGAAAAGTCTATAAATAGTGTCCCATGACCCATGGGTTAGCTCACGATTTGTGGGACAATTCATGACCTCTGAGTGGGTATTCCACACACTAGTTCAATCTCACGACCTGTGGGCTGTATCAGGGTCTATGGGCGGAAAGGGGGATCTTGGCTAACTGGAACGTCTCTGATATAAAAGGATTATAATATTTTTTCTGGAATTAGATTAATAAATGATTGGTGGTATTAGAAAGAACACTCAAAGATCTTTAGTTTGGTAAGTAATAAGACATATAACTCTTCACATTCTGAGAGATTTGATAATTTGAAATTGACCAAAGTAAAAACTTATACAGAATCTCAACCAATAAAGAAGCTTTTAACTTAAGTTTGTACTTGGAGTTTCTTGTGACTATAATTTATATCTAAAGCTACCACAGTATTAGAGAATTGACCTTAAAACTTATGTACAGTTAGAAATAATCGTATTTGGACATATACATATGTGAAAGCTCATTCAGATCTTAGCTTAAATTTTGTGGGGTAATCGCTTGCTTGTTCTTCTTTGTGTCACTTATTGGCTATTTTCTCTATTTAAAAAAGAACAATCTAATTTGATTTGACACAAAATTTAAAAAAAAATTAAAAAAAAATAATTTTGTGATCCTAAATTATAGTCATGTAAAATGTACCAAGATCTTATAGCCTCAAACATATTATGTGGAAAGTTGAAATTAAAGTATTGTCAAAAAAGGAAAGGAATTATTCTTCTTTAAACCGACTAAAAAATTTAAGCAGATCGTTCTTCTTGAAACAGAGGGAGTATTACTTTGTTTTGGTGACAAGTCACCCTCTTTGGCAATCTGCTAAATTTTTCTATTTCTCCCTTCTACCTTCCTTTCTGTTGATTCTTCCTTCTTTTCCTGATTTAACTTATGGTAGATCAATTCCTTGTAATTCAACTATTGTCCAAAAGAGTATTCTACCCATTTCATTTCTAAGTCTCTTGTTGTTTATTTCCTCTAGATTCTGATCATTGGTTTGCTTCTTGTCTTTACTATTCTTATATGTTGTGTTGGCCTGATTTTTTCTTTTTCCTACTTTTTATTCTTTGTTCTTGTTCTGTTACCTCCTTTTGCATCCTATAGATCTACATATTGATTATTGCTATTGTTGGTTTCAAACTGTTTTGGGCTTCCAAATATGCTCACCTCTTCCCCTCCCCCCCCACCCCCCCACCCCCGTGATATTGTTTGCCCCTCGTATATCCATTCTTTTGTTTTTACTTAGTTACCTATGTGTCATTGGCTTTGTTTCCTTGGTCCTCCTGATTTTCTGTATGACTTTGTTTTTTCGTTCTCCTGATTTTTTGTGGTTGAGTTTTTCTCCTTGGATTCTCCTTTTTCTGGTTATCCTCATGTTTTTTACCTTCTTCCTCATCCTTAATTAGATATAAATCTAGGTGAATTACATCGAAACCAGTCTCATTGTGTTCTTGTAATTTCCACCTCTTATAATATTTAGGTACATAATAATAATCCATTTTACCTATATTATATGATTGATTTCTCCGTTGCTTTTCTTCTTCATGCCGAAATTAACTTGCTATTGCTGAGGCTAAAGATAAATTTGTTCCATAAACTTAGCCTAACCACACTGAACTCCAATGTCATCAAAAAGAGAAAGGAAAAACAAATTAGCAAACATTATTACCCCACTTCTTGTTTAATTTATTCAAACATACCCATGAGGCTATTCATCTATTATAATTTGTACAATCTCAAAGACCACAATATTCTACAGGGCATAATGTAGAGCATGATATCACACACATGCACGATTTCAGGCGTGGATTCAAGAAAACAAGCTAATAGCAAATTGCAATGTCTCGCAAGTCTCTTCCTTATTTGGAGAAGTAGGTCTTTGGAGAGAGGAGACGACGCGGAGAAAGCATGCCCATAAATCTTGGTGAGGCAATTGCATCGATAGTTCTATTGCTTGGAACACCAAAGTGCTCTCTATCATCTCTAGGTATGTTGGCACCACTAAAGGTGCTACATCTTGCTAGCTTTCCAAACCAAGACTTCTTCTTAGGGGACTTGTCATGCATTCCATTAATCTTTTCACACAAGTATTGCTTAACTGCATGTATCCCTCGCTCCACCACGTCCGATGGGGGAGAAACGAGGTGGTTGCCTTCTACACTCAGCTTCTGGAGCTTTTTCAGACATCCGATCGAATCTGGTAACTCCGTAATTTTGTTGTAACTAACATCTAGTTCATGCAGGGAAATGAGAAACCCTACTGAATAGGGCAACTTTGTGAGGTACTGGAAATTTTGGCTAATGTTGAGGATTTCAAGGTTTATTAGGTTCTCGAGATCATCAGGGAGGGACCTAAGACAGTTTAGCCTTGCATCTAACACGCGAAGGTTGGTCAAGTGGGAGGTGGAATAAGGAAGGTAGACTATTTTATTTGAATTTATGCAGAGCTTCTTGAGATTTATGAGCTCAAATCCAATGGTGTCGGGCAAATGAGTAAGCATATTGAAGTTGGCATTCAACTCTTCCAACGATCTGCAAGTAGGAAGAAAATGTTATAATTATGTTCCGCATATGCTACAACAAATAAAAGATTTAGCGGCAAAAATAAATATGTGTTTTATAACCAATACTCTATACAAAAGTCAATAAAGGCTTTAAGAGACTATAGATACAATAATATTGACGTAGTTGTCCCTCACTAAATGTCTCTTTTGTTTTATTGTAGCGATAATGTTATGAATTAGAAGTGATTAGATGAGTAACCTGCAATTCTCAATTGTTTTAGGGAGTGACACAAGGAGATTCCCAGAAATATTGAGAAGTTTGAGCTTTGATAAGCAACCTATGGAGTTAGGAATAGACTTGAGCTGATTTGAATGCATATCTAACTCCACCAAGTTAAGTAGTCGTGCTGTTAAAGACTCTGGTATAATCTGTCAAACATTCAACAAAAACAACAATAAGTCACGATTGTAAGAACATTTTAAGCTTGATTTTCTGAGTATTTGTCTTTTTTAAAATTTAATAGAAACATGAACACAATGAAAAGTGAATTATACGGGAAAAATTTGCATAACTAAGCAAGCATAGCTAGTACATCTACTCAATTCATTTATAATTATAAAAAGTTACTCAGTGAGAGTTTCCTTTTTCCTATCAAATTTGCCACTCTTGTCCCTCACTCCACAATCTCTCACTCCCCACTCTCCTCCCCTTTTCTCGCTTTGTGACATGTTCTTCTTTCTCTATAAATTTCTTCCCCCAATTTGTGAGACTAAGTTTCAGCAACCCATGTTCTACTGATGCATCTATTTGCTTCAGCCTCTATATATGGGCTTTATAGGATAAAGATTGTAGTTTATGAATATGGCGGAGAATGATTGTTGAGATGGCGATCCAGGTTGGCATAGTTGGATTTGAGTTGTATTTGTTCATCTATGGCAGACTAGTGTATGTGGATTAATGTATTTTTGCTTTATGACAAACGAGTGGGCAACTTGGAAATGGTGCATCTATAAGTGTATCTATGAATTGATTCCTCAACCCAGAATGAAAAATTCTTAATTATAACAAAATATATATATATATATAATTATTTAAATTTAGGGGGTGGGGGAGGATGGGTGGGTAGAAGCCCACCTTCCACCCCTATCCCATCCCCTACTTTCACCTTATTCCTCTTATCCCTGCCCTTAATTTTTTTTTAAAAAAAAAGAATTAAAAATCTTTTTAAAAAATTAAATTTTTTCATCACTCACTCCCCCCCCCCCCCCCGCCCCACACACACACACCCCTTAATTATTTTTTTTAAAAAAATGAAGTTAAATTTTTTTCAACCTCAACCCCAGCTTCCATCTTATATACCATCACCACCCACCCAATTTTTCTTAAAGTAAAAATAAAATAAAAGTTCATTTTCTTAGCCCCAACCCCGCTTCCACCCTACTTCTCCCCACTTCCACTTTATCCCAAAAAAATAAAATTAAATCCCCTCACCCACTCTCATGTTTTTTAAAAAAGTAAATTTTAAACTGCTGAATTTCTTTGCACCTGCGCTCATGCTTTTACCTTGGCCTACCCTCTCTCACCACTTCCACCGTGATACCCACCCAATTCTTTATTAAAAAAATCTTTTAGGAAAAAAAAAAGTTACGTAATTTTTTTCAAAGCCCCCCCACCCCTACCCCAATTTTTTTTAGAAAATAAAATAATTAAAAAATTAAAGTTATATTTTTTTCACCTACCCCGCACCACGACCCTAATTTTTTTAAAAAAAAAAAATTTTCACTTTCCCCCGTGCTTTCCACCCTACCTCACCCCTCGTCTACTTTCATTCTACCCCCTTTCCTAATTTTTTTTATATAAAAATAAAAATATTCAAAATAAAAGTTAAATTTTTTCCACCCTCATTCCTCTCGCTTCCATCCTACCGCGACCCCTACCCCTACCCCCCGAACCCCTCCCCCAAAAAAATCTTTTTTCACCCCACCTGCACTTACAAAATTTTTAAAAATAAAAAACTTACTTTTTTTTGCATTTTTTTATTTTTTCTTTAAAATTAATTTGAGGGTCTGATGGGGTAAGGTGAAAGTGGGTTGGATGAAAATTTTTAAATTTTTTTTTAATTTTTTAATTTTCTTTAAAAATGTTGAGCTGGGTTGGGTAGGATGGAAGGAGACGCATGGCGGAAAAATTTAATTTTTTAATATTTTTTTAAAAAAATAAATTGGGGTGGAATAAGGGGTCTGATGGGGGTATAGTGGAGGTGAGGGTTGGAGGATGAAAAATTTAATTTTTCTTTTGAAATTTATCATAATTGTTTTAAAAAAGAAATTGGTCATACCATCGGGTGGGGCGATGGGTGAAGGGTGAGCAATTTCTTTTTTTATTCTTTTTTAATTTAGTAATAAGGGGTGGTAGATGTGTGGGTGAGGGTGGGGGGGTAGGGTGGAGTTTAGGTGTGGAAGTAGAAAATTTTAAATTCTTTTTTGTCTGAAAAAATAATTTTTAAAAAAGTATTTATTTACAGCTTGTTTGGATGGTGATTTGTCGTGGTTTCATAATGTATGGTACTGTATGATATGGTATGGTATCGTACAGTACAATATCATACAATGTTTGGATAGACTGTATGGGTTGCTACTGTTTAATGATAATTTGTTGTTTGATTTGACTGTATGGTATTGTATCGTAACTTATAAATTTACAAAAATGTCCTTAATTAGTATAAATATTAAATTTATCAATATTTTTTTAATATTTTTTTTAAAAAAAATAAATACACAGAATCTAGTAGGGAAACATACAAGCTAATATATCTCCATACTATACAAACAACGTAAGAAAATAAAAAAAGTAAGAACTTTAAAAATAAAAAAACCTCAAAAAATAAATTAAAATGTGAAAGAAAAAACGGGAGGCGAAAAAAAAGTTTCAAAAGTTGATGAGGAGAAAAATAAGTAATACAAAAACAATATATATATTAGGGTAAAGTTTAATAAAGAATAAAAAATAAATTAGAACTATTTAGATTTAAATAAGGGTATAATTGGAAAAAATATAAGGAAACCATGGGATACCACCAAATTGGTGGTTTCAAAAAGTGGGGGTTTTCATGGTTACAGAACCATGTTACTAAACTATATCATACCATATAATTAATGAAACAATCAAAACAAATGTCGTTCTCTTAGTAATCATACCATACATACCATGAAAAACCACCATCCAAACAAGCTATTAGGAGGGCTGGGGCAGTAGGGGTTAAGTATTAACAATTTAGTTTGTTTTAATATTTTTTTGTCTTTAAAGATTAAAGTGGGTTAGAACTATTTTATCCAAACTATATTTGACCAATTCATATTTACTCATATTTTATATGGATAAATTATATTTCAATATGTTTTGCCTCAATTCATATTTAATTCATCCAAATTCGATTCAATTCAACCATATTCCACCTCTAATTGAGTTTAATAATACGGATAAATTGGAAAAGCTATCCATCCAGTTGTTATTAAAAAAAAATCTAACACGAGACTTTCTCATTAATATTCGGTCAATTTAAAAGAATGATATAAGGACAAAATATGACGTTAGGTAGGTTGATTTGGATTCGGTTTGATCCACAAAAATTTAAAACTTTCAAAATATTTTTCTTTGAAATTAGTATTTTAAAAAGCAAAATTTATTTTTAAACCAAATGTACCCTATTTTAAGAAAATATAGTGCCAGCAGTACATAAAATCATTTTTTTTCGGTTTTACTGCATTATAGTTGACTTTGTTGTTCAAGTAAAACCAACTTAATTTATTATAAGGATTTGAATTATCCATTTAAGTGTATAACAAAAGCTAAATTGGAAAATAATCTTGTATGTTATAATGTTTAAACTAATTTTTTTTCTCTGGTTCACTTATTTCATGATACCAATACAGATAGAGATACTCCTAATTAGATGTTTAAAAAAAGTTTGTGATTTTCAATTCCTTGACCCTTTCTTTCCCTGCAATAGAAACTAAATATTTCAAAGATACACTAAGGTGATATAAATAGGAATTAAAAATGCTCATAACTTGTCACCTATCATAGACTCCTAGTAAATGAAGATAATTGTTTGACTTTCTAATTAGTTGTAATAAAAGTAATATAAATTACAAGGAAAAAGTTATCCCCGTTTCAAGTGAGGAATTTTATTATTTTCTTTAGACCTCTAGTATTCTAATTTTTCACATGATATATTTAAGATCACAAAAATAAATAATATTTTGATATGTTTTATCTTTTTTAGTTTGATATCATCATTCAAAAATTTCAATTACTTTCTTAAATTCAATACAGCTCAAAATCAAACAAACAAATTAAAATTGAAATGAATGAAAAATATAATAAGTATTATTGTGTAAAATAGAAGAAAGGTAATAATAGCTATATTTTGTTTTGATATAAATAGAAAGAAATTAAAGAAAATTAAACATATGTGAAAGAAGAAGGAACCAAAAATGGAAGCTACCGTGTCTGATATGATTGAAAAATTTCCGGAGAATGTTATCCACAATATAAGTCGTGACTGCTTATCAGAAAATATATTTTTTAGTCAAAATGAGGAAATTACTTCCCTTGCTTTTGGCTAAAACATTTTCTTCATAAATTATCTTAACTTTATATCAAATACTTTAGCCCAATACTTATTTCAAAAGATATTTTTCACTTAATTTCCAATTAAAGATTAAAAATATTTCTGGGAACTCAAGGGTGTGACTTAATGATCAATAAAATAATTAAAAGTCACCAGGTCTCAAAGATTCAAATCTCAATGGAGATAAAAGATACTATGGGTTTCTTTGCATATGTTTTAACTTGGTAAGAGATAACAAACATCTCATAGAATTGATAGATGTGCCCGAAAATTGGCCCGTACACCATGATAATCAAACATAAATAATTTATGATGACACACTCAAAAGTATGACCTAGTGGTCGATGAAGTGATTAAGAGAGTGTGAAGCTTCAGGTTCAAATTTTTAACATTGGCAGAAGATAACAAGCATCTCATGGAATTAATATTAGATCGGGCACCTTAATAATAAAAAAAAAAAGAATTGTGATGACTTGTGTAGTACTAAATAAAAGGGGACTAACCTGAAGATTATTGTTGGAAAGGTGTAATTTTGATATAGCTCCCAAATTGATAGTAGAATTGACAGGAAGAGAGTCCAATGACATGCCACTCAGATCCACAATCTCCGGACTCTCTTCTTCATCTTCTTCTACTATACTAATTGTCATCCTCCTTGTATTCTTCCTCTCAAATGCTTGTTGTTGTTGTCGTCGTCGTCCTTGTCTTCCAACTAATTCCATTCTCATCTTCATCTCTTGACTCTCATACAACATCCACTTATCATTGAAATAACATATTGTTAATTAACTACTCCTCTAATTTGTTTATTGAGGGTCGTTACTTGTGTGCGGTGACACAAACACTTATAGGAAGGGAAGGGAGGTACCCAAGCGCCGCCCGCGGAGAAATAATGGGGGACGATTTTTTATATGTGATGAATGACTTGGATTTTATGTCACACAAAGTTATTCTAGGAAAACAATCAATTCTCAGTTATATACCCCATCTGTCTTAGACACAATATTTATTGTTTTATAATTTTTCCAAAATAAAATGATTATGTGAGGAGGACTTCTTTTTTTCATTGTTAAGAATTAGTAAAGCATTGACTTCTTCTTTTTAATGACAAGTACGACATAACATTAAAAATTACAAGATATTCGTTGTAAAGTTAAGGCCAGGAGACATGATCATTTCAAAAATATAAAGCCTAAAGCTGTAATAAAACGTTTTTAAGTGATTGAAATTATATGCAAGCACTCAATTTCAAGGGTACAAATTTTTATTTTTATTTAAGTTGAGGATAGAAAAGGGAAATTGAGAAAGAAGTTCAATCCGGAAATTAAACTCTGATTAAGGTAAATATCTAAATAGTCAACCATTTAACACTAAAATCCCCATTTCATGGTTACAATTAAAGTATTAGTATTTGGTTGTTTTTAAATTTGCTAAGGAGACATGCTGCACATGTTGATTTGTGGATTTTTAAAGAATTCAATTAAAGGAAATTTCTCCTTTCACTCTTTTAAATTAAGAAATTGCATGATACATCGGTTACATTTATATTTTATTTGTATTTTCTTGAAAAGTTAGGAGTAGGAAAAAAGGAAATAGAAAAGGGGATGATAAAGAAATTATTAAACTTTCATCAACAAGTGAAAGTTCAAATAGTCAACTAATTATGCTGTTAAAGTTTTTCGATACACAAATTACATAAATGATTGTGGAACAAAATAATAATACGTGCTATATGAATTGTGATATGATGATGCAATGACCAACGAGTTGTATAGTTAGGATGGAGTGAATGTTTTTTTTTTACCTTGTGAGAGATTTTAAATTTTAATATTGAGTTAATTTAGTGAATTTCAAATTTTGAATATTGAAATACCTTGAAAATAAAAAGTATATACAAGAGTGCTTAACCATATGATATCATAATAAAGAATTACTTAGTATATTACAGGGTAAAAATAAACATGATACCTAGAATCCTAAATAAGTTAAATGCTACCTGTGGAAAGACAAAAGAATAGTGGATCAATCTTAAGTAAGAAATTGAACATAAGCTCAACACCAGACCAAGGATTAGATGCACAAAGAAGAATCATCAAAGGGCATTAGCCATTGAGTAACTTACTCAAAGATAACATCGGATATTACTCTTTTACTCTTAAATATCATCTAATGTAAGTTAAAAGGAATAATTCTTGGCCGTCAGCTCTTATTGCAAATCATCAAATTCTTTGGTTGGATACTTGAATTTTTCATCAACAATATTTTATCAAAACCATTATTTGTTCATCAGTACATTCGTCAAGCTTTTCCAGAGATATCTTCACAAAGGATATCACAAAACTAGGTTACACATGCTTCATTTGCTCAATATTATTAAATTCAAGCAATTTATCTTAGCTTACTTTTTATTTACAACTTTTCTTGCTTATATATGTTTCACACCTTTGTCGATCCAAATTAACCAACCTTTAAACTTCGTGTACAATTTTAGTCGTACCATTTTGAGAAGACGGCTGGGTGCCCACTATAAGGCTAACAAAAATTATGATATTATTTTGATCCTACTAAACTACTATGAGAAAAACTACCCATACAAGATGATTAGCTCCATTAATGGAGCTCGGACTTAGAGTAAACTAGAAGCTTTATGTGTGAAAAATTGCACTGTATTCACTAACTCATGAGAAAAACTATCCATACAAGATTATTAGCTCCATTAATAGACTTAGAGTAAACTAGAAGCTTTAAGTGTGAAAAATTGCATTATATTCACTAACTCGTGATTCATCACAAAGTGATGTATATATACATGTACTCACACTTATCTCATGATGAGATTTCGTAACAACTTCTCAACTAACTTTTAACAATTTACTAACAAAATAGTCGACTAACTATTATTAATTGACTAACTTTAACTAACTTCTAATTAGTAACAATAAGCAACACATAATCTCATCAACCCCCCCCCCCCCCCGCCCCCCTCAAGTTGTAGGTGAGTTAGTTACAGACAACTTGTCCAGGATAGCAATGTGCTTCACTCCAGTTAAGGCCTTAGTGAAAATGTTTGCTAGTTGTGAGCCTGTGGACACATGATGCAGTAATATTAGTCCTTATTGAAGTTTCTCTCGAACAAAATGACAATCCACCGCTATGTGTTTTGTACGTTCATGAAAAATTGAATTCTTGGTAATATGAATTGTTGCCTGACTGTCACAAAAAACTTGGATAGGTAGAGGGCAATTCATTGTCAATTCATCAAGTAATTTTTAAAGCTATGTCAACTCTCCCACCACTTGTCCGATTGCCCTGTACTCTACCTCAGCAAATGACAATGACACTGTGGCGTGTTTCTTGGACTTCCAGCTAATAGGATTGTCTCCTATAAGAACCAGATGTCCACTTATTGACTTCCTTGAATCAGCACAAGCAGCCCAATGTAAATCACAAAAGGCACTAACAATAAGCTCAGGCTTGCTAGAAATAAAGATCCCAAGTGTAGGATCTTGCTTCAAATACCTAAGGACATAGTAAGCTGTCGTCAAATGAGGTTTCCTAGGGGATTGCATGAACTGACTAAGTTGTTGGACACTATATGCTATGCCCATCCTTGAGTTACTAAGGAAATTGAGTTTGCCAACCAATCTTTTATAATAGGATCTGACAACAGATTACCCTTTGTGGCTTTCAACTTTCACTAGTATCAAGTGGTGATGTATTTGGTCTATAATTCATAGCATCATACTTCTTCAAAAGGTCTACTGTAAACTTTCTCTGTGAAATAAGAATTTCATCTTCCCTGTATAATATTTCCAGTCCCAACAAGTAATGCAACCTTCCAAGATCTTTTATCTTGAACTGGTCATGAAGGTATGTTTTCAAGGAGCTAATTTCCTCTAGATCAGTGCCAGTTAAGATTACATCATCCACATACACAACAACAAACACCAGAGTTCCTAAACCCTTTCTTATAGAACATTGAATAGTCATTGTCTGAGTGCATATACCCTCTTGAACAAAGGCTACTGACGGGCTTCTCATACCATTGCATGCTGGCTTGCTTTAAGCCATACAGTGACTTCTTTAGCTTGCAAACCATGTTATTGTTATCCACCACAAGGTCTTGTGACAGTTCCATATACACCTCTTCCTTTAGATCACCATATAGGAAGGCATTATTTACATCTAGTTGATAGAGATTCCATCCTTTCTTCACAGACAAGAAGATTGATGTTCTGACAGTAGTCATATTGACCACAGGTGAGAAAGTCTCTGTGTAGTCTAACCCAGCCTGTTGAGTGTAACCTTTTACCACCAATCTAGCTTTGAATCTCTCTACACTTCCATCTGCCTAGTGCTTGATCTTATACACCCATTTGCATCCAACATTATTCTTTCTGGCCTGTGGATAATGCAACTAACTCCCATGTATCATTTGCATACAATGCTTCAAATTCTTGTGTCATTGTCATTTGTCAAGCAGGATTCAAGATCGCTTCTTCATATGAAAAAGGTCCACACTCATGTGAAATAGATTTCACTAATTGTTGGCTATCAGTACATAGAGTTGTGAAGCAGACATGATTATGGATACACACAAAGAAGTTAAGTAAGTATTGTGTGTGGTAGGAGTATCATGTTAGATTCCTGTTTCACTTGTAGGAGTATTGATTGTATGCAAGTTAGATTGAAGTTTGGGCAAGGTGTAGTTATATTCTCTCAGATACTTTGGAGTGTGAAGAGTTCTAGTTGTTCTTCTAGGTGTAGGATGGACATCATTTATAGGTAAATTATTTGGTTCTGGGACAGGTGTGGATGTACTGATTCCTGATTCATGTTCATTGGTATTCAGGTCTCTTTGGATATTTGTAGGTTCATGATACATGTTTTCATCCAGTAAATCATTATCATCAAAGATGTTGTTTGTGTTAGGCACATAAGTTAAATGGTGATAGTTTTGACCAAGTGACCTCAAGAGTGAATTAAAGTCAAAATTAGTAGGAGCAGAAGCAAAAGGAAACACACTTTCATGAAACAACACATCTCTAGAGATATGAACTCTTTTGGTAACCAGGTCTAATCTTTATATACCTTTGTGTTGAATGGATATCCAACAAAGATGTGTGGTGCGGTTCTTGGTTCAAATTTGTATGTTGTGAGTTTTTAGAGTGGTAGGAAAGCATAAAGAACCAAAGCTTCTGAGGTGAGAATATGTAGATTTCCTTTGGTATGAAAGCTCATAAGGAGATTTATTTTGAAGGACTGTAGTAGGCAATCTATTTATGATGTAAGTGGTTGTTATACACACTCTCCCCAAGATTTCATAGGCAACTTTGAATGAAAAAGGAATGCTCTTGCTGTTTCTAGCAAATATTTATGTTTTCTTTCTACTACACCATTTTTTGTGGTTTATAGGGGCATGATCTTTGGTGCACAATCCCCTTATCTTGGAAGAACTTGGTTGTCTCACCACTTATGAACTCTAGCCCATTGTTTGTTCTGATGGTTTTCAGATTGGTTGGAATTGATTTTCTATGAATGATATAAAAAAATTTAGAGGTTGAAGTGCATTGCTCTTGCACCTGAGTAGTTGGGTCCAAGTTAATCTACTATAATCATCTACCATGGTTAGGAAATAGTTATAGCCATCATGAGTTGGTATATGGTAAGGTCCCCACAAGTCAACATATTACTAACAAACTTTGTCTTTGTGAGTCTAACAAACCGATTAACTTAATGAATGACACCACCAGAAACGCTAATCGGACCAACAATGTCAATACAAACTCCTCTTGAAAAATCCCACAAACAACAATGATCCCCCTAGGGGTTTGGCATGGTCGTATGCAAAATGATGAAAAAAATAATGATCTAGACACAGTCTAAATTATCAGATATGATTTATCCAAAAATTTTGCTAAATTGAAAACCAACATAAGACAATAATTGATTTACCAAAGAAGGAAAGGGCCACATTGAAAAGCTTTATACCCTACAGTTAATCAAGAACCAAGTTCTTGTACACAAATCAGTTAAAATCAGACAACTCACTCACACAGAATGAACACACGACGTATGGTAGAAAAACTCCTTACTTAAGGGAGAAACAACCACTACCTATAACTCGTAAGATTTCAACCACTTCACTAATTCAGATGAGCAATATCAAGATAACAACTCTGCAAATCTCACTCACTCCTTGCTACGCCTTCTTGTTGATCAAGTATAATCAACTTTCTACCCGAATAGGAAGCCAAATCCACTTCCCGCTCAAAGTTACTCAAACAGAAATCCACACTTACAATGATTGTCACTCAACAATGACTCAAAGTAGCAAAGTTGAACACTAGAAAGAAAACCTAGCTCTAGATCTTCTTTTCTTCAGTTTCTTACTCACTAGAGTGTTGGGTGCTTTTGCTACTAGATCGTCCTCTTTCACATGCAAAAGACTACTCTTCAAGGGTTTGGATTTTGCCTTATATACTGCCTCCTAGAAGAGTCCTGACATGAGACTCATTTGTGACTTGTATCTTTATTTTATTCTCTAGGAGTCTTGTATAATCTGGAGGAAATCATCCTGGTTACTAAGTCCACACTCTCTATGCCTCTACATAGACTTACTTTACCAGGTGTGATGTTTTGAACCTAGTTCCATTTGTCATTATCAAAACTGCTGAAGTCTAATAAATTTCCTTTTTTTATGATGGCCAACACATGTTGTCCTTCCTCTTGAATCTTTTATGTTGTACCTGCACACACATCACCTGCATGCACAACACACCAACATACTACCTTCCTCTTTTTGACATCTCAAAAGGAAGAAAAGAACATGTAAAGTACATAATGCAATGACTATAAGTAATTAAACAGAAACATAGGCACTAAGGACCAAAATAGCATCATAAAATAGCACTAATGATATTAGTCATCCACCCAAATCGTAAGCAGTAAGAATCGATAACAAAAGGAAGTAGAATAAAAACTGAAATAGGTATGCACAAGCAAATGCATCCCAGCAGGCACAACATAAGTCTATCCACAACATAACTATGCACAACAAAAAATAATTGCTTGAACTAACCATCTAAAAAACCAATACAAAAGAACAACATAGAGATGGGACTAAGATGGCTAAGGGGCGGATAAGGAGGGGTAAGAGGCTAGCATGCATCTTCAACAACACATCAACCCTAGCATTATGACCCAACTATTGTTTGAGAAATTGAACCTTCAGTTGACCCACCTCCTCTTGAGAGTCAGCCAGTTGTTCCTTAAGCTCATCTACCCCGCGCCTAAAGCCTAACCTGGCATCCCTAGCAGCTTGAAAATCCATCATCAGTTGAGAAACAGGTCCAATAGCCTTAGGAGGAGCAGGAGTCGCAATAGGGACTATAGGCATGTAATCACACTCCAAGACTGTCATCTTGTCAATCTTGTCTTTCTTGGTGTGTGCCCTTCCTGCACCAAGGGGACATTGATACGTGATGAAGATGATAGTAAGTAGATTCCCATATATCAAATGATGTACTTCAGGAAGTGGATCAAGAGGGCCATGTGACAGATTCCTAGGGAGGCTCAATCAATTTGTTCCTCGAGGTCTAGCATATTGGCCAGCCCCATGTCCCGAAAATTCACCTCATGACAACATTCACCCCTAGGAACAACCCCCTTACGTACCACCTCAATTAATAACTTGAGAAACAGAAGCATTTCCCCTTTCAATACCTTGCAAGGGGTGTCCACCACATGCCCAACTGTGAATTTTGATGTGAGAATACAATCTTCATTCTTTCTGTAGACGTATTCTGCTAGCCCCATAGTGGGAACGTTCAAGATCTCCCCAAACCAAACCTTGTCAAAAATAATCTCCACTTCTTTTACCTTCGAAGTAGTAGCATTACCTCAAGAACAAATAAGTTGACATAGAACTCTACCATCTCAGATTCATAGGCAAACAAATCAGTATCAAAGAACAAGTGCAACCAACTCTGGTTGGCTAATTTCTCACATAACTATTATACCAAAGGAAAATCTCTGACCTCTGGATAAATCACCTGTCCCCTTTACAGCTTTGGACCCGAAATACATATCTTTCCCCATTACAAGGAACTTTTCTAAGTGTTTGTTCATCTTGGAGGAGTAGGAGAAGACCAGTCGATGTAGGTGTAGGGAAATCCTCAAGGGTTGAATCTAAACAGACGAGGAAAGAAAAGGGAGGAACAGGTGACTTACCCTTTCAAGCCCGTTCACTACTAGACTCAGCCGCCTCCGTGGTGAAAGCCCATTGTTTACTTGTCATAAGATCTTTAGGCAACTCAGACTAGTGCATTTGACTGCTATGGCTTTCATGGGTCACTAAAGAATGCCTCCAAACAATTATGCCAAGGGAATATCATCTCTAGAATCAGTGGAGAAGGCAATAGGAATTGGAGAAGGTAGAGGTAAAAGGGTTGCCAAAGGCATTGAAGAGAGAGGATGAGGATGAGGTGAAGGGAAAGTGCAAAAATAAGAAGGACTAAGGTTTGGACAAGAAGTTAGAAGAGGAGGTGAAGGGTTATCCGGGAAGAAGGAGGGATTAGTTCATTAATTAGTCAACAACAAGGAATGGGAAGAGGCATTGCACTCCGATAAGGTTGATACATTCCAAGTGAAGAGTGATGTGGTGAGAAGGGCAGGTCAAGCGAAAGAGAACATGTAAAGGGCTTTTGGATGGCAATAATCGGTCGTGGAGAATAGCCACAAGAAATATGAGAGGTGTTTTAAGGGAAGGTATGTCCAACCTGCGTACCTGCATCAGTTAAATAAGATATTAGTGCATGTTGTGTAGTATCATGAGTTCAATTCATATATCTTGACAATGTAAAACAGGAAAGGCATAGGTCTATAGGCCCTTGGTAAGACCAAGATGCAAATGATTATTCTTGAAGTATTCTCGACCTAGTGACTTAGTTAAAATGTCTGCTACTTAATACTCTATTCAGAATAAAGACATAATGATATGACCTTTTTCAATATTGTCACGCAGGAAGTGATGGCGCACATCTATGTGTTTGGTACGTTTGTGATATACCAGGTTCTTGGGCATGTTGATAGCACTTGTGTTGTCACATTTTATAGGAATACAATCAACCTTCACGCCAAAGTCTAGGTATTGTTGCATGATCCATAAAAGTTGAGCACAACATGAGGCTGCCGCAACGTACTCTGTTTCAGCAGTGGATATAGCCATTGAGTTTTGTTTGCGAGTTTCCCATGAGATAAGACAAGGACCCAGAAAGTGAACCATTCCCCAGGTATTTTTCTAATCAACCAAATATTTAGCAGAGTCAGCATCAACAAACCCTACCAACTCAAAGGAGGCTCCTACGAGATACCAGAGAACCAGGTTCTTGGTCCCTTTGAGCTATCTCAAAATTTGTTTTACTACTTTCATGTAGGACTCCTTAGGATGTGATTGAAAACATTCACACATCCTCACTAAACACTATATCAGCCTTGCTTGTAATAAGGTATAACAGATATCCAATCATCCTCTATATTTGTTCTCTTCTACACTTGATATAGAGGCATCAATATCTAACTTGGTGGTTGTTACCATGGGACTTTCACTCACTTTGACGTCTAATATGTTGAATTTTGTGAGCAGCTCCTTGATGCACTTCTATTGATGGATTGACGTATCTTCGGGGCTCTGGTTAGTTTGAAGCCCAAGGAAAAAGTTTAGCTCATCCATCATATTCATTTCAAACTCACTACCCATCAATACAGCAAACTCAGCTCCTAAGCTCTCATGTGTTCCTCCAAAGATGATATTGTCAGCATATACCTAAACAATCAAGAGGTGATGTTCCTATTTCTTAAGGAACAATGTGTTGTCAATTTTTCCTTTAATGTACCCATAGCTCAGGAGAAAGCTAGACAATCGATCATACCATGCTCTTGGTGCTTGCTTTACTCCATACAGTGCCTTATTTAATTTGTAGACATAGTGTAGATGGTCATGGTCTTCAAATCCTGGAGGTTGCCTTAGATAAACTTCCTCTTGCATATAGCCATTTAGGAAGGAACATTTCACATCCTGATATAGTTTGAATTCTATATGAGCAATGAAGGCAATTAACATCTTGATGGCCTCTATCCTAGTGACTGGGGCAAAGGTTTCATCATAGTCAATTTTTTCTTCTGGATTATAGCCTTGGACTACCAGTCTTGCTTTATTTATAGTCATTATACCTTGGTCATCCAGCTTATTTCAGAACAACCACTTAGTGCCTATGATGGTGTGATTCTGTGGGGGCAAACCAAGTGCCACATTTTGTTGCATTCAAACTGATTGAGTTCTTCTTGCATAGGAACTATCGACTCATTATACTGTAAGACCTCTTTGATATTCTTGGATGTAGTTAAAGATATATAAGCGGAGAAGGCACACGTGTTCCTGAGCTGAGATCTGGTAATGATGTTTGAGACCAAAGGAGTTAGTAGTTTGGACAGGATGAGAGCTTTTATGCTTCCAATTGTGGCCTGGATTGTCTGTTGTAATTGCACTAATAGACTGTAATGAAGATCCAGCTTCTTTCAGGGCCCTTTCCTTTAATGAGTCACCAATATTGTTGTATTCACCTCCCCTGAATGCCAGTGTTTGGTTATGCTGCTTATGTTAGAGTAAACTAGGTTTATCACTATCTGTATCATCATCATTAGTTTTTCCATTCTTCATCACCCCTTCCACCTGTACCTATAACACTTCCTTGACCATTGAATTGGCATCATCAAATATAACATGTGCTCTTTCTTTAACGTATTTGATTCTTTTGTTAAAAATTTATAAGCTTTGCTTTGTGAGGAGTATCCTAAGAAAATTCCCTCATCACTTTTAGCATTAAACTTACCTAGGGCATCTTTTCCATTGTTATGCTACATCTTTTCCATTGTTATGCATGTAGCATGCACACTCAAAGGCTCTAAAATGTGCTATGTTAGGTTTTCTAAGTTTTACTAACTCATAGGGAGTTTTCTTCAACACTAGTCTCAACATATGAGTCATACTTTGACTCATAGTGCCAAGGCTGAAAATTTTACATTAGAACCTCTCTAGTACAAAGATAATAACTTTTTACTCTGAAACGAAATTTGTGAACGGTTACTGGAGTTGAAAAGGAGACTTATAGACCCGTAATTTGATGAATAATGGGACAAATAAATTTGTATATTCTAATAGATATGATTATTTCAAGTTCATCCAATTAAAACTTGTATGAAAACTCAATTGGTAAAGAAACTGTCACTCTCCAAGAGGGTACCCTAGGTGTGGCTGGTACCCAGAGAGTATTGCTAGTCCCCAAGCGGACCACTCGTTCTCAGGACAGTCACTTAACAACTTAGTGGAATAGTAGAAGTAAGGCAGTGAGCTATCTAAATAAGAAGGGCTAATGGCTAACATCAGTCTCATCATCAAAATAAGCAATTAAATGCTAACTCAATTCATGAGGGAAAAACTTCAATATCAAACCTCGACTCATATCTATGAAGCCTTTAACTTGACTCAACTGTCTAAGATGGTACCATGATAGTCCATGGCTAACCAACTCAATAAATAAAGAAAGCAAATAATATAAGGGTCTCCTCCGTATAGCAAGGAGGCTCACCAATGACTGAAAACAGAAAATCCTCGAACCTCAACGATGCGCCTACTGAAGCCCTCTAACACCTGCCCCTGCATCATAAAAAGATGCAGGCCCAGAAGGGGACATTAGTACGTGAAATGTACTGGTATGTAAAATAGCAGAATGGATAAGAAACAGGCAAAATGATATGAAAATAACATCAACTCAACATCATACTCCATCAGGATGTCAAATGTCTATCTAAAGCAAGAATAAAGAGTAGACAAATGACTCATCAACATCTCATCTCAACATCATCAATATATCAGACTCGTCTCAAGGAAACTCGACTCAATTCAACTCAAGGAAACTCGACTCAACTCAGGGAAACTCGATTCATATCATCACATCAACATCAACATCAAAGTACTCTCAAGGTAAGACCTCGCTGGGAGCCTAACTGGGAGTTTCTCTAACCAACAACCATCACCTATGAGCCAGTGATGATACAACGAAGCGATGTCGTTGCCACATCCATCTAGTACCCCACCCAAGGTAAAGGATATCAACCTCAGTGGATCCACAAGAAAAACCTCAGTCCTCTATTGGGACAAGAAAGGAGTCATCTACATTACGGTTCAATCCTCTCTCCCTACACGGGCCACGTAGTTAATGGATTCAAGTGGGACTTACTCTCACCCACTTCGGTGCTCAATACTCCTCCCAAAACTCGACATGCTCATAGAACATCAACCTCATCAGTCCTATAGGGACATAGTACATCATCATCAATCCCATAGGGACATAATATAATACCTCAACATCAACATCGGCCCCGTAGGGACATAATACCTCAACATCAATATCACCTCACCTCATCAACATCAACATCATGAACTTAAGATACTCTTTTAGATATTAAACTTCCGGTTTTAAGACATCATGAAACATCATTCTCATCAACATCATCATCAAGACTCTCATCAAATGTGAAACACAATCACAACATCACAAACATCATTCTCATTAAGGCTCTAGACTCATCCCCTAATTCTTTCTTACACTTTTAATTAAATTAATCATAGGATTTTGTGAAAAACACTCATGAAATGAATTATGCAATAAATCATGTTTATGATGATCATCAATTCGTGCAAAATATATGCATTAAGTAAAACTCAGTGTAATGCTCAACAATCTTCACATCAACCTTATTACATTCAATACACTACTCAATTTACTCAAAAGGGCACATAGGAGAATAATCCCATGCTTTAAGTTAGCCTTACATACCTGGGATGATTGCTAACACACTTTCTTGCATGAACTCCTCTTGAATTCCTCAATCACCACTCCCATCAAGCCTTGGCTTAATGACTTTTCTAGAGAGAATGTTTTTGGATGGGTTTTTGGAACCCTTTTCTCAGAAAAAACTACATTTATTCGTCATATAGGAGGTTTAGAAAGTATAGGAATGGACTAGAATGCTCAAAATTTTTAAGAAATGCTCCCCGGACTTGAAATAACACAGTCCGCGACGTAGACTTGTCTCAGACAGTGTAATTTCTGAAAACTGAATTCCGTCGAAAATCACAAAAAAAGATAAGTGTGGGTCTGCAATAGGTCCGCGACGCGGCCTTGTCGCGAAGGCACACTGTTTTTCGTTTTGGAACGAAAAATTATCTTTTGACTCGGCGCTCTAAAAATCGATCGAGACCCTTCTCCCACTCAATTTTCCATGCTGATCACAAATCCGCTCTCGAATTTTTAATCCGGACATCGGAAGACGCATTTTGCGCACACCTCTTCCCTAGGGGTATTTTGGTCATTTATCGGGCATTACACTATTTTATAAGTTAAGGATGCATATGACAAATGATCTATTCAATGTAATAGTTTATTGATGGGGAATTCATGGAGTGGGTTGGTTTGGATTTTTTAAATATCAAATTAAATTATTTGTGTCAGATTTTTAAATATAAAAATCAAATCAAACCAATAAAACTCGGGGTTTTCAGTTTCTCGGGGTTTTTTTCGAATTTCTCAAATTTTTGGACTTTTTTCTTGAGATTCTCGTGTTTTCAAATTTTTTGATAAAGTATTTATAAAAACATATAACTAACTTTTGATTCAAAATATTTTTTTAGTCCTGCCAAAATAAATATCTAAGATGTTTTTTAAGAAAAAACACAAAATATGATATTAGTGAAGATACAAAAATATTTTACAAAAACTAATAATGAGATTACATAAAATAAATGTTACAAATAAATAAGTCATAATGAAGATCATAAGTTTAAAGTACTAAATCATGCTAAAATAAGTCATAATGAAAATATCATAACTTTAAAGTATTAAATCATGCTAAAATAAATGTAATAAGTACTTATTAATTATATGAGTAAATATTAAAGAAAAATTAAAAATTAAATTATATATTTTAATTATATAAATCAATGTAAAACTAAAGAACAAAAATTCATCATTATTGTCATTCTTAGTGTTGAACTAATTTTTTTGCTAGTATTAGAATTGATTTGAGATTTAGAGTTACTAATATGGAAAACTTACCTAAATATACCATGTTTAAAAATTATTTACCATTTATAGCAATATAAATTAATCTTACCAACAACAACAACATACCCAGTGGAATCCCACAAGTGGTGTCTGAGGAGGGTAGAATATACGCAACCTTGCCACTGCCTCATAGAGGAAGAGAGGTTGGTCCTGAGGACCCTCATTACAAAACCCATAAGCAGAAAAAGCTAGATATGTAAACAGGAAAGGAAGCGAGAGAGAAAGTAAAAAACAAATTATTAATAACAAAAAGCACGATAACAATTAAATATGGAACAATTTATAGATAGAGACGACACCAGACAATTCCTACCTATCTAACCTATTATCCTCTACTCTAATACGTGACCTCCACTCCTTCCTATCTAGGGCCATGTCCTTGGCAAGATCAAGTTTCACCATGTCTTGTCTGATCACCTCCCCCCAATACTTCTTCGGTCTACCTCTACCCCTCCGTGTAACTCCTAAATCCAGCCTTTCGCATCTCCTCACAGGAGCATCGGTACTCCTTCTCTACACATGTCCAAACCATCGCAGTCTAACTTCCCTCATCTTGTCAGCTACAGGGGCCACCTCTAGCTTCTCCCCAATGGTCTCATTCCTTATCTTATCACTCCTGGTGTGACCACACATCCATCTCAACATCGTCATCTCTGCGACCTACATCTTCTGAACATGTGCATTCTTTATCGGCCAACACTCCACCCCATACAACAAAGATGGTCTAACAACCATTCTGTAAAACTTACCTTTGAGTTTAGTACATGCATAATTCACTTTAAATATATAATTTAGATTTTATTATCAAATAAGTCTAATACATTTTAAACACTTACAATATATCTATATTGCATGCAAATTTATTTTTATTCATCGTATAATACATCTATATTACATGCATAATTCATTTTTAACACATAATGCAGTTTTTCTTAAAAGAGTCAAATAAATATAATATATTTATAATAATATAATATATTTATAATACATATATATTACATATATAATTCACTTTTAATGCGTAGTACTGTTGCTATAAATGATAAATACTTTCTGAATATGGTATACCTAGATAACAAATAAAAAATATCTTTAAAAATAGTAAATATTTTATAAAAGAAACTCAAAAAGGTAATTATATTTGCTAATGTCTATAGACTATAACCTTTACAAGATCATCTGAAACTCTAAGTCAAATTTAAAATAATAAGGATAACTGATATATATATATATATATATATATATATATATATATATATATATATGATGTCCGGTTGGTTTGGTCTTAGGTCGGTCTTTTAAAGGTAAAATCAAACTAACCCAAATATAATCAGATTTTTTTTAATACCAAGCTAAGTCAAATCGAATTACTAGTCAAGTTTTTTTTCTCGGGTTGACTCAATTTGCGATTTGATTTTGTTCACCCTTAATTTATTGAATTGACTAAATAAATAAAATAATAATTTAATAAATAATGTTATATGAAACGCGGGATTAATAATGTATTGTAGCATCCACAACCTCCCCTCCACGGCCTTTTCCCCATGATGTCAATGATTGCTATCTTGTTTAAGACATGTCTTTTGCAATTCTATGTTTTTGTAATAAAAAGAAGCATGAGATGTGATATGAAGTTCATTCATAGAAAAGGAAAGGAAGAGAATAGGAGGGAAATAATATAATGTAATTCGATTGGCCAACATTTATTTTTGATTAGACAAGTTGCTTTCTTTCTTTTTACAATACAATACAATACAAATCAAATAAGGGAAATAATTGTTTACTTCACAAGTTCAATCATTTGATAAGCTCTCCACCTACTGCAGATTTAATTAATTTATCGTTGAATTAAAAATACAACGATATTTGACCGATAATCACGGACACCCATTTGTGTTGCACAAAACGAATCGTTTGACTTGAAAAGAGTAGTTAATGTCAAATACGCTGTCCTTTCTTCTCCTACTTGTTCAAATGAGTTATTTTTATTTTTAATCTTGTTTTTAAAAAAGTACTCCCTCTAATCTTTTGTATATGTCATTTTTATGTCTTTAGTTATGTCATTCCACAAAATTAATGCTATTATTTTTCCTATTTTACCTTTGATTGTTAATGAGTTTTGAAAAAATACATTAAATAAGAATAAAATAATAAAATTATTTTTTTTCTTAGTGAAAGTGTCATCATAAAAGATGACATATAAAAGGGACCAGAGAGAATATTTTATTTTCTTTTCACTTTTAATATTTTTCATAAAAAGTTTAAAATCATGAAATTTAAGGACTACAACACTCATTTTAAATTTAAAATTATAAAAATGAAAAAGATATAATTTTTTAAAACTCTATATTCAATTAATTAAGAAACATAAATAAAAATAGAGAAAATAACTTATATATTATATTATACCGACATCATCGTTCTTTTTATTGTAGCGTACGTATTCATCCGTACTGTCCTTTCCTATCCTATCCACATCCTCATTCTTGGCTTTAGATAATTCTACATCACAATTGTGTGTTAACTTGTCTTTCTGCATGAATTAAAATATTTTCTTTAAAAGATAAGGATGAGTTCATATCTTTTAAGACCATATCATAACTTATGCATTCCATTTTTTTCACATATAAAAGGTTCTGATTGTGGGCAATAATACTTCACTAATACAACAAAAATGTTTGAGGTGGATTATAAAGAGTATCTCGGAGTAATTTTTTTTTAAAAAGTCCCGAATTGTTATAAAATAAATCTAGGATTATTCAGAATAAATGTAAGGAGAATTAAAAGCTTAAAACTGAGGAGAAGAGAGAATAATATATTGCAGTGTATCTTTTTTCCTTTTTCTAATGTTCTTCAATATTTAGAAGTTGAGGCATATATATAGCAATGATAGCCACCAATGTAAACTACCAAAGCCTTCAAATTTGAACAAAAACACAAAGCCACAAGTGTTGACTTTCCCTTTTACAATTCATACTTAACACTCCCCCTGAATTGTCCATGTAAAAGAAAATTCTAAGTGACTTTAATACGCATCATTAGCTACCTCATTAAAAACCTTACTGGGAAAACCCAGTGAGATAAAACCTTGGTTAAGGAAAAAAGAGTACAATGCGTATTTTACTCCCCTTGATGAAGACTTCATTTGATACTTTGAAGATGGTGCATTCCGATCTTATATCTTAGCTTTTTAAATGTTGACGTCGGCAATGCCTTAGTAAATAAATCTGCAAGATTATCACTCGAACGAATTTGTTGTACATCAATATCACCTTTCTTCTGAAGATCATGTGAAGAATAATTTCGGTGAAATGTGTTTCATTCTGTCTCCTTTTATGAAACCACCCTTCAATTGAGCTACACACGTGGCATTGTCTTCAAATATGATCGTGGGTATTTTGACATCATTTTTCAGTCCACATTTTCCTTCGATGGAATGTATAATTGATCTCAACCACACACATTCTCTACTTGCTTCATGAACT
The DNA here is from genome assembly GCA_029948455.1 of Solanum rostratum. Lineage (NCBI taxonomy): Eukaryota > Viridiplantae > Streptophyta > Magnoliopsida > Solanales > Solanaceae > Solanum > Solanum rostratum. Next base: position 68,914,480 of record CM057046.1, read on the forward strand.
GCTATTATTTCAGCATGTTTGAGGAAGTAGCAACAACTAACTGCTTTGTAGATCGTCATGATAAAACAGTTCCTCCGTATGTAAACAGATAGCCCGTTTGAGATCGGGCTTTATGTGGATCTGATAGATAACTTGCATCTGCATAACCAACAAGGTCTGCACAACCTTTGTTAGTATAAAACTAACCCATATCAATTGTATCTTTCAGATATTGCAAAATATGCCTGATACCGTTCCAATGCCTTCGCGTTGGGTAAGAACTATATCTTGCTAGCAAATTAATAGAAAATGTTATATCAGGTCTAGTTGAGTTAGCAAGATACATGAGTGCTCCAATGGCACTGAAGTACGATTCTTCTGGACCAAGAAGTTCTTCATGCTCTTCTAGGGGACTGAATGGATCTTTATTCACTTCAAGTGATCTAATAACTATTGGAGTACTTAAGGGATGTGCTTTGTCCATATAGAATCGCTTTAAGATTTTTTCAGTATAGGCAAATTGATGAACAAAGATCCCGTCTGCTAAATGTCCAATTTGTAGACCCAGACAAAGTTTTGTCCTTCCAAGATCTTTCATCTCAAATTCTTTCTTTACATATTCAATTGCCTTTTGGAACCTCTTCAGGAGTTCCAATGAGATTTATCTCATCAACATGAACAGCGAGTATTATAAACTCCTATCCTGATTTCTTAATAAAAACACATGGACTAATGACATCATTTATATATCCTTTATTTATCAAGTACTCACTGAGGCGATTATACCACATACGCCCTAATTGTTTCAGACCATATAATAATCTTTGCAATTTTACTGAGAATATTTCTCGAGACTTAGTACATGCTTCGGGCAATTTAAATCCTTCTGGGATTTTCATGTAAATATCACTGTCAAGTGAACCATAAAGGTAAGTTGTAGCTACATCCATTAGATGTATTTCAAGATTTTCATATATAGCTAAACTGATGAGATATCGAAAGGTTATCCCATCCATAATAGGTGGACATGTTTCCTCATAGTTAACATCGGACTTCTGAGAGAATCCTTGTTCAACAAGGCGTGCCTTAAATCTTACAATTTCATTTTGCTTTCGCACAAAAACCTATTTATAGCCAACTGATCTTACACCATCAGGGGTTTGGATTACAGGTCCAAATACCTCACGATTAGAGAGTGAATTTAACTCAGATTGAATTGCTTCTTTCCATTTTGGCCAATCATCTTTGCGTCGACATTCTTCGATGGATTTAGGCTCAAGACTTTCACTATCTTGCATGAGGCTAAGTGCAACATTATACGAAAAAAATTATCTACTGTAATTTTTAATCGATTTAAATCTATCTCATCACCAGTAGAACTTATTGAAAGTTCTTTATTCATTTGAGTCTTGGGTTCACTGATTTCTTCAGGAATATCGGGATTTCTCAAGTCTGGATCTTTTTTAGGAAGTCCTTTTATAGTATCATCTTTATTATTCCTTACGCTTCTTTTTCTAGGATTTTTATCATTTGAACCCACTAGTCTCCCACACTTCAGGCGTGTTTGGAATTCAGAAGCTGTGATACTAGCAGATGGTCCCTTTGGGACTTCGATCCGGATAGGCACATTCACTGTAGGAATATGTGACTTAGTTATGCATCTGGCATTTGATTTGCTATTGTCTGCAAATGGATGATCTTATGGACCTCCTGTTCACATGTGTGTGTTCATGGATCAAAATGAGATAGTGATGAAACTTTTCACGCGATTTCTCCAATTTCTCTCTGGGTCCCTTTTTCTCTCCCCCTAATTGCGGGAAAATTATTTCATCAAATCGACAATCTGCAAATCTAGCAGTAAATAAATCTCCTGTCAATGGTTCGAGGTAGCGAATTATGGAGGGTGAGTAAAACCCAATATATATACCTAACCTCCATTGAGGGCCCATCGTAGAGCATTGCGATGGTGCTACAGGCATGTATACCTCACAATCAAAAATTTGTAGATGAGCTATATTTGGTTCATGATCAAATACTAATTGTGATGGAGAATATTTATGATAATTAGTCGGTCTGAGACGTACAAGTGCTGATGCATGTAAGATAGCATAACCTCACATGTCAATGGGTAATTTTGATTTCATGAGCAGTGGTCTAGCTATCAATTGCAGGCGCTTAATAAATGACTCTGCAAGGCCATTTTGAGTATGAACATGAGCTACCAGATGTTCAATTTTTATCCCAATTGATATGCAATAATCATCAAAAGCTTGGGATGTAAATTCTCCAATATTATCCAGACGAATAGATTTAATTGGATAATTTGGGAATTGCGCCCTTAATTTTATTACTTGTGTCAGTAGCCTCGCAAACGCCAGGTTGCGGGATGATAAAAGGCACACGTGGGACCATCTTGATGATGCACCTATTAGGATGATAAAATATCTAAACACTCCACTGGGTGGGTGAATAGGTCCACATATGTCCCCATGTATACGTTCCAAAAATTTCGGGGATTCGACGCCAACCTTCAGGGTCGATGGTCTGGCAATTAATTTGACTTGATAACAAACAACACATGAAAATTCGTCATTCATAAGAACCTTTAGGTTATTTAATGGATGACCAGTTGAATTTTCAAGAATTTGTCTCATCATTATTGATCCAGGATGACCTACTCGGTCATGCCATAGCACAAAAGTTTTTGGATCAATAAACTTCTGGTTTACGATCAAATTTGCTTCAATTGCACTAATTTTCACATAATATAGGCCAGACGATAAAGTTGGTAATTTTTTCAAAATATACTTATGGCTTGAGACACTCTTGGTTATACCAAGGTATTCAATATTCATTTTGTTTAGTGTCTCAACATGATATCCATTTATGCGGATATCTTTAAAACTTAGCAGATTTCTTGGAGATTTAGAAGAGAACAATGCATCTTCTATAACAATTTTTATCCCCTTAGGCAGAAATATAGTTGCTCTTTCGGAGCCTTCAATTATTTTTGCACTACCAGATATTGTAGTAACATTTTCTTTTCTTTTAAGTAAAGAAGAAAAATATTTCTCGTCTTTAAAAATTGCTGATACAAACAAAATTTGAGGTATATCCATTCTTCAAAGAGAAAAATAATAAATTAAATATTTATATGGAACTCATGCGTATTAATGAAAAGTCTTGCACAAGTCAAATATATAAAAATTAGGAAGACAAGATACAAATTATTATTATTATTATTATTATTATTATTATTATTATTATTATTATTATTATTATTATTATTATTATTATTATTATTATTATTATTTCATTTTCATGGGATATAAAAACATAAGCGCACATATAAATAAAGAAATTATTTTATATATTATCAGGCTCATCATCGTTCACATTTTCATTAATATTTAAATTTTCTTTTGGGAAATTTAAGTAGTCCACTACATCCAGATACATATGTTCCATATTATCTTCAGACAAAAAATTTGTCTCTGGATTTTCGGCCCCTTTTAATGATGCATGATATAGTTGAACAAGGCGCTTAGATGACAGGCATGTCCTTGACCAATGCCCTTTGCCTCCACGTCTGTGACATATATTTTCTGAATTTTTCTTTGAAAAAGTTTCTGGCTTTTCTTCCTTCCTTTTAGATTGTTGGTTGTGCCTCGGTGTGAGACGACTATCATGATTTCGTCTTTGACCTCGGCCACGGCCACGACCACTTCTAGGGCCATAATTTCTTTCTCATTGGTTATAATTCGCCTGATTCACTTTAGGGAGTGGCGAAGAACCAACGGGCCGACTATCATGATTTTTCATCAATAATTCATTGTGCCTCTTAGCAATAAGAAGGTGTGAAAGTAATTCAGAATATTTTGTAAAACTCATACTGCGATATTGCTACTACAGGAGCATATTCGCTAGCGAAAATGTGGAGTATGTTTTTTCAAGCTTGTCAGCCTCAGTTATTTCTTCTCTGCATAAATTTAACTGTGATATAATTTTAAACATTGTTGAATCATAGTCAATTGTATTTTTAAAATCTAATAATCTTAGATTTAACCAATCATGACGTGCTTGTGGAAGGACGACCAACTTCGGGTGGTCGTATCTTTCTTTTAGATTCTTCCACAATTCTAGGGGATCTTTTATTGAAAAATATTGTAATTTTAGCCCCTCGTCAAGATGGTGGCGGAGAAAAATCAAAGCTTTGGCACGGTTTTGACTGGATGCCCTATTGTCATCTTTAATGGTGTCTGCAAGACCCATTGATTCTAAATGCAGTTTAACATCTAGTGCCCATGTTGAATAATTAGATCCAGAAATATTAAGTACAGTAAATTCAACTTTTGAAATGTTAAACATTTTGATAAAATGAATTCTTACCCTTTTTTCCTGTTTATAATAGCTTGAAATGGGCAGAGATTCGTGTTGCTAACATGTTATGAAATAAATCTAGGATTAACCAGAATGAATATAAGGAGATTTAAAATCTTAAAACTGAGGATAAGAGAGAATAATATATTGCAGTGTATCTTTTTTCCTTTTTCTAATGTGCCTCAACATTCAAAAGTTGAGGCATATATATATAGCAATGGTAGCCACCAATGTGAACTACCAAAGCCTTCAGATTTGAACAAAAACACAAAGCTACAATTGTCGACTTTCCCTTTTATAATTCATACTTAACACAGATAACTTTGACTCTTTTAAAGCTTTATTTGTAAAGTAGATAATTGAAGGTCCATAGCACGGGCCCAATATAATTTCACATATTTGTTTTAGTAAATAATTATAATATATTACTTCATTATTTGTTTCAAATATTTAGATGATATAAATGCGTCATTTACAACAAAATTTGGGAAGACTAAAATTCTATGCATAGAGAAAATAGAGAAGTGTATTAGATCATGAATTAACACATATGTTTGAGGAATATATAAAATATTGATATCTTAAAGAAAACATCAATCTTCATTTACTTTTGCAAGTGTTATCTATTTTCCACAGTTGTTGTCTTCTATTTATAATATTTGCACTACAAGCTTTGCATGTGATAGTGTTAATGTATATGTGGTATATGTTGGTGAAAAATATATTTGATATTAAAATAATAAAATTAATTTGTTTCATGAGTTAGTGGAGAATGTGGCAATAAGTTCCTATGTAACTCCTATAACCTTCAACTCTTTATTTGCCCATTAATCTACCCTATTATTCCTTGTAACTCATGAAACCACTAACCCATGTTCTACCCATTAGTGTCTTGTAACTCATGTAACCCCCAAGACACGATTCCTCCATTCATATACCTATCTTACTATCCACATTAATCCTATTCAAGACAAAGATGAATTCTCACCTATAAATAGTGATGTTTCTTCCTTTGTGAAGGGGTGATATGAGGAGAGAAAAATGTGAAGTGTGGATAAATATTGTAGTGTGTAGTGAAGTGAGCAATAGCGAAAGAAAGAGTTGAGACAAAGAAAATATTCTAAATCTTTAACTATATTCACTATTCAAAAAAGAGAGTAATTATATGTTGAAGGAAGGTCTTCTTTTTGTGGAGTTTTGGACTCTTCAACTAATCCAGAGTTGTTTGAGTCATACAACATTTTAGAGTGTTGTATCCTGGAGGAGACAAGTCAAGAGATGTATGCTGAATCGGTGTAGAATATGTCGCAGTGGGCTTGAATCTCCTTAAAGAGAGCGAGATATCCACGCCTCAGCCTAAAGATTTTATTCTTCATTTTTATGTTTTCCAATTGTTATTTGTAATCTTTGTGTAATTTCACCAATAGTATATTACACCAACTCAAGTATAATTTATTTGTGGTTAGCTTTGTTGATGAATTGTGATTCACTTTATTATTGTCTTCAATAAGTAGAAATAATTCTATTTATTTTGACTTTAATATTGAAAGTATTTATCAAACAATTGATTTCTAATTCCACAATAATAAAAACAATCATAAAAGCAACTTTATTTCTATATATAACACTTACAATTACCTTAATGTAAAATTTTAAATTAAATTAATAGAAGAAATTGTTATTAAACTCTAAATATCATGCCGTAAAAGAAAATTCTGAATCTTACCCCCAACAAAATAACCAATATACTTGTTTTTCTTTTTTAGCTTGTTTTTCCCTTTATTTATTTTTTAGTTTTTCTTCCTTTATATTTTTCAACATAGTTCGTTGCTATTGACATGTACATTTTCTTTTGTTGTTCTTCTTTAGTTTTTTAACTCCTCATTTTTCTTCAGTCTGTATTTTAATAATCCTCAAAATTTGAATATTAAACTTTTTCTTCAATTTTTTTCTAGTTAAATAAGTAATCATATTTGATATTAAGAAAAAAGCATACATTTAAATGAAAAATTAATAACTTTTAATTTTTCAATGAATATATTATCAAATTATTAATTTCTTGATAGTCAAACGTTGTTTTTTTTTAGTCGCTAAATTTGACCTTTTTAAAAGGGAATTTTTCACAAATATACAACTTTGGGGACAAAATTACATGCCCTACCGAACTCTTTGAAAAATACCATGTAAAATACAAACTTTATTTACAAATTTAGGATTTTTGGTATTTTGAGTGTGATTATTGTGGTGTGTGATGTGATATAATAGTGTTGGGAAATGCAAAAAAAATGAATGAGTGTACTTTTTTTGGTATTTTCAAAGAATTCGGTAGGGCGTGTAATTTTGTGCTCAAAGTTGTATATTTGTGTAAAAATTTCTTTTAAAAAACTAAATAAAAAATATTGATACACCATTTTTATGACTATTTTAATAATCAAGATACAAACTTTAGTACTGGCCATATTATATAACTTAATGCCAAAAACATGTTTATGCTATAACCCTTAAAAGTATTTCTAGGAAAAGGAATAAAAAACTATTCAAACACAATGTATTTTAAATTAGTTCAAAATTTTCTTTCTAAAAAATATCCAAACAAGTTTAGCACTTATTATTGTTTGTTAAAAGTTAAACAATAGAAACTCTTCATTTTAACATAATTACAAAAATATCCTTATGGACCCAAAACAAAAGCAAGAACATGTGTGGATTCTTCAAGATTTTCATTTTGACCTTTAATTAAACAATTATTATTTTTGCCTTTAAATAAATTTAGAATTACTAAAATTCCACTGGTCGTCCTTCTCATGACTCGTCTATATAATAATTTGCATGGCGATAAATATGAGAGGAAAATTAATTTTTATTTTCACTTTAATTTATGTGTCAAAGTTATAATTGGATTAGAAATTTAAGACGCTTGGGGGGTGTTCTGTACGAACGAAAATATTTTTCGAATTTCTCATGTTAAGTTACATTAAACGTTTTGGAAAATTTTTCTCAAATCAAGTTATTTTTTTCAAATCTAAAGAAAATGACTTTCCTGCAAAAACTTAAGAAAGCATGTTTAAATCTCTCCTCCAATCTTGAATTACAATAGTTTTTTTAGTACTCCATATCTCCGTTAAAAATTAAATTATTTTTGAAAAATATTATTAATTTTGAAACTTTTATTTTTTTTACGCCACTGCCACTCTGACCCCTTACCAACCCCCCCCCCCCCCCAACAAAATTTTAAAAATTATTTTTGAATAATATTTAAATTTTTTTTACCCATCACCTACCCCTCTCCACTATGTATATATCTATGCGTGTATATATGTTATATATCGTACGTATATATAAAAGATATTAATAATGTATATAGAGTGTATATTTATGTATCATCGTGTATCTGAGATGTATATACATCTATATATACTGTTGATACAATAAATTCACATTTACGACATGCTGATTTTAAAATGTAAGCTTTGAAGAAGCCATTAATGGCAGGTTAAGAAGGCCGACGAAGGCAAAGAAGAAAGCATGAAATTGTACCTCACTTACAATCGAAAAGTGTTGAGTGATCATTTTTGAAAAAATTGATAATTGGGTATTTTGGGAAAGGATTTATGTCATTTTGCTTCATTATTTCTTACATTTATTTCTATGCTTTAGATTTGGCACGCCAACCAATGATTGTGGTGAGTATTTTATCAGAATATTCTTATAAATTGATTCATAATCTTCGTCATAAGAAATAATTAATATATGTGGTGAGCAAAACATGTAAAACATTTCCTGTTATGCTAGAACTGAGATGTAAAAATAAAAAAATATTTTTAAAATAATGGACAAATAAATATGTAAGTCGGAAATATTTAATAACTTTCAATTATTTATCAATGGCAAGACTTGTGCAACTACGAGTTCTTTTAGTTGACATCAAAGGATAAGAAATTATTTGCATCGTCACTTACTTTCTTTCACTTCTAGATTATCAATTGGGTGAAAAACATAACTGTATAATTTTAAAGATCAAATTACATGATTAACTTTTTTTTATTTACACAAATATATCAATTTTTTATTATAAAAAGGCAAAAGGTGTTTGTTGATATTAATTAAAGTTAATTAGATTGGTATTGGAAAATGAAAAGGTAAAATAAAGATGATGTAGTTTGGTAAAAAATTTGTTATTTTAGTAAATAAAAAAATTATGGTAATTCCCACTCTTAAAGTCCCTATTCTTGTAATTTTTCCTTACCAATTCGTCTAATGATTCATATTTTTTAAGAATAAATTTTAATTTATTCATAAAGTAATGTATAACCGTAAGTAAATATTTTTAAAGTGATGTTTCAAAATTTGAAAGCAGCTTATATCTTATTTTTTTAACTCGCTTTTAAAATTGTAATGTAACACCCCACATCTTTGGTGTACTAGTCCTATGCATATGGAACATGATATGATTTCGTAGAAGGAGCACCAACTTTAAAAGTGCCTAACTTTTAGATTGGAGGGCTATATTTATGTCTAATGCTTAAGATGAGTGAGTGTTGTAAGTTCTAAGACAAATTGAGGAGATCACAGTCTTAAACAAAGTGAAAGAAAGTGAGGTGCTTGTAAGACTTAGGAAGCTAACAGGTGAGTCATCTACGTGCTTAGCTTAAATAGGCTAAGTAGAAGGAGACGAGGCCCAACACTGAATCTGTTCAAGTCCGATAATGAGTAAAGCCCAAGTTAAGGGTGTAATTTTAGCCCATGATTTGGCATTATAAAGGGACAATATAAGCAACCAAAGATGAATAGGAAAAGGGCCATAGTACATTTACGACACACTTCACAAATAGGGCCCAAATTAAGTGAAAGAAGAAATGAAAAATTGGCGGAAAGCCCATCAAATTGAATTCTAATAAGGCCCAAGTGAAAGGGCCAAGTAGGTGCATCACCACCTTGACAAATGTGGCTTAAAACACAAGAGAAAGTCGGCTAAGAGTGACCCTTTAAAAGGGATTAAAAACTAGCTCATTAAAGACATTTTAAACTTAGAAAAATTTCAACTTTTACAAGTTCATTTGTTGCTCTCTCTGGACTTTGCAAAGCAGCCAAAGCATACCTTTAAGGTTCTTGAAGAGGACCTGATCCTTGGAGGCTAAGATAAGTAGAAATACCTATAGTTTAGTATAATGTTTTCATGAAAATGAGGAGTACGCTGATTATACTTGTGCTAGAATTTTGGACACCTGTTCCAAAGATTGTTGTACACTTTTCTTGTTTATTAAGAGGCTTTTCTCTCTTCTTGGTTGGCTGGATTATGAAGTAATATTTATGTTTTTGACAAGGTTTAGTTTTGTAGTAATGTAAGAAGGCTGCTGCACCATTTTTATCTTCCACAAAAATGAGTTCTTGTATGATATCTTAATCGCGCTCTTAGCAGGAACTTGTGGACTAGTAATTGGGAATTATTGTTGCATGTCCTCCATCTACTTGGGAACTGTTTAGGACTTTTTTTTGTGTGTAAATATGTTGGAGACAGTTTGGTTGAAGTTGAAATAGGTTTGAGATTGTTCATTTCAAAATGTAGCGAGAAGATGTAATGTTATGTTGCCTACTTGTGTGTTGTGTAGAATTATTATGTGTTGTGCTTTGTGAGATATTGTAACACTATTATGGGACTAAAACAAGATGGATATGAAATGTATATGAGAATGTGTATTAGAAAATATGATTAGAGGTGGAGAGGTTGAAAGAATAATCGTGGATTGACAATCACAAGCTTGCTGCCTGAGCATTATTTTTTTATGAGACTGGACTGCCAAGATGTGTTTATTAGCTGCTAATACTAGTTTTATCACCTACTCTATTGTAGATAAATATTTGGAGGAAAAGGAGATTACTTCAAGGTAATAACAACGTAGTACAACGAGGTATGTAAGACTACTCATTTTCGTATTATTTGGCATGAATCTAGGTTCTTCCTTGGCACACAAAGGCACTTACATACTCTGACATAACTAATAACCGTGTCTCCACTCTTTAACATGTTCATATGCTCCCATACATAGCCATTATCAATTCTACATACGTACTTGGATACCAAAGATACATGAGTTCCTTTTTACTAAATAAAGTCCATGTGTTATTTAATCTCCTACACATTTCATTAGTTGTGTAATTCTCTTTTCATTGTGGTATTGTCTTGCATGATTATTTATATGTCACATGTTATGTCTATAGTCCTACAACTCTAAATGTAATGACCACCAAAAGTATCTCAAAAGTAAATAAAAGATAAATCGAAGTTGCTTATTGATAGATGGTATCCCAGGGGTGGAAGAATTACCTAGCATGGGTCGATCGCATATTACGGGGGGGGGGGGGGGGGGTGTCCCAGAGTTGAAAGAAAAACCTAGCATGGGTCGATCCCGATATTGATTTACCACTGATCAACTGGTCATTTATATGATATACTGCGCACCGATTATACAATAAAGAAAGGTAAAGAAATAAAAAGTACATGACTCCACAGTATGACTAAAGGTGGTCTCTTATCCTTATACACCAGACCTGCATTTCATGCTGCAGGTACAGGAGCTATTAAATCTCCCCAGTAGAAGTACAGGACATCCAACTGTTGTTACTGAGCTTCAGGTTGCTTCGGGGCTTTGTGTGTCTACAGCTTATATTTTTGTATTGTATTGTTGGTCATGAGACGGGGCCTGTTCCGACCCTTATAGATAGTGTTCCTTATGTGGGGGTTTTGTAGACTATGTAAAGTAAAGTGTGGTTGTGTATCGTACTTTAGACATCATGGCTCCAGCGGCCTAGTCATATGTATTTCGTTTTGGCTTTTTACTACTGTGTACTTTCTTGAAAGCATGTTGAATGTGGAAACCCCTTATAATGTTCATAGAAAATGCATGATTATATGTTGGTTCTCCCGAGCCTTGTCTGCAATGGATGCCAGTCTGTCTCAATGGGACTTTGAGCGTGATATGTAGTATATTCAAATATAAATATTATTTCACTTAATTGAAAAACTAAAACAACCTCAACTCTAGTTTCATAAATTCAAATAAAATGAATTAGGCTTGAATATAATAAAATCATGCAATTACACTTACCATTTGATAGTCATATGTAGAGCAACCCAAGAAAATTAGACGTTTCAGAATCAACCAGTTAAGCAACCTCGTAAGAAAGAGCATTTATAAGAAGTATCATTAGGTTTAAGAGTTAGCAATCGTAATTCTTAAGGCATAATAGTTTTATTCTTTCCTTTGGTCCAAAAATACTCATAATTTATGGTATAACTATAGACCAAAGGTACCTTGTGTTCAGATTTAAGTCTTTGCTACTCTGTGAACTCTCAAATGTCACGGTCCAGTACATTCTAGATATGACATGACAATATAATTTCGAGAGACCCTAAATAAGTCACTCAGCAGATATATAACACAATATAAAGAAATATTCAAAAAAGAAAGTCTTATATTATAAGAGAATGTAAAAAGCATAGGCGGAAGTTTATATAGTCTTGACAAATTCATTGCATAAGAGGAATGCTAAAATATGTCTCTAGCTAATCAAAAAATAAAAGAAGAAAATAGAGTCTTAGAAATAACATAAAAACCCTTGAAACATGAGGATTCATCAAATTAAGGAATCTCAAAAGACTCTTTAGCCATGGTTAGAATGGTCATCGTTAGATCCTATATTATAGAATAATATAGACAAAAGTATGAACCCGTACATGGTCAATGCATCTTGTAAATACGATCAGGACTTTAGGGACAACATGAATTATAAGAAAGCTTACTCATACGTGGGATATCAACCTTAACCGACAGTGTGACCATGCAAGCCATAAAATGGATACTTGCCAAGCTAGACTCCATATAATATCATATCATAATGTTATTTATGGATCTACTAGCTAAGTTAATTAAGACAACCTATGGTGATACATAATTATCGATCTAGGGGTTGCTACTGGAGACTCCCTTATCAAGTATCCACCTTAAAGCCTTCTCCATGCTAAGTTAAATCACAATGGAATAGATAAAGTAAATCATCAAGTTATAACATATGTAAAGATAATAACTGACTACCAATCTACTTTAAAAATGCAATATCCACAAAATTAAAAAGTTAGAATAAGGAGAAAAACTGCAAAAACTGGCGTAGTATAGGTTCTATGAGGCCCAACTATGGATTATAGATCTATCTACGGGTTGTGGTTGGTGGTCATAGATTGGATATTTTTTTTGGAATTTAAGTGAAGTCTACGAGCTTATTCTACGAGTCGTACTCCATTCTACATATCAAAGATATCTCTCGTGGATGAGATACTGAGACATAAACATTTGACCTTAGATAGGATGAAGGGTGTGTACGGGTCATGGATTGGGTTATAGTTCATGGAAGTGGTTTCTTAGATGCCTTCTTTCTAGTACTCACCCCTACTTTCTGCATCATCCTATGGTGCAGGTCCAGGTTCTAGTCGTGGGTGTTGAGTTTTGGGGGATTCAGGAGCGCTTAGGAGACTTTTGGTGAGCATTGACAGCTTTGGCTACTTCGCAGTCTCCTTCCTTTTGATGGCCATCTTTTGTTTTTCGACCTTGGCTTTGTACAGTAGTGACATGTATTTGTATGAGCACTCCTCATTTTATGTATTATTATGGTGTGTGTGTGTGTGTGTATATATATATATATATATAATTTCTAGGTTCTAGGTAGTTGTGGTTATTTATAATGTTGTATTGGTTATGTTTGTAACTAGAGAGCTAGGATGATTACCCTAGGGTTGGATAATTGGCTTGCCTGTAGGTGGGATCTAACAAGCGTCATCATGACCGGGACCAGGTCGTGACGCAAATGTACACTATTTAATATAGTCAACTTTAAAATTGAAATTATAAAATAATGTTTTAAGTGTAATAGTTTATAATAGGTTAGCAATTTGATTGTATTTTGGTGTAAGCTATTACTTATGGTTAAAAATGGGCACTAATATTAACATTCGCTTTTTATAACTAAAATAAATATATAAAAATGAAAAGGGAGAAGTAAAAAGAGTTTTGTTTAAGAGAATTAAAACTAAATTAAAGAAGAGAGAGAACGAAAAAATATTTTTCCAAACAATATTAAAAATAAAATAAAGGAAAAAATTCAAGAGAGGGAAAAAAAATCTTTTTTCAAACAATAAGAGAGATAAAATGGATATAATTGAAGAGAGAGAAGGGTGAGATATGGAGGAATTATTTTTTTAATAATCTTCAATCCCCAAAAATTAGCATATACAATAAAAAAATTTAAACAAAAGATACTACCATAAATACAATCCCCACAAAATCAGTACATAAAAAAAGTCAGAAATATCATATAAAATAAATAAAAAAATAATAGATTTTTGTGCAATTGAACCAAAAAAAAAAACAAAAATATATTAATGCCATTAAAAAACTGCCTCTAAATTTAGGAAAAGATTAATACAATAAGAAAATAGAAAAAAATAAATATAATTAGAAAAAAACCATAAATAATGGATAAAAAAGAGACGATAAATAAATGAAAAGGAAAAAAATAACTGACTTCTTAAATAGCCACATTAAATGTATAGATAAGGGTGTTAAATTTTAATTAAAAAATAAAAATAAAAATAAAAAAATTAATTATTGTAATCCCTGCAGAAGACTAATCGAAAAAAGATAATGTTTTTAAATAAATCTTTTACAAAGTCTCAATAATATAGTAAATGTTTAAAAAAAAAAAAACGGAAACAAGAACCCATAAATATAGGCAGAAAAGTATAAATGAAATATATCTAATAATGACTAACTAATCCAGTGCCTTAAATTACCCAACCTTTGAAATCAAAAACAAATAAACATTAAATGTTCTTTTTCTGAACAAAAAAATATATTAATGATAATAATAAATCTCTATATTTTTGTAAATAACAAACTACATCTTGTAAATATATTGGAGCATGTATCTACATCGTAAAATAAGGTCTTAAAATGTGTAATCCTCCAATTTTTCCTAATATCAATTAGTTACATTTATAGCTTATAACATCGATTATTCGTATTCTTAATCAAGGACTAGGTAAAAATTGAATATCTAAGCATGCAAAAATAAATAATCACATGTTATATCAATTTTATTCTAAATTTAATGATATCAAATTCTCAATCTATTTTGTATTATAATGTCGTACTTAAACATATAAAATTTGAATAACTTAATAAAATTGGAGTCATGTCTTATATAAATGAAAAAATAAATAATATAATAAAAATTAAATGTTACCTTGGTTGAATATTAATTTACGAGAAGAAAACTATCACAAGTAAAAACCACAACTTGAAATCATGAAAGCAAACCTCAAACTCAATTTTTTTTTTTAAATTATATTTTTGAGAGGTTTTTTGTGCGTGTATTTTGTGCACATTTTTTTTGAGTGTGTACATATTGTTTTTCCAGAGAAACTATGCAAGAATGTGTTTGAATAGGATAGGAGTTTTTTTTTTACCTTTGTTTTTGTTTTTATATAAGTGTTGCCAGGAAACATGTATCTATATTATTCTAGAATAGAAAAGATGTGTGTTATATATGTTGTGGTCTTGGATATGTGAGTGTGAGAGATGTGAAGTGGTGAGTGGGTACGTGAGGGTAGTGTATAGGTGGACAAGGAGTTTTGGATAAGTGGGTTTCACTAGTTTAGGTTTATTTGTTTTATATATATATATATATAGACTTTGAAAAGGTAAGATAAACTATAATAGCAAGAATATTAGCTAACTAGTTTAAATTGATAAAAATTTATTTTTTTAAGAAAACTTAAATAGCTAGTCACAAAATAAATTAACAAAAATACTAAAATTACTAGATTATTTATTAAAATTTAAATTAAATGAAAAATATATTCTTTTGTAATACTGTTTTTTTTAAAAAAAATATTGACACAACCTTTTTTTCTAAAATATGACTCTATTTTTTGTAATTTTTAAATCTTTTAAACCAAATGTACAAAATAAAAAATATAATTTAGACTCAAAATAAATATTTAAACACTAAAAGGTACAAAATTTTAAGTTTGGTCAAAAATTAGGTGTTCATAGTTAGCTACTTCTTTACTCTTTAGAGCTTACGTTTAACGCATTCGGAGATGAATGTTTTCAAGGGTGAGATATTGTAAGGCCCCGCATGTTGAAATATGAAAATGCAGGAAGGAGGGAAATGTGGAGAGTTGCAGATCAACCTACGAGCCTCACTTACGGCTCGTGGTCTAAACCATGGGTTGTGGGCCAGGCTCGTAGATGGGGTAGTAAGGATGAAAATTTTAGCTAAGTATCGGGGTGGTTTACGAGAAAGGTTTATGGTCTGTATAAGGAAGTACAGATCGTACAATGTGTTCGTGGAACAGTGGTTCAAGTTGGTGAAATATTGGGTTTCTGAAGTGTGATGTACGAATCAACGGGACGAGTCATGCTCCTGTTTATGATCTGTAGATGGGATCGTAGATGGACCCCTTGAGTTGGAAGATTTTCTCTGTGTTGGGCCTTGTTGCGAATGGAGTTTATGATACGTAAACGAATCCATAAGTCGTTGATGACACTTGTAGATTGAGATTCAGAGATAGTTTTAGAAGGTCCAACTTCAACAGGATGAAATCTTCATTCTACGACTCATAATTCAATCTACGAGTCATGGATAGTTCGTAATTTGAGTCCCGACAGTCTTTAAGAAATATATTTTCGATCTTTTCCCATGTCCTATGTGTAAAGCTTAGTTGTTTAGGCTCTTAAATGACCCATTTCTAGCCTTATACCACCCAAACTCTTCTCATTCTCAAGTAAATCAAAGTATAGAACTCCCAAAATACTCTCAAGTTCCTTTAAGGTGCCAAATGAAGGGTTCAAGCGAGGGTTTCGAGTTCCTCACCTCCATTCCAAACTTTTCCTCACCAAATCATACCCAAGGTATGTGGGTTTAATTTGTGGAGTCTTTTTCTCCACAAAGCTTAAGCATCTTTCTATTTATTTGAGTTTCAAATTATGGATATTTTATGAAGTTGCATGAACACCTTTCAAATATTAATATTATGAAATATTTTGTGATACTTGAGCTATGTATGCTATATTACTATGAAATGCTATAAAGATTGATGATTTATGAGATGGTTTTCATGTTGCCTTAACTAGAGTTTTTCAATGACTATATATAGTGGGTTGTTTTCAATAGCTTTAAGTGATCAAGTTTCACCTCCTTCACGCATGATACTCTTAAATTTCTTGATTAAGCCTTTATGCATTGACCCACCAAGTTTTAGACTAAAATAATGTGATGAAGTATATTATGAATGATGAAAGGTTCTCCATATGTTATGCTAATTTATGAATATTATGAATGATGAGGGCTATCAAACATGTTATGAAATCCATGAAAAACTCTATAAAAGCTATGTGATATTATGAGGCCCTTTTCTGATGTTATGGCACACCCTCTTATAAAAAAATATTCTCACTTATATAATAATGTTATGTTTTCCAAGCTTATACATGTATGATTATGCTTATGTTCATATATTTCGTGGGACTAGATTTAGCACTAAATTGAAATTAAGGTGGGGGACTATCCTCAAGGGTTCTTATATAAAGCCTTACTTCTCATAACTACGTGCCACCATAGGGTTATGTATTAGCTAGTGGATCCACATATAGCTCCATGTTCATGACACCCACAAAGTGAGGTATAGTCTACCTTGGAAAGTTAACTACTCCTTCTCTAGTGTAGAGGCAACATCGGAATTCCATGTAGCAGCTCACATAGCCTTAGTCAGTTAAGGTCTCTCCCACATAGTTATGTACATGATATGCTAAGAAGTTTATGTCTCTTCAAAGCATAATTTTTAAAAGGCATTGAGCATCCATTACATATTGAGCGTATTACCATTGTTATGATTATGCATCTTGCCTATTATGACATATGATTTCTCTTGTTACATTGCATCCCATATGTTTAGTATATTTCATAGTACTAACAAATATTTTGCCTACATGATCTCATCATGTAGGATCCAGTGATCATCCTCCTCATACTCACGGTTGATTTGAATTTGAAGACTTTGCTATGTGGTGAGTCCTCTAGTTTCGAGGACAATAGTCCTTTCTATCTAGCTATTATTTTGAGACTATGTTATTTGGTTCTACTTATGTTATGTTTGAGGGTGAGCTTGGGATATGTTTAACCCTCCTTTTTTATCTATGTGTGGATATTATGATCATGTATATATGGATTTAATATTATCTCTTAAGTTCATGTTGGTTGTCTCTTAGTCCATATCCCCTACTTTAGGCTTATTTTGACATATTTACTGATGACGTTTTTATGTATGCTATGGCGCTTGTTTGGGGTACCTTCGGGTTCTCCATTCACCATGTTACGCCTGGGGCCTAGGTTTGGGTTGTGACAGGATTTCATAACACCAATCATTTCACCATGGAGTGTTCCCGTGTTATTTGTTAGAAAGAAGGACGGATCACTTTGAATGTGTGTCGATTATTGGCAATTAAATAAGATTACTATTAAAAATAAATAGCCTATATATATGCCTTATGGGCAATAGTTTACACTATATTTAATTTATGAGAATTTCTGACACTCTTGCCTTAGAGGCAAAAATTATACCAAGAACATCAAAAAATAAGTTACGCGCCATGGACAAGACTTGATTTACCATATTATGTCTTGATTTATCATATGTTCCATTACTTTTGCCTTAGCTTAGGTCTTCCAAAGAATAAGTCACATCCTATGATAGCAAGACCTGAAACTATCATCTTATGTCTTAATTTATCGTATATTTCATAACTCGTCTTTTATAGCAAGTAAGACTTAATCAAAGGACTTTCAAAGAATAAGATACACTCCATGGCAAGGGGTTTTCATTTATGATATATTTTATTAAGTATTGCCTTAGAGCTAAGACTAATTAATCCTTTTATTTTCCTATAATATGTTAAGCCCCATGAGCAAAAAGGAAAGAGAGAGAGAAAGAAAAGGTGTTTTTTTTTAAATAGAAAAAAGTAAAAATAATAAATTTAAAAAATTAAGAAAATTAATAATAATAAATAAAAGAAGAATAAAGAAAGAGAAAAAAAAGATGAAAAAATAGAAGTAAAAGAGAAAGAAAAGAGTTTATTTTTAAAAAAAAAAAGAAAAAAACAAAAATAAATAAAAGAAAAATAAGGAAAGAAAAAAAAATTAAAAGAGTAGATGTTGCGAAAAATGAAAAAGAAAACAAAAAAAAAAGATAGGAGAAAAAACAATAAATAAAAAAGAATAAAAGTAGAGAAAAATGAAAAAAGAAGAATAAAGTTGAGAAGTAATTGAGCATGCAAAGTTTAAAAAAACATTTGAAATGTTAAGGAGTGGAAATGATAGGTCATTTTTAAAGAAAAAATTACGCAAATACACAATTTATTTTAGCATAATTTTCAAAGTTCCCTACCATTTAAAAAAATTACAAAATTTTCATTTTTTTACATTCTCTTTCCTCCCAGTTGATACTTACCATTAACTTTCCCACTTTATTTTTTACTAGCCTATTATTACGCTATTTCCAGTTTTGGATTCCAATTAGTTGTCCACTATGCCTTAGTCAATTATTCATAATTAATTTCAAATTAAAGTTAACTTTTATTTAGGGAGAAAGAGAAATCATGAAACCATTTATTTTTTTTCCTTATAACCAATCCCTCAATTCTAAAATTGGCTTACTATAATTAATTCAAGACTATAATGGTTTCTTTGCTAAATAAGACAAGGTGTTATGTGACGATCAATACAGATGAATATTTACTTTTCTCCTATCTCAAAAAGATTTGATGTACTCTAGAATTTAATTATAGGTTGATTTGAAGTTAAAGGTTCAGAGAATTTATATGGATTTCCATACGTTTTTGTCAACAATTTGTTAATTTTCACGTATCAAGTATATGTTTTAAATCTATATATTAAATGATCTTTTATATTTTTCGATGGTATCATTTGACTGGTATCAAACATTTTTTGGAGTATAATTTGAATTTGAATAAGAATCAAACTTGATACAAGAAAACTAGAAGTATAAAATAGAACTTGATATAAAAAAATCCGAAAGTTTGCAACTTAATATAATGAAACTTGATTAAAAAAAAATTGATAAAAAAAATCAAACTTGATAAAATAAAATTAGAAGTATAAAGTTGAATTTGATACAAGAAAATCTAAAAGTTTGCAACTTGATACAAAAAGAAACTTGATACGCAGATGTTCGATGGTATCAATGGGTGTTTATGCTGAGGTATCACAACAGAATGTTGATGTGATTGGGCCTTTAGAGTTTGAAAATGGAGATTCATGCTTTGAAAATAGATACTTGATACTTAAAATTAAATGCTAGCTTTAGGTACTTGATACTTTAAGAAGGAGTGTTTGTGCTTATCAAACTATGAGTATCAAGTACAATCACTAGCACTTTAGTATCAAGTATCTATCATTCTAAAAAACAGGAAAATTTTTCTTCAAGTATCAACTAGTAAATCCTCTTCAATGGAGACAGCTCACCTCTTCTTGGGTTCGGTCTTCTTCGAATTTCTATAAACACTCTTTAAAGAGTTCAGAATCAATATCAGAGAAAATCTTGCGGATATTTAATGTCAAGCTTTGCACCGTCTGATTCCAGTGGTCTCTAGCATCCTTCTCCAAGGTATACGATTTTGTTTGATTAAGTTCTCAATGTTAGCACCTAATTTTTTACCAAACTTAGGTTATTTACTTTTTAATATTTAAATATTTAGTTTTGAGTCTAAATTAGATATTTTTATCTTATTTAGAATAATTTGAAAACAACAAAAACATAGTCACATTTTAATGTAAGTTTTGCTTAATAAAGAGAAAATTTATAAAAAAATATATGTTTTTTCTAGTTAATTTTTCTATTTATTTTTTAATTGGAAATAGTTTTCTAACATATTTATTTTTTCTTTCTTTCTTTTTTTTCTTTTCAAGACAAAATAAAATAAATAAACTTAAAAAAAAAAAAAAGAACTACCCATTATTTCCAACTCCTCCTCCACTACTCCCTCATTTTCCACATCTTCACATCCCCCACTCCCTCATAAAAAGAAACACACGACACACACAAAAAGGACAACAATTCTTCATCCATTTTTTTTCTTTCTACACATTCTAAAAAAGACACACACAAAAAAAAAATTATCTACTACTTTCTTCTTTTACACACATCTTAAACACTTCTAGAAAACCTTAGAAAAATATGCACAAAAAAGATACCAAAGAAAAACTCTAAAAAAAATCACTAGAGAAAACAAAAGTTGAGTTCAAGGTTTGCTTTCGTGATTCCGGATTCGTGGCTCATAGTCGCGGTCCTTTCCTTCTCGTGAATTAATATTCACCAAAGGTAACATTCATATTTTATTGTATGATTTGAAGTCACAATTGTAAAGACATGTTATAATGCTACAAAGTTGCTCAAATTTTATGTCTATTTAATTTTGACATCATATTATTGAAGTATGTTAGAATTGTTAAGTTTCAAGTAAAATTGACATATTATGTGATTATTATTGTTTATGTGTTTATTTCATGTTTAAACAACACATAGTTGGTGTAAATTCATTGTCTAAATTTCTATTCTTTTTCATATTCATCTTTGTATGATGATATATGTTTATCGTTTAATAAACTGAAATGACAAAAACTAATTCATGAAAAATTCATTGTGTAAAATATTGTTCTCAAGTTGTAGATTCTTCTTTTCTATGACTAAAATAAAGAAAAGAAAAATTGTAGGTGTTCAAAATTCCTAATATTCAAAAATGTGTAAAACTTGTATAAAAATATATTTGGGTGTTCTTACTAATGTTTGTGCTCATTTTTTTTCTTAGAAAAAAATATATAAAATGAAAATAAAAATGAGAAGTTTGTAATTTTTTACATCTCATTTTAGTAATGGTTTTTTTTTAGAATGCTAATTTAACAATTCCATGTTGATCCATGTAATTAATATTGAATTGTTGAATTATGTTTTTCATAAATCACAGTGATCAACTTTTTAACTAAAAAATAAAAGAATTAAAATCCTTCGGCTTTGTAAAAAGAATTCACATTTGAAATAATTTTTACAATTAAATTTTTTTAAATTGAATCGTTAAAAACATGATTAGGCCGACAATAATAGGCAAATTTTACGATTCGAAAAGGATTACAAAAATTTTAGGTGTGAGATATAAAATAAATAACTTGTGGAAAGGTTGGAAAGCGCTGCTGCCAACACACCACATTAATAAAAATAAGATAGTTTTAAACAAGTTTCAAATAAATTAAAGATGGCGAGTAAACGACATTTTTGAAAAGTTATAATTACAATATGTGCAAAACTAAGTTAAGCCATAAACAAGTCAATAAAGCGACCGTGCTAAAACCACGGGACTCAAGGGGTGCCTAACACCTTCCTCTCGGTCAACAGAATTTCTTGTCCGATCTCTGTTTCGCAGACCAAAAATAAAGAGTCATTTCCTTTTGAATAGGGATTTAAATTAGGTGACTTGGAACACCAAAACTCAATTTCAAGTGGCGACTCTGAATAAATAAAATAATCCCTTTTTCAAAATGTCACTTTAATTGGAAAAACTCTATTTTCCAAACACCACACGCGAGGGAAAAATAGGGGTGTGACAGATGGCGACTCCGCTGGGGATAACCAGAATTCGAGCTTATCAATGTTGACTTGTATATGACTTTGTTATTTGAAATATTGTATTCATTGATTTAATTTGATATATGCCCGCTTATTTATTTGATACTATTTGAACTATAATATAGCTGTCTTCTCTCGCTCACCTATCTGAGTCTTCTGAAAGATACAATTTTTTGGAGATGCGGTCTATGCTCCCGAACCTTTCTTTGAGATACCAGAGATGCGATTATGTTCCTGGGAAGGATTTTAGTCACACATGTTTTAGTATATAGGAAGGTTCAAACAGTGAGGCCGGAAAGCCCTGCTACCGGTATCCCAACTCGAGTTGTCCACTCGTTTTATCGCTGGTCTAGCCACCAATTATATAAGGACTTCAAATTTAGTAGAACAAGCCTTATACAACCAGTATTCTTCTTAGGATACACTTTATCTGCATAATTTGTGTTTGACTTTATATGACTAAACACAGGTGTTAGGATCATAAAACATAAACCATCTTTTAGACTAGCATGTTCACGACTATGTGTTACTTGTCACATTTTGAATGTTGTCGTTGAATATTTTCTTTTTGGGTCGAATCCCAAATAGTTCGGTCCTAGCATATTTACAACAAGATATCCTAAAAAAAGAAATTTTTCAAAAAGTCAACATTTTTATGAGAAGTTGGTCGAACGACGCACACCTGATTCTCATCTCCATGAGATACGTAGGCAACCCTTCTTGGGTTCGGTGATCTTTATTGATAAAATTGAAAAAAAGAATATATTTCTTATTAAATGTAAAACATACATTTTTTTCTTCTTATTAATAAAAGCAAAAGAAAAATATTTATTTCTTATTCTAAAAATAAATACGAATATTTCTTTGATTTTAGAACTGCGCTCACCTGATTCTCATCTAAATGAGATACGTAGGCAACTCTCCTCGGGTTCGGTGATTTTTCTTCAAAAAAATAAAAGAAAAGAATAAAAAGAAATTCGTATTAAAAAAATTATTAATCTTTATTCAGAAAATCAAATTCAAAAAGAAAGATTTTGCTCCTCTATTCATAAAAATTGAAAAAAAGATGCTTTATTTATTCAAAAGAAAAAAAAAAAGATTTTTTTTTACATATATATTTTGAGAACTACGCTCACCTGATTCTCATCTAAATGAGATACGTAGGCAACCCTCCTAAGGTTCGGTGATTCTTCTTCAAAAAATAAAAGAATAAAAAAGGAATTCATATTAAAAAAAATTATTAATCTTTATTCCAAAAATAAAATTCAAAAAGAAAAATTTTGTTTCTATTCATAAAAGTTGAACAAAAAAAAGGGTTTTATTTATTCAAAAGGGAAAAAAAGAATTTTTTATATATATATTTTCAAGAACTACGCACATCTGATTCTCATCTAAATGAGATACGTAGGCAACCCTTCTCGGGTTCGGTGATTCTTATTTAAAAAAAACAATATTAATAATTCTTTATCCAAGAAAATAATTTTTAAAAAAAAATTTACTCTTAAAAAAAAAGGATCCTCATTCAAGAAATTGAAAAAAAAGGAAGATCTTATTTCTTTGTGTAGAAAAGAAAAATATTTTTATTCTTATTTAAAAAATAAATTAAGTTTTTTTTATCCCTCTTCAAAATAAAAATACTAAAAATAAAAACGTACTTCTTGTCTTGATTGGTACCAATGTACTTAGAAGTGAACATAAAAAAGTACTAACTATTTGGCATAATAGAGTGGACCAACTTTGTTGTGACCCATATAGATTCTTCTGGTACCTCTTAATTATACTTATGTCACACTTGAAAAATTCTCTTGCTCAAAGTTAAGGGTTAAAAAAAAATTCGACCTCATTGTTTCATGTGGATTGTGTAGTGAGTTTTAGATATAAAGTTCAATGGCATGACATGTTGATCTAGAACTTGACCCGAATGTTTGTTGAGACGAAATTTTGAGCAACATCTAATTTGAAAAGTGATTGTAGGCCTTCTTTGATCCAACTGTGCCTTGTAAGCCTACCAAATAACACTTGATCCTTAGTGGTTCTCTTTATGAGCCTAAAATATTTTTTCCATAATTATATTTTCGCCCATATCCTTTTGATTGCACAAATGCACCATTTTTTTATTCTCTCATCTCCAAGAATGCACTGACAAAGTGCTAAGTCGGATGGCAAGGTGAAAGTGAAAATATGATAGTAAAAAAAAAACTCCAATAAAAAGAGAAAAACTCAAAAAAAAAAAAAAGAGGAGAAAGTCCGAAAAAAAAAGAAAAGCAACCAAAAAAAAGATCAAATGTGAAAATGAAGAAAATAAATTGAGAGTATAGTACAATGTTTGGGGAGGAAACAGTCATTTTATCCAAAAAAAAAAGTATCTTACCCATTCCAAGCCTACATTATAAGCCGAATACAAGTCCTACTTGATTTCATTTTCGATGTTCTCACATTAGTGGATACTTACATGAGGGTCAAGCATATGGTATCTCAATCTCATGCATTGAACATCTTTCTGAGTGTGAGTGACTCTCAAAATGTCTCACGATCTCAACTCTTCTATTTTGTGTGAATTGGGACTTTATTTTGGTAAGGCACTTGAAACATGAGGACATAAATAATTTTAACCTCATATTTGATACAAGATGAATAGATCTTGTTAATACTTAAGTATGCTTCAGGTGTCATTTGAATCTACAGAAATTACTTCAAAATTTTGTCTCAAATTTGCCTAGAAGTACTCAAAGGTGATTTATATGCATAAGGCTAATTGTTGGTACCATCTAAAGCCAAGATATGATCAATCAAAAGTCAATTTCTTTCTATCTAACAATCTTTTCAAAAATATTATTTTGCAAAAAAAATAAAATTTTGGTTCGTATGAACTACGTTAGACCTGATTCTTGCTATGGTAAGATACGTAGGCAGTCCTACAAAAGGGCTCGGTCTCAAATAAAAAGAATATATATCTTTTTTCTCTCTCATATTAAAAAAAAAACAAAAACAAATTGGGGCATTTTTTTTTCTAAAAAAAAGAGATAATAAAATAAAAATAAATTCACCAATAAAAAGATTAAAAAAAAAAGTTTCAAAATTTCTCAGTTTCAAAACTGGGGCATATTTTATTTTATCTTATTTTTAAAATTTAAAAAAAAAGTAAAATAAATAAAAATAATTCATTCGTTTAGGGCGCGAACCCTTATAATATTCGCTTAGGGCGCGAACCCTCATAATATTCGCTTAGGGAGCGAACCCTCATAATATTCGCTTAGGGCGCGAACCCTCATAATATTCGCTTAGGGAGCGAACCCTCATAATATTCGCTTAGGGAGCGAACCCTCATAATATTCGCTTAGGGAGCGAACCCTCATAATATTCGCTTATGGCGCGAACCCTCATAATATTCGCTTAGGGAGCGAACCCTCATAATATTCGCTTAGGGAGCGAACCCTCATAATATTCGCTTAGGGCGCGAACCCTCATAATATTCGCTTAGGGAGTGAACCCTCATTATATTCGCTTAGGGAGCGAACCCTCATAATATTCGCTTAGGGGGCGAACCCTCATAATATTCGCTTAGGGTGCGAACCCTCATAATATTCGCTTAGGGCGCGAACCCTCATAATATTCGTTTAGGGAGCGAACCCTCATAATATTCGTTTAGGGAGCGAACCCCTCATAATATTCGCTCAGGGCACGAACCCTCATAATATTCGTTCATATCTTCATAGGGCATGATAGCCCCCATTTTTATTTTCCATAAAGCATAAAATCTAATTCCATTTAATAGTGGAGTATTTGTTTTTTTCCTTATTTTAATCATTTTATTATTTTTGTTTAATATGATGTTCAAGTCAAGCAAAATAACCCACAAAAATTTTCTTAGCACAAACTGCGGCAGAACATTTTTGTTTTGTTTTTTTTTCTTTGATTGCAGGCAGGTCTCTCTGCGACCACAAATTTGGACTTCAATAATGGAGTAACATTTGTTCGATCTGAGAAGTGAAAATGACATTAAGAGTCGGTTCGGACCCATTGTAGCAGCTCAATATTTGAAGATTCAGCTTCCCAACTTCAATTCAAGAAACAAGTGTTCAAGAATAGTCTACTAACTTCCCTTTGGAGAGGCATCAGCAACTCAATAGAGATTTCAAGTTCAAGCCTCAAACTCAAACTTTGAGCTTAGATTTCGAGATCAAGGTACCCGCCAGAAGAAGGCAAGGTGATAACTAAAGATGCAAAGAAAGACTTGAACAAAAAAAAGGGTCAAGACAAGTAGAATAGACAAGATCTTGTATCGTTTCCTTTAAGTTTTATTATCTTCAATGTAACAATAGGAGCCACGGACCAGGATCTCGACAGGACAAGACTCAACCCTCTAATCCATCCATCCATCGCTGCACCTATTTGAACTACACGTGACCTGATTCTCTTATGACCCGAGATATGTAGGCTGCCCAAAGTCAGAGCTCGGTCACTCTTGCTTACTCTTCCCCCCCCCCCCCCCCTTCTTTTTCCTTACCTTTTAATAATGGTTAGGCCAAAAATAGGCACGTTAACTTCTTTTCTTGAAAACTCTTCATGTTCTCAAGCAAAGAGGGGCATCATGTTAGCACCTAATTTTTTACCAAACTTAGGTTATTTACTTTTTAATATTTAAATATTTAGTTTTGAGTCTAAATTAGATATTTTTATCTTATTTAGAATAATTTGAAAACAACAAAAACATAGTCACATTTTAATGTAAGTTTTGTTTAATAAAGAGAAAATTTATAAAAAATATATGTTTTTTCTAGTTAACTTTTCTATTTATTTTTTAATTGAAAATAGTTTTCTAACATATTTATTTCTTTTTCTTTTTTTTTCTTTTCAAGACAAAATAAAATAAATAAACTTAAAAAAAAGAACTACCCATTATTTCCAACTCCTCCCCCACTACTCCCTCATTTTCCACATCTTCACATCCCCCACTCCCTCATAAAAAGAAACACACGACACACACAAAAAGGACAACAATTCTTAATCCATCTTTTTCTTTCTACACATTCTAAAAAAGACACACACACACAAAAAAATCATCTACTACTTTCTTCTTTTACACACATCTTAAACACTTCTAGAAAACCTTAGAAAAATTTGCACAAAAAAGATACCAAAGAAAAACTCTAAAAAAAATCACTAGAGAAAACAAAAGTTGAGTTCAAGGTTTGCTTTCGTGATTCCGGATTCGTGGCTCATAGTCGCGGTCCTTTCCTTCTCGTGAATTAATATTCACCAAAGGTAACATTCATATTTTATTGTATGATTTGAAGTCACAATTGTAAAGACATGTTATAATGCTACAAAGTTGCTCAAATTTTATGTCTATTTAATTTTGACATCATATTATTGAAGTATGTTAGAATTGCTAAGTTTCAAGTAAAATTGACATATTATGTGATTATTATTGTTTATGTGTTTATTTCATGTTTAAACAACACATAGTTGGTGTAAATTCATTGTCTAAATTTCTATTCTTTTTCATATTCATCTTTGTATGATGATATATGTTTATCGTTTAATAAACTGAAATGACAAAAACTAATTCATGAAAAATTCATTGTGTAAAATATTGTTCTCAAGTTGTAGATTCTTCTTTTCTATGACTAAAATAAAGAAAAGAAAAATTGTAGGTGTTCAAAATTCCTAATATTCAAAAATGTGTAAAACTTGTATAAAAATATATTTGGGTGTTCTTACTAATGTTTGTGCTCATTTTTTTTCTTAGAAAAAAATATATAAAATGAAAATAAAAATGAGAAGTTTGTAATTTTTTACATCTCATTTTAGTAATGGTTTTTTTTTAGAATGCTAATTTAACAATTCCATGTTGATCCATGTAATTAATATTGAATTGTTGAATTATGTTTTTCATAAATCACAGTGATCAACTTTTTAACTAAAAAATAAAAGAATTAAAATCCTTCGGCTTTGTAAAAAGAATTCACATTTGAAATAATTTTTACAATTAAATTTTTTTAAATTGAATCGTTAAAAACATGATTAGGCCGACAATAATAGGCAAATTTTACGATTCGAAAAGGATTACAAAAATTTTAGGTGTGAGATATAAAATAAATAACTTGTGGAAAGGTTGGAAAGCGCTGCTGCCAACACACCACATTAATAAAAATAAGATAGTTTTAAATAAGTTTCAAATAAATTAAAGATGGCGAGTAAACGACATTTTTGAAAACTTATAAGTACAATATGTACAAAACTAAGTTAAGCCATAAACAAGTCAATAAAGCGAGCGTGCTAAAATCACGGGACTCGAGGGGTGCCTAACACCTTCCTCTCGGTCAACAGAATTCCTTGCCCGATCTTTGTTTCGCAGACCAAAAATAAAGAGTCATTTCCTTTTGAATAGGGATTTAAATTAGGTGACTTGGAACACCAAAACTCAATTTCAAGTGGCGACTTTGAATAAATAAAATAATCCCTTTTTCAAAATGTCACTTTAATTGGAAAAACTCTATTTTCCAAACACCACACGCGGGGGAAAAATAGGGGTGTGACACTCAATATGATCATTAACGATTGAAATTATTTGATTAGGTTCTCAATATGATCATCAAGGACGAACTCAATTTTGGGAAAAAACTTTCAAACCAAGAAGGAAAAAGGAGACACACTGTTAACAAATCAAGATTATTACATTCATATTCTACCAAAAATTGTTATTGACCTGGATTTTTTTTTAAAAAAATTCAACATGACCAGTTGAAAAAGATGCTTCAAAATTTTTGAATTTTGAAACTAATAATCTATTACGTAGTTGTGGATTGATTATACCTAATTGAATATTATAGCACAATTTATGAAGTTGCAATCAAACAACCAGATTTTTTTCCATATTTATTGCAACAGATTTAAATGTACAATAGGATTTCTCTATGTATCACACACGAAGTCCAGGTATCCATGTGACTTAAAAAAATAGGAATTTTTAATAATTTAAGAAAGAGTCGAAATTTTTGGAAATTATCTCTAAACAATATAATATTTATATAATTTATACTTCTTTAAGATAGACAAATAATCAAAATTACTATATTTTGAAGACACAATTATGTAATATCTGTTGTGTGTGAATTGTCAATCAAGCAAAATCCACAATAGTGGTTCTTGTCTTTGCTACAATTTCCAATGGCTTTGGTAGTCCACAATAGTGGCTACCATTGCCATATAAATGTACCTCAACATTCCATTTCATTTGTTCATATACACAGATCAGTGGAAGAAAAATAAATATACTGCAATACATTATTCTCTCTTCTCCTCAGTTTTAAGCTTTTGATTCCCCTTACATATATTCTAGTTAATTCTAGATTTATTTTATAACACGTTATCAGCACGAAGCTCCGCCCATTTCAAGCCATTGTAAACAGGTAAAAGGGGTAAGAATTTATTTTATCAAAATGTCTAATATTTCAAAAGTTGAAGTTACTGTACTTAATATTTCTGGATCTAATTATTCATCATGGGCACTAGATGCTGAACTACATATAGAATCAATGGGTCTGGCAGACACCATTAAAGATGAAAATAAGGCATCCAGTCAAAACCGTGCCAAAGCTTTAATTTTTCTCCGCCACCATCTTGACGAGGGACTAAAATTATAATATTTGACAATAAAAGATCCCCTGAAATTGTGGAAGAATCTAAAAGATAGATACGACCACCTGAAGTTGGTCGTCCTTCCACAAGCGCGTCATGATTGGTTAAATCTAAGATTATTAGATTTTAAAAATATAACTGAATATAATTCAGCAATGTTTACAATTATATCACAGTTAAATTTATGCGGAGAAGAAATAACTGAAACTGACAAGCTTGAAAAAACATACTCCACATTTCCACCCGCGAATATGCTCCTGCAGCAGCAATATCGCGGTATGGGTTTTACAAAATATTATGAATTACTTTCACACCTTCTTATTGCTGAAAGGCATAATGAATTATTGATGAAAAATCATGATAGTCGGCCCGTTGGTTCTTCGCCACTCCCTGAAGTGAATCAGGCGAATTATAACCAACGAGAAAGAAATTATGGCCCCAGAAGTGGTCGTGGCCGTGGCCGAGGTCAAAGAAGAAATCATGATAATCGTCTCGCACCGAGGCACGATCAGCAATCCAAAAAGAAGGAAAAAAAGCCAGAAGCTTTTCCAAAGAAAAATAGAAAGTATATGTCACAGATGTGGAGGCAAAGGGCACTGGTTAAGGACATGCCGGTCATCTAAACGTCTTGTTCAACTATATCAGGCATCATTAAAAAGAGCCGAAAATCCAGAGACAAATTTTTTGTTTGAAAATAATATGGAACATATGTATCTGGATGTAGCGGACTACTTAAATTTTCCAGAAGAAAATTTAAATATTAATGAAAATGTGAACGATGATGAGCATGATAATATATAAAATAATTTTCTTTATTTATATGTGCGCTTATGTTTTTATATCTCATGAAAATGAAAAAAAAATCATAACATGTTATACTTATTATGATATATTTAACTTATGCAAGACTTTTCATTAAATACACATGAGGTCCAAATAAATATTTACTTTATTATTTTTCTCTTTGAAGAATGGATATGCCTCAAATTTTGTTTGGATCAATAATCAATCGCGAAGATATTTATGTTATTGACAGTGGAACGACTCATGCAATTTTTAAAGACGAAAAATATTTTTTTTCTTTACTTAAAAGAAAGGCAAATGTTACTACAATATCTGGCAGTGCAAAAATAATTGAAGGCTCCGGAAGAGCTACTATTTTTCTGCCTAAGGGGACTAAAATTGTTATAGAAGATGCATTGTTCTCTTCTAAATCCCCAAGAAATCTGCTAAGTTTTAAAGATATCCGCAGAAATGGATATCATGTTGAGACACTAAATGAAATGAATATTGAATACCTTGGTATAACCAAGAGTGTCTCAGGCCAGAAATATATTTTAGAAAAATTACCAACTTTATCGTCTGGCCTATATTATGCAGATATTAATGCAATTGAAGCACATTCGATCGCAAACCAAAAGTTTACTGATCCAAAAACTTTTGTGCTATGGCATGATCGAGTAGGTCATCATGGATCAATAATGAATAGATGAATTCTTGAAAATTCAAGCGGTCATCCATTAAAGAACCTGAAGATTCTTACAAATGACGAATTTTCATGTGCTGCTTGTCATCAAGGCAAATTAATTGTCAGACCATCAATCTTGAAGGTTGGCAATGAATCCCCAAAATTTTTGAAACGTATACATGGGGACATATGTGGACCTATTCACCCACCTAGTGGAGTGTTTAGATATTTCATTGTCCTAATAGATGCATCATCAAAATGGTCTCATGTGTGCCTTTTATCATCCCGCAACCTGGCGTTTGCGAGGCTGCTGGCACAAATAATAAGATTAAGGGCGCAATTCCCAGATTATCCAATTAAATCCATTCGTCTGGATAATGCTGGAGAATTTACATCCCAAGCTTTTGATGATTATTGCATATCAATTGAGATAAAAATTGAACATCCGGTAGCTCATGTTCATACTCAAAATGGCCTTGCAGAGTCATTTATTAAGCGCCTGCAATTGATAGCTAGACCACTGCTCATGAAATCAAGATTACCCATTGACGTGTGGGGTCATGCTATCTTACATGCAGCAGCACTTGTACGTCTTAGACCGACTAATTATCATAAATATTCTCCATCACAATTAGTTTTTGGTCATGAACCAAATATATCTCATTTACGAATTTTTGGTTGTGCGGTATACGTGCCTGTAGCACCACCGCAACGCACTAAGATGGGCCCTCAATGGAGGTTAGGTATATATGTTGGGTTCGACTCACCCTCCATAATTCGCTACCTCGAACCGTTGACAGGAGATTTATTTACTGCCAGATTTGCAGATTGTTGGTTTGATGAAACAATTTTCCCGCAATTAGGGGGAGAGAAAAAGGAACCCCAGAGAGAAATTGCGTGGAAAGTTTCATCACTATCTCGTTTTGATCCACGAACACGCACATGTGAACAGGAGGTCCAGAAGATCATCCATTTGCAGACAATAGCAAATCAAATGCCAGATGCATTTACTGATTTGAAATGGATAACTAAGTCACATATCCCTGCAGTGAATGTGCCTATCCGGATCGAAGTCCCAAAGGGACCATCTGCTAGTATCACAGCTTCTGAATCCCAAACACGCCTGAAGCGTGGTAGAGCAGTGGGTTCAAAGGATAAAAATCCTAGAAAGAGAAGCATAAGGAATGATAAAAATGATACTACAAAAGGACTTCCTGAAGAAGATCCAGACTTGAGAAATCATGATATTCCTGAAGAAATCAGTGAACCTGAAACTCAAGTGAATGAAGAACTTCCAATAAGTTCTATTGATGATGAGATAAGTTTAGATCGATAAAAAATTACAGTGGATAATGTTTTTGCTTATAATGTTGCACTTAGCCTCATGAAAGATAGTGAAAGTCTTGAGCCTAAATCTGTCGAAGAATGTCGACACAGAGATGATTGGCCAAAATGGAGAGAAGCTATTCAATCTGAATTGAATTCACTCTCTAATCGTGAGGTATTTGGACCTGTAGTCCAATCCCCTGATGGTGTAAGACCAGTTGGCTATAAATGGGTTTTTGTGCGAAAGCGAAATGAGAGAAATGATATTGTAAGATACAAGGCACGCCTTGTTGCACAAGGATTCTCTCAGAAGCCCGGTGTCAACTATGAGGAAACATATTCACCTGTTATGGATGGAATAACCTTTCGATATCTCATCAGTTTAGCTATACATGAAAATCTTGAAATACATCTAATGGATGTAGTCACAGCTTACCTCTATGGTTCACTTGACAGTGAAATGTACATGAAAATCCCAGAAGGATTCAAATTTTCCGAAGCATGTACTAAGTCTCGGGAAATGTTCTCAGTCAAATTACAAAGATCATGATATGGTCTGAAACAATCAGGGCGTATGTGGTATAATCGCCTTAGTGAGTACTTGATAAATAAATATATAAATAAATCCATGTGTTTTCATTAAGAAAACAGGATCGGAGTTTGTAATACTCGCTGTTTATGTTGATGACATAAATCTCATTGGAACTCCTGAAGAGGTCCAAAAGGCAATTGAATATTTAAAGAAAGAATTTGCGATGAAAGATCTTGGAAGGACAAAACTTTGTCTGGGTCTACAAATTGAACATTTAGCAGACGGGATCTTTGTTCATCAATCTGCCTATACTGAAAAAATCTTAAAGCGATTCTATATGGACAAAGCACATCCGTTAAGTACTCCAATGGTTGTTAGATCACTTGAAGTGAATAAAGATCCATTCCGTCCTCCAGAAGAGGATGAAGAACTTCTTGGTCCAGAAGTACCATACCTCAGTGCCATTGGTGCACTTATGTATCTTGCTAACTCAACCAGACCTGATATAACATTTTCTGTTAATCTGCTAGCAAGGTATAGTTCTTCCCCAACGCGAAGGCACTGGAACGGTATCAAGCATATTTTGCGATACCTAAAAGGTACAATTGATACGGGTTTGTTTTATACTAACAAAGGCTGTGCAGACCTTGTTGGTTATGCAGATGCAGGTTATTTGTCAGATCCACATAAAGCCCGATCTCAAACCGGCTATCTCTTTGCATATGGAGGAACTGCTATATCATGGCGATCTACAAAGCAGTCAGTTGTTGCTACTTCTTCAAATCATGCTGAAATAATTGCAATTCATGAAGCAAGTAGAGAATGTGTGTGATTGAGGTCAATGATACATTTCATCGAAGGAAAATGTGGCCTGAAAAATGATGTCATAGTACCCACAGTCATATTTGAAGACAATGCCGCGTGCATAGCTCAATTAAAGGGTGACTTCATAAAAGGAGACAGAACGAAACACATTTCACCGAAATTATTCTTCACACATGACCTTCAGAAGAAAGGTGATATTGATGTACAACAAATTCGTTCGAGTGATAATCTTGCAGATTTATTCACTAAGGCATTGCTAACGTCAACATTTGAAAAGTTAAGATATAAGATTGGAATGCACCGTCTCCAAAGTGTCAAATGAAGTCTTCATTAGGGGGAGTAAAATACGCGTTGTACTCTTTTTTCCTTAACCAAGGTTTTATCCCACTGGGTTTTCCTGGTAAGGTTCTTAATGAGGCAGCTAATGATGCGTATTAAGGTCACCTAGAACTTCCCTTTACATGGACAATTCAGGAGGAGTGTTGTGTGTGAATTGTCAATCAAGCAAAGTCCACAATAGTGGTTCTTGTCTTTGCTACAATTTTCAATGGCTTTGGTAGTCCACAATAGTGGCTACCATTGCCATATAAATGTACCTCAACATTCCATTTCATTTGTTCATATACACAGATCAGTGAAAGAAAAATAAATACACTGCAATACATTATTCTCTCTTCTCCTCAGTTTTAAGCTTTTGATTCCCCTTATATATATTCTAGTTAATTCTAGATTTATTTTATAACAATATCTTGTTTTTCTGATTCTCTGTCTTTTCGGTTGTTGCCTTTTGTTTAGCTTTCTTTGTTTGGGCCATTTTAGTGGGCCAGTTTGTGTACAGATTTGTCTTGTTATGAAAAAATAGTGGGCCTTCAGGTCCTTTTTTTCCCCCCTAAACTAGAGGATGACAGCTCGTGCTTTACATGGGTCTTAGAGATCGTTTGATAGAGTGTATTAGAAAAAATAATATATATTATTTTATATATTAGTAGTATCATATTTTAAATATTTTGTCAATTTATGTATAATTAATGCTTAAAAAATGCATGTTATCGTCAATACATTAAACCAAATAATACAAAAAAAAAAAATTATGCATAATTAATACAAGCATTACAAGAATAATAATCACTAATACATTTTATTTAACATTATTTTTATACACCCAAATTAAATTCATCAAAATTCAGAATTAATAATTTCAATTCATTTAATTAAAAAAATTGTTAAATTGTAATTTAATTGATTCAAATATGATTTGTTATATTTCTATAATTTGAAGTTCTTCTAAAATACTTTTCATGTTTCACTTTTAAATTGAAATCAATGTGATATTTTTCATACCTAAATTAAATTAGACTAATTTCATAGTATAAAATTAAATTTGGAAAATTCAAATTACACGAAAAGTATTGTAGCTTGTCATTTTTCTCATATTAATATAATAAAAATAATGTTTTAAAATACCAATAAATATCTTTTAAATATTTTGAATGATCAACTATTGTAACTTATAGAATTTTTTATATGATATTTAAATATGTACAATTTATTTCGAATAAGTTAAAGATTCTGTATTCAAATTTATGGATAAAATTTAGAAATTTAACTTTTGAAATTTAAAAGGTATCATATAAATTACAATGCAAAAAGTATTATTTGTTAAAAAAAAAAAAAAAAGGAAGCACTTATTACTAAAAATTAATTATTCTAAATTGCTTATTAGTTTATACATTCAGATAAAATTAATTAAATTTTCAATTTTACCGTCAAGTTTAGTTCTTTTTAAAAGTATAAGCATTTCAGAGTTCCCTAAAAGTTTTTTTTTTTTTGGTGTGTGTTTATAGAATGTATTTAAAAGAGTTAAATAATAAATTAATTAAAATACTCTTCATATTTATGATTTCTCAAGAAGGATATAAAGAAAAAAAAAAGGACAAATAATATAAAATAAATGGAGTAATTATTGATTGTACATAGATAATTTATTTGTGTGTCAACTGATATTATGGACTTGTGGAATAAGTAAAAAAGAAAAAAAAACAAACTAACAATTAATTACGAAATGACTAAAAAATCACCTAAAATTAAAAAAAATGACACCAAGCATACATGTTGATACCATAACATAACCCACTCTTTTATAA
Organism: Solanum rostratum; assembly: GCA_029948455.1. Classification (NCBI taxonomy): domain Eukaryota; kingdom Viridiplantae; phylum Streptophyta; class Magnoliopsida; order Solanales; family Solanaceae; genus Solanum; species Solanum rostratum. Next base: position 68,950,530 of record CM057046.1, read on the forward strand.
TAGTAGTATACATATAAGTATATAGTACAAATATAAATATAAATATAAAAAGACCATTGACCCGCCGTCTGACCAATGAACATTGTTAAAGATTTTAGACCTACACACCACTATTTAAAAAAACAATAAGAAAAACAATAAATAAAGAAAAGAATGCTTTGGCTTGTTCCCAAAATCAACCCAGACTATAAGATTAGAAAATTAACCTATTTCACTGTTCGTTTTGGTAAGTTATTTTTCTTTCTTGCACAAACTTATATTTTTGGGATAGTTCAAGAACTAAATTGGTAACAAAAAAATATGGTAATCTTTAATCATAGAGATTGTTTGGTAGAGCGATAATGCATGCATTAATTAAGTATATAAATAATATCATGTTTGGTGAATTTTTTCGTGTTATGTATAATTAATGCAAACATTAGTTATACACATCATTGTGAATTAAGGAGTGTATTACTAGTACTATCAATCTCAAAGTATTTGTAATGCAAAAAGATTTAATGCATTCATTAGCATTATTAAAGATCCAATTACCTTTCAAAAAACCGTTCTAATAACTTTTCTACTATATTTGTGGAGGGTATCTTTATAAAAATAAATATTTTTTTTTAGAAAAAAATCAAGAAATGCATATTTTTTAATACATAAAACCAAATAACGCATAAAAAAATATCTCATCATAATTAATACAAACATTACTAATATATTTTATTTAGCATTATATAATGATTCCCATAATGTACCAACGTTTTTAGTAACATGCTTTCCATACCCAACTTTAGTTTTTTAATGAAATTGAAAGTTTTTGCACCTACCTAACTACAATGAAAAGGTGGTAGGTGAGAAAGGTTGTCCCTTGTGGTTATGCTGAAATGCGTGCGTTTTATCATATATTCAATTATTAAAGCACAATGTTTTACCTGGGGGAAGAGTTCCGTTGTCTAAAAGTTAAATATGTGCGCCGACACCTCCATTCCTTCAATCATCACTAAATTTGTACTAAATATTTCACAAAAATAATTTTTTAATAATATAATTATCAAACTATATACATATTTCCAATTAGGTGAAAAGTAATGAAAAATAATTTTTTACAAAGTTTATACACGTATCTTTTTTAGGATCCATTTTTAGATTAAATACCCATTATTAACTCATTATCATTTGACTCGTGTCAAGTGGATCTTTAATATTTCCTTCTTTTAACAAAAAAAAAAAATAAATCTAGTTTGACTTGACACGAAATGTAAAAAAATGAATAAGACTTTTCAATCACGTGATTCTCAATTAAAATTAATAAAATACTATAAAGTTATTAAATTCTTTCTATATAAAAAATTTAGCATTATAAATTTTATCTCAAGAACTTTCATTAATGTAATATTGCTAAAGTCTTAGTTATCTTCAATTGTATTATTGGATTATAACATTATTTCTCGATATAATTGGTTCTACAATAGTGCTTGAACTCCTTAACTTGACTATTAAATTACTATAATACCCCAACTTACAAATCAATTTAGTATATTTTTATATTTCATATTATATTTATTTAATTATATTATATTATATTAAAAACAGATGATTTTTTACATCGGAAGACTGCGACTTTTGCGAAAGGTTATGACTTTTTTAAAGAGTTGTGACTTTTTCGAAGAGTTATGAATAAAGGGTTGTGATTTTTTCAAAGGGTCTATACTATCTTCAAAATATAAACTCCCTAGCTTAAATATTAAACTACTATAATACCCCCAATTTAAAATTTAATTTAGTATATTTTTATATTGTATGTTATATTTATTTAATTATATATTATATTGAAAACAAATAATTTTTCATATTGAAGGATTGTGAATTTTTTGAAAGGTTGTGACTTTTCCAAGGAGCTGTGACTTTTGCAAAGAGTTGTGACTTTTTCGAAGGTTTTGACTTTTTCAAAGGATTGTGACTTTTCCTAAGAGTTGTGATGTAACACCTGGTAAATTACAAAAATACCCCTAGGAAAGAGGTGTGCGAAAAACGCGTCTTCTGATGCTCGGATTGAAAATCCGAGAGTGGATTCGTGATCAGCACTGAAAATGGAGTGGGAAGAGGGTCTCGGTCGATTTTTAGAGCGACCGAGTCGAAAGATAATTTTTCGTTCCAAAACGAAAAATAGTGTGCCTGTTAATTTTTCGTTCCAAAACGAAAAATAGTGTGCCTGCGCGATGGAACCGCGACGCGGACCTGTCGCAGAGCCACACTTATCTTTTTCTGAGATTTTTCGACGGAGTTGAACTTTCCGAAAATACACTGTCCACGACAGGTCCGCGTCGCGGACTGTGTTATTTCAGTTCGGGAAAAAAATTCTTTTAAACTACGAAGGGCAATTTAGTCCATTCCTATAATTCCTAAATATCCCCCCACGACTAATCAAAGTCGGTTTCTAAGAAAGGGTTTCAAAAACCCAAATTCTAAAGCGTATTTTCCCTAAAGGTCACCAAAGCTAGGGCTTGAAGGGAGTTGAGGTTGAAGAGATCAAGAGGAGGTGTTGCATAAATGTGTTAGCAAAACATTCCAGGTATGTAAGGCTAACCTAAAGCATGGGAATGTCCTCCCATGTGCTCTCCTGAGTGTTGAGTATCATGTCTTGATGTGCTAAAGTTAATATGATGGGTTTGATGCATGTAAAAATCTACTTTATCTTATGTATAAGTAACTTTCCTACAGAAACTGATGATCATCATTATTTTGCTTTACATTATAGTTCTTTTTATCGAGTGCATTTTAAACCCTATGATTATTGTGTTTGAAAAGAGCATGCATAATGAAGTTAGGGAATATGTCTAGAGCCTTGACGATGATGATGTTATGATGATGTATTGAAGATGTTGTGATGATGTTGACGAGCATAATGTTTATGATGTCTTAGCATTGAAATATAATTGCTAAATGATGATCCTTGAGTTTTGATGTTGATGCCGATGTTATGAGATGAGGTACTATGTCCCTCTGGGACTGATGTTGATGTTGAGGTTTTATACTATTGTCACGCCCCGGGAGGGTACCCTAGGCGTGGCCGGCACTCAGAGGCTATCGCTAGCCCCCAAGCGAACCACTTAGCATTCATCACATCATTCATTATAAACATTGCGGAAGGAGATAGAAAATAATACCTAAACAAAGTGGGCCAGTGACCAAACATCAAAACTGTTCATATCACGAAGCAAAGGAATATTGCTCAGGTATCATCACCTTGACTACACCATTATGTCTACAAAGCCTCTAACATTCCTTAAAACGTCTAAGAAGAGGACCATGACAGACCATGGCTACTCGACTCAAAAGAACAGGGATAACATTCATAAATAAAGGTTTCCTCCGGAAACAAGGAGGCTCACCATAGTCAGAACTTGGAAACACTTGACCTCAACGGGGCGGCTGCTGAAGTCCTCTAGCTCCTGTATCTGCATCATGAAACGATGCAGCGCCAAATGGTGTCAGTACGTGGAATGTACTGGCATGTAAAATAGCTGAATCACATCATTAGAATTATCCGAACATAACGTACATCATCATGAGACTTTAACATTTATATCAGGGAAACATGAACATTGACCTTTACATTAACATTGACCTTTACATTAACATTGACCTTTGCATTAACATTGGCCTTTACGTTAGAGTACTATTAGGGAAACCTTTTCTGAGAGGCCTAACTGGGAGTTTCTTTAACCGACAACCATCACTTATGAGCCAGTGATGATACAACGAAGCGATGCCGTTGCCACATCTATCCATTACCCTACCCAGGGTAAAGGACATTTCATTAGTGGATCCATAAAACATAACATTAGTCCTCATTTGGGACAAGATAGGAGCCATCCGCATTGCGGTTCAATTCTCTCTTCCTACGCGGGCCACGTAGTTAATGGACTCAAGTGGGACTCACTTTTATCCATTTCGGTGCTCAATACTCCTCCCAGGACTCGACATTGCTCATAAAATATTAACATTCATTTGTCCCATAGGGACACATTACATTATCATTAGTCCCCATAGGGGCATAACACTTTATCATTGACATCTCCTTTACATTAACATTAACATCATTGTCATTCCATTCCATTAACGTTAACATCATGGACCTTAGGGACACTAGTTTAGGAACTTTGACTCTCAACTTAGAGACAATCCCACATTCACATGCTTGACGTTCATCATTCATTATTTTATCATTACTCTAGACTCTACACACACACCCATGTTCATCATGCATGCTTTTCTAGGATACATATACAATAGATATAGGGTTTTTAACTAAATGTTTTTCAAAAAAATAGTTTAAAAAGGATGCATGAGGGTTTTTATGAGGGTCATCATCAATGCAGGAAAATATGTAGGTTTACGCATAAAAAAAATGGCATTTATTCATTACATTACATGAATTAACATGTTCCACTTCATTACCCTAACATTATTCACCATTAAACTTTAATACATTACTCATGGGGCACATGGGAGGACATTCCCATGCTTTAAGTTTAGCCTTACATACCTGAAAGAAGATAGTCACACTAAAGCACCTTCTTTCCTCTTGCTCTCTTCAACCTCCTTCAAGCCCTAGCCTTAAGGACCTTAGGAAGACTTCTTCAATGGGGTTTTTCAACCCTTTTTCGTGAAAACTGACCTATATAGGTCATAGGGGTACGTTTAGGATAGGTGGGATTGGACCATAATGCCCTTGGAAATTTTAAGAAATTAAATCCCGTCCTGAAATAACACAGTCCGCGACGCGGACTGGTCGCGGACAGTGTATTTTCGAAAACTCAACTCCGTCGAAATTTTCAGGAAAAGGTAAGTGTGTCTCCGCGACCAGTCCACATCGCGGTTCCGTCGCGGAGGCTCACTGTTTTTCGTTTTGGAACGAAAAATTATCTTTTGACTCGGTTTCTCTCAAATTCGACCGAGACCTTTCCCCCACTCCATTTTCAGTGCTGATCATGAATCCGCTCTCGGATTTCCGATCCGAGCATCGGAAGGCACGTTTCTCGCACATCTCTCCTTGAGGGGTATTTCGATAATTTCGCGGGCGTTACATTATCTCCCCCTTGGGATCATTCGTCCTCGAATGATAAGTAGGGAAGTTTTTAGCACGAATAGGCTCACGACTCACCTCAATATTACTTTGATAACCTACTACCTTCATCTTTCATTGGTCTTTAAGCTCATTTATTCAACATTTACAATTTCACATGGAATTCATGTAATATACATTAATTTACATTAAGTAGGGTCATTACCTTCGATGCTTCCATCGACCTCGGGCACGAACAAGTGCGGGTACTTTGCTTTCATCTCCTCCTCAGCTTCCCATGTGGATCCTTCAACGAATTGATTTCTCCACAGTACCTTAACAGAAGCTATCTCCTTGTTCCTTAGTCTGCGAACCTGCCGATCAAGGATTTGGACTGGGGTTTCCTCATAGGACAGGCTGTCCTTGATTCTTGTACTCTCTACAGGCACTACCAAGGCAGGATCCCCTAAACATCTATTCAACATTGAGACGTGGAACACTGGATGAATCCCATCTAATTCAGAGGGTAGTTCCAGCTCATAAGCAACCTTTCCAATCCTTTGCACAATTTGGTAGGGACCAATGTAACGAGGACCCAACTTCCCTTTCTTCCCGAACCTCGTGACACCTTTCATAGGTGATACCTTCAGATAAACCCAGTCATTCACCTCAAACTCTAAATCCCTTCTCCTTACATCTGTGTACGACTTTTGGTGGCTCTGGGCTGCCTTTAACCTTTCTTGTATAGTCTTCACCTTTTCCATGGACTGGTGGACAAGGTCTGGCCCAATCAGCTCGGCCTCTCCAACCTCGAACCACCCAATGGGCAATCTACATCTTCTCCAATACAAGGCCTCATAAGGGGCCATTTGGATACTCGCATGATAACTGTTGTTGTATGCGAATTCAATCAAGGGTAAATGGTCGTCCCAATTTCCTTTGAAGTCAAGAACGCATGCTCTCAACATGTCTTCCAACGTCTGGATAGTGCGTTCTGCCTGGCCATCCGTCTGTGGATGAAAGGCCGTGCTCAAGTTCACCTTAGTACCCAGCCCTTTCTGGAACGACTTCCAGAAGTGAGAGGTAAATTGGGCTCCTCTTTCTGAAATAATAGACAAGGGAACTCCGTGCAATCTCACTATCTCCTGAATATATATTTTGGCATAATCTTCGGCAGTGTTAGTCGTCTTGACTGCTAAGAAATGTGCTGATTTCGTCATTCTGTCTACAATCACCCATATGGAGTCATGTTGCCTCTGGGACTTCGGTAAGCCCGTGACAAAGTCCATGTTCACCATCTCCCACTTCCATTCTGGAATTTCAAAATTCTGAGCCAGACCACTTGGCCTTTGGTGCTCAACCTTGACTTGCTGGCAGTTGGGGCATCTGGAAACGAATTCTGCAATGTCCCTCTTCATTCCACTCCACCAATAGACTTCTCTCAAGTCGTGATACATCTTGGTAGGACCTGGATGGATGGAGTACTTAGCATTATGGGCCTCAGCTAAAATCCTTTCTCGAACACCATCAACATTAGGGACACATAATCTGTTCTGGTACCTCAGTACCCCATCTCCCCCTTTGGAGAAGACCATAACTTTTTGCTTATGAACATCTTCTTTTAGTTGGAGTATAATGGGATCTCGATCCTGCTTCTCTTTAACTTCAGTCACCAGGGACGATGAAGACCCATTTTGAACACTAACTCCTCCTTCATCATTCTCTTCAAGTTGGACCCCCAATCGGGCCAACCTGTGCACCTCTTTCACCAGTTCTTTCTTTTCTTCCTCAACATGGGTCGTGCTACCCATAGACAACTTGCTAAGAGCATCAGCAACAACGTTAGCTTTACCTGGGTGGTACATGACGCTCATATCATAGTCCTTGAGCAACTCTAACCATCTCCTCTGTCGCAGATTGAGCTCCCTTTGGCTGAATACATACTGCAAGCTCTTATGGTCTGTGAACACATCCACATGCACTCCATACAAGTAGTGGCGCCAGATTTTAAGTGCGAACACAATGGCTGCCAACTCAAGATCATGGGCAGGATAGTTTCGTTCATGAACCTTAAGCTGTCTGGAAGCATAGGCTACCACCCTTCCTCTTTGCATTAACACGCACCCCAACCCAACTCTAGATGCGTCACAGTATACCACGAAGTCATCTGTTCCGTCAGGCAATGTCAAAACAGGTGCAGTGGTTAACCTGGTCTTCAGCTCTTGGAAACTTTTCTCACATTCGTCAGACCATTGAAACTTAGCCCTTTTCTGGGTCAGTTTGGTCAATGGTGCAGATAGGGAAGAAAACCCCTCCACAAACCTCCGGTAGTAGCCTGCCAACCCCAAGAAGCTTCTTATGTCAGTTGGAGAGGTTGGCCTTGGCCAGCTTGCCACCGCCTCAATCTTCTGGTTATCCACTCGAATACCGTCACCCGAAACCACATGGCCTAGGAAAGCCACTGACTTAAGCCAGAATTCACACTTGGAGAACTTAGCATATAACTCGTGGTCCTTAAGAGTTTGAAGGACAACTCTGAGATGTTTAGTATGCTCTTCCTCACCCTTCGAATATATCAAAATATCATCAATGAAGACGATTACAAACATATCCAAGTAGGGTCTAAATACCCTGTTCATCAAGTCCATAAAGGCTGCTGGTGCATTGGTCAACCCAAAGGACATCACTAAAAATTCAAAATGACCATATCTTGTCCTAAAAGCTGTCTTTGGGATATCACACTCCCTCACCTTTAACTGATGGTAACCCGATCTGAGGTCTATTTTTGAAAAACATGAGGCACCCTAAAGTTGGTCGAACAAGTCGTCAATCCTAGGAAGAGGATATTTGTTCTTGACTGTGACCTTGTTCAGTTGCCTATAATCTATACACATTCGAAGTGTCCCATCTTTCTTTCGCACAAACAAAACTGGAGCACCCCATGGAGAAACACTGGGTCTAATAAAACCCTTCTCTAACAGGTCTTTCAACTGTTCTTTCAGCTCCTTCAGTTCAGCGGGGGCCATCCTATATGGCGGAATTGAAATAGGTTGCGTATCGGGGAGTACATCAATACCGAAGTCAATCTCCCTATCAGGAGGGACTCCAGGTAAATCCTCCGGGAACACCTCAGGAAACTCATTAACAACTGAGACCAACTCAAGAGTAGGGGTCTCAATATTATCAGCTTTAACTCTTACTAGGTGGTAGATACTCCCCTTAGAGATCAACTTCCTTGCCCTCAGGTAAGAAATAATTATACCCTTGGGTGCAACATAACCTCCCTTCCATTCTAAGACCGGTTCAAGTAGGAATTGAAACTTAACCACTCGGGTTCTACAATCTATGGATGCATGGCAAGCGTGAAGCCAATCCATCCCAAGGATCACATCAAAATCCACCATCTCTAATTCTACCAAATCAGCCAGTGTATCCCTATAATAAATGGATACTACACAGTTTCTATAGACCCTTTTAGCCAGAATAGACTCTCCAGTAGGAGTTGAAACGGAATATGGCTCACGTAGACATTCTGGGGCAACTTCGAACTTATCAGCCACATAGGGTGTCACAAAGGATAAGGTGGCACCCGGATCAAGTAATGCGTAACAGTTATAAGAGAATATTTAAAGCATACCCGTTACAACATCTGGGGCAGCCTCTCTGTCCTGCCGATTTCCCATAGCATACAGGCGGTTCGCTCCGCCTCCAGCATTCATAGCAGTAACCCTCTGTTGACTGCCCGCAGGGGGCGCTGTAGATGACTGGGCTCTATTACCTCTGTCGTTTCCCCTCTGGCTCCTCATAGGACATTCAATCTGGATATGGCCAGGCTGTCCACACGTATAGCATAAATTGGTGCCTTCCCGGCACGCACCAAGATGTTGTTTGCCACATCTGCCACAAGTTGCTTTTTCTCTGGGGCCCTGGGCGACACTGGCCTGGGACTGAGATACCTGTGCTCTGAAATTCTGATGGCCCTGGGTCCTTTGGTCATACCTGTGCTGCTGAACAGGTGCATTCACCATCGGTGTTGCATGGCGAGGAGGTTTCCTCTGAAAGAAGTTCTTGCTGCCCTTGTCCCCTTTTTGCTGGTTTTGTTCCTGGCCCGCAGCCTTGGCTTTCTTGCTCTGCTGTTCCTCCCTGTCCCTCTTCTTGTCCTCTTCGGTCTGTTGAGCGTAAACCATCAGCCTGGAAATATCCATATCTGGGATCAGCAGTGCTGCCTTGCACTCCCTCTTCACATGTCTGCCCAGTCAAGACACAAATTCTCTCATCCTGGCCCTCATATCAAGAACCATCTCCGGAGCATACCTCGACAGCTGGGTGAACTTTAGGCTATACTCTTTGGCGGTCATACCCCCTGTTTTAAGTTCACAAACTCTTCAACCTTGGCTTCCCTTAACTCTTGGGGAAAGAAATGATCGAGAAAAGCACTCTCGAACTCTTCCCACTCGGCTGGTTCAGCACTTTCACCTCTGACATCCTCCCATTGGTTGTACCAAATGTTGGCCACATCCTTAAGTTGATATGAGACCAACTTCACTCCTTCACTCTCACTTGCATGCATTGCCCTTAGGATCTTGCGCATTTCATCAATAAAGTTTTGCGGATTCTCCTCAACCTTAGAACCCGTATAGACTGGCGGATTCATCCTCAAAAAATCTCTGAGCCTGGACGCAGCAGTTGGCTCTTGGGAACAGGAGCTTGGGGCCGGGGGACCACGACTGCTACTTTGCGAGGCCACCAACTGGGTGAGCATGGCAATGGCTCCCCTGAAGTCTGCCTCTGAAGTGGGGGTTGACTGTGCTGGGGGTGCTGGTGGAGCCTCAGCAGCTCTAGCTGGTCGTCCCCATCTCCTTACCTCACGTTCTGGCAAGGGATTCTCAGTACTTGGGACAGAACCATCTCTTTGGGCAGCAGTGTGTTTTGGAGGCATTATCTGCAAACGCGTAACGCACGAGTTAATGAGGTTTGCTTAATGTCAAGCTCTAGCGCACGACTCAGAACATCAAAGAAGTGGAACCATTTCCTAATGCCCTGTAGCATCCTATTTATGAAGTGTGGTGCACAACACACGCATAAACGAGACTCTACTAGACACGGCTTCGTAGACTCCCTAGTACTCTTGAACTCTGTGCTCTGATACCAAGTTTGTCACGCCCCGGGAGGGTACCCTAGGCGTGGCCGGCACTCAGAGGCTATCGCTAGCCCCCAAGCGAACCACTTAGCATTCATCACATCATTCATTATAAACATTGCGGAAGGAGATAGAAAATAATACCTAAACAAAGTGGGCTAGTGGCCAAACATCAAAACTGTTCATTTCACCAAGCGAAGGAATATTGCTCAGGTATCATCACCTTGACTACACCATTATGTCTACAAAGCCTCTAACATTCCTTAAAACGTCTAAGAAGAGGACCATGACAGACCATGGCTACTCGACTCAAAAGAACAGGATAACATTCATAAATAAAGGTTTCCTCCGGAAACAAGGAGGCTCACCACAGTCAGAACTTGGAAACACTTGACCTCAACGGGGCGGCTGCTGAAGTCCTCTAGCTCCTGTATCTGCATCATGAAACGATGCAGCGCCAAATGGCGTCAGTACGTGGAATGTACTAGCATGTAAAATAGCTGAATCACATCATTAGAATCATCCGAACATAACGTACATCATCATGAGACTTTAACATTTATATCAGGGAAACATGAACATTGACCTTTACATTAACATTGACCTTTACATTAACATTGACCTTTGCATTAACATTGGCCTTTACGTTAGAGTACTATTAGGGAAACCTTTTCTGAGAGGCCTAACTGGGAGTTTCTTTAACCGACAACCATCACTTATGAGCCAGTGATGATACAACGAAGCGATGCCGTTGCCACATCCATCCATTACCCTGCCCAGGGTAAAGGACATTTCATTAGTGGATCCATAAAACATAACATTAGTCCTCATTTGGGACAAGATAGGAGCCATCCGCATTGCGGTTCAATCCTCTCTTCCTACGCGGGCCACGTAGTTAATGGACTCAAGTGGGACTCACTTTTATCCATTTCGGTGCTCAATACTCCTCCCAGGACTCGACATTGCTCATAAAATATTAACATTCATTTGTCCCATAGGGACACATTACATTATCATTAGTCCCCATAGGGGCATAACACTTTATCATTGACATCTCCTTTACATTAACATTAACATCATTGTCATTCCATTCCATTAACGTTAACATCATGGACCTTAGGGACACTAGTTTAGGAACTTTGACTCTCAACTTAGAGACAATCCCACATTCACATGTTCGACGTTCATCATTCATTATTTTATCATTACTCTAGACTCTACATACACACGCATGTTTTTCTAGGATACATATACAATAAATATAGGGTTTTTAACTAAATGCTTTTCAAGAAAATAGTTTAAAAAGGATGCATGAGGGTTTTTATGAGGGTCATCATCAATGCAGGAAAATATGTAGGTTTACGCATAAAAAAAATGGCATTTATTCATTACATTATATGAATTAACATGTTCCACTTCATTACCCTAACATTATTCACCATTAAACTTTAATACATTACTCATGGGGCACATGGGAGGACATTCCCATGCTTTAAGTTTAGCCTTACATACCTGAAAGAAAATAGTCACACTAAAGCACCTTCTTTCCTCTTGCTCTCTTCAACCTCCTTCAAGCCCTAGCCTTAAGGACCTTAGGAAGACTTCTTCAATGGGGTTTTTCAACCCTTTTTCGTGAAAACCGACCTATATAGGTCATAGGGGTACGTTTAGGATAGGTGGGATTGGACCATAATGCCCTTGAAAATTTTAAGAAATTAAATCCCATCCTGAAATAACATAGTCCGCGACGCGGACTGGTCGCGGACAGTGTATTTTCGAAAACTCAACTCCGTCGAAATTTTCAGGAAAAGGTAAGTGTGTCTCCGTGACCAGTCTGCGTCGCGGTTCCGTCGCGGAGGCTCACTGTTTTTCGTTTTGGAACGAAAAATTATCTTTTGACTCGGTTGCTCTCAAATTCGACCGAGACCTTTCCCCCACTCAATTTTCAGTGCTGATCATGAATCCGCTCTCGGATTTTCGATCCGAGCATCGGAAGGCACGCTTCTCGCACACCTCTCCTTGAGGGGTATTTCGATAATTTCGCGAGCGTTACAACTATGTCCCTTTGGGACCGATGTTGATGTTGAGGTATTATATCATGTCCTTATATGACTGATGATGATGTATTATGTCCCTATGGGACTGATGATGATGATGTTTTATGAGCATGTCAAATTCTGGGAGGAGTATTGAGCACCGAAATGGGTGAGAGTGAGTCCCACTTGAACCTATTAACTACGTGGCCCGCGTAGGGAGAGAGGATTGAACCGCAATGCGGATGGCTTCTATCTTGTCCCAAATGAGGACTGATGTTTTTTTTTCTTGTGGATCCACTGATGTGATGTCTTTTACTCCGGGCAGGGTATTGGATGGATGTGGCAACAGCATCGCTTCGTTGTATCATCACTGGCTCATAAGTGATGGTTGTCGGTTAGAGAAACTCCCAGTTAGGTTCCTTTGATAGAATTCTGATGTTGATGTTGATGTTGATGTGATGTTCGAGTTGATGTCCTTGAGTCGAATGTGTTTCCTTGAGTCGATGTGATGTTCCCTTGAGTCGATGTGATGTCCCTTTGGGGTGAGTTGACGTGGAGGTTCCTTGAGATGAGCTTACGATGATGTTGATGATTTGATGAGAGATTGATGAGTCAATTGTCTAATCTAATCTCTTGCCTTAGATAGACATTTGATATCCTGATGAAGTCTGATGAAGAGTTGATGTTCCTTTATTTTTGTGTACTTACCTTGTTTTCAGCTATTTTACATGCCAGTACATTCCACGTACTGACGCCACTTGGCGCTGCATCGTTTTATGATGCAGATACAGGAATTTGAGGATTTCAGCAGCGCACCGTTGAAGTCCAAGGTTTCGAGTTCAGATTTTGGTGAGCCTCCTTGCTATCCGGAGGAGACCCTTCTATGTTATTTTTCTTTATTTCATTGAGTCGGTAGCCATGGCATGTCATGGCACCCCTCTTAGACAGTTGAGTCAGGTTAGAGGCTTCGTAGACATGATGTCGAAGTTGATGTGGATGTGTTCCTTATGAACTAAGGGGTATCTTACTTACTCATTTGACGTTGAGATTGATGATTGGCCATTTGGCCCTTTCTAGAGTTTCTCTTATTATGATGTTTTTCGCTATGTTGATGTTGAGTGATGTGACGAGGTTAAGTGGTTCGCTCAGGGGCTAGAAATAGTCTCTGGGTGTCGGCCACGCCCAGGGTACCCTCCCGGGGTGTGACATGTGACTTTTCTTATGAGGTTACTATAATACTTCAACCTAAAAATCAATTTAGTATATATTTTATATTATATTTATTTAATTATATTATATTATATTGAAAAAGGATAATTTTTTACATTGAAGGATTGTGACTTTTTTGAAAGGTTGTAACTTTTCCAAGGAGCTGTGACTTTTGCAAAGAGTTGTGACTTTTTTTAAGGGTTTTGACTTTTTCGAAGAGGCGGGGGTGAATTGAAAATTTGAGGATAGTTGACTACTTCTTTGTGATAGTTGATTAGGATGCAAGTCAATATCAAAGATCAAAATGTAAACTTAGCAAAAATAAAAGTGAAGACAAACAATTTTATACAGGTTGAGAACAAAGATGTGGTGCCTACTTCTAGTCCCCTTGGGTCACAAATAGTTCCTTTAAAGTTCAACTGAGAATGATGGGTTACAACCAATACAAGTACTTGATCTTTTCTGATGCGCAGATCAAACCTTCAAATACACTCTGTATAGACTAGTCTAGAATATTTTTCTTTCTCTCTTTTTCCATTATTGTTTACACTTGGAGTACAATATTTTTAACGAGTAGAAAAGTAATACTTAGGATATATCTTTTCCAGTAAGCGTCAAACTTTCTTTTGAGAGAAAGAGCAACAATATGAAGACTTTGGAATTCTAGGCATTAGAGCTTTTCCTTGACCCAAGGGATTTTCTTCCAATCAAAGATTTGTAAGATTCCTTGATTGGGAATTCATCTAGAATAACTGGATATCTTTCCTTGTGTGTGTTGATCTCTTGATGACTTGATTCTTGGTGAATCTTCTGCGGTAATTGATAATATCTTTAGATATGATTACTTGTGTTTCTCTTTAATTCTTGGGAAGATCTTTCGGCAAGTTTTCCTTTCTTTTGCTGCGAGTTGTAATTAGATCTTCTTTACTTTCTTCTATTCCATTTATTTGGGTTGTTGTCTTGTGGAGCCCTATTTCCCCTTTTTGATTTGTCTTACAAATACAATCATTAAAATTATTCGGTGCTAATAATCTACCTCCTTTTTTATGATGACATTCAGATGAGACAGGTTCTAAAGTTACTTCCATGTTTAAGGTGTTCATTAGCTCCCCCTGTCTTTGAGCTGCCTCAAGATTTATTTGCTCTCCTGGTCTTTGGGCTTATGTAAATGACCTGTTAAAATATTAATTTTTCTCACCCTTGGTAGAATCAAAAACAAAAAGCAAAGCATGCATATAAACATGAAACTAAATGCATATAAACAGGTAAAAAAAATAGAGTGCGCCTCTAGAATAGAAAGGAACAAGTGCGGAGAGAACAATCCCCAACACTACAAGCCAAAAAAATTATCCAGATAAAAACACACACCCGCGATGGCTTAAAAAGTACTTCAGAGTGTTGAGCACATTCATATAGAAAAAGTCATATGACAGCTCAACATTTTTGGAGAAGGATGTATAGGCAGTCTGAACAGGGACAACAAGATCATTGTTAGAAGAGCTTACTCCTGAGTTCATTGAGTCGACTTGCTTGATGAGTCTGTTCATTGAGTGCAAACCTTCCTTCTTTAATTCATCAACATCCAGGTGAAGCTTCCCAAAATCAGTGCTGGAGTCCTTGCTAAGTTGCAGAATCCTAAAAATATTTTCCTGCATATCTTGCAAATTACATGTCAGAGAAGAGAGGGAGGACTTGATTTCGTCTACTTCCTTGATGAGGAGTGCGACTGAGTCAGCGGTGATCTTAGTCAATTTAGAGGAGTTTAATTTGACTTCCACAGAGTCTTTCTTGTGCCACTTGTTATCAATGACAATATAACCCATTCTTGCAAAGGTACGAGAGTCATAAGTGATAGATACTTCAGTTACCTGAATGCCAGATAATCAACTTGTGATTCAATTAGAATCTTAGAGGTGAGCAATCTATATAGCAGACTGGATGAGGGATTTGAATCTTCAGCACACTCTAATATTTATTCCTTGATCCAGACTCTCCTAGTTGATGTGGTACTTCTTCAGAAGGCATTAGAGAATAAATACATCTTTGTTGGAAATGCTACTGATAGGCTCCTTTCTTGGCACTGGAGTGGTTGCAATAATATGTGCCAAGATTTTGTTTTCAAAGCAGAGGGACATAAGACCAAAATCAGAAGGGTCTATGTGATATTCTGAAATTATGGTCTTTGCCTCATCCAGGAAAGCCTCAAAATCTTTAGTCCAAGTTCCATTCATGTAAAGCACATCCCCAGAGAATTCGGATCCAAACATCTCCTTGAACATTTGGTTGTTAATCACGATACGAACCCCTAAGACAAGAGATTCCAAGTATTCCCATTTACTGTGAGGCAAACGTTGGTGTAGAACATTCAGAGGGGGTCTTCATAATACTCAAGTCTGCATAGCCTTAGAAGCAAGGAGAGTTTTTTATGCTCGAAGAAATATGCTAACTTTACAATGGGATTCTTCCAGTTGCTCGAGATTCACTACGTGCCCAGGGACTATAGAGCATTTTTTAAATGACTCAAATCATAGTTTTTGTCCATCCCGCGAAAGTTGTGTATGTCATCTGCACTGAGGGGCTCAGAGGAACAGGGACGAGATTTTTTAGCCCTTCTCCTTTTGAAAGAAGGTTTTCTTTCGGAGGAAGGGGGCGAATAATAGATTTTGCCCTAGAGGAATTTGAAGAAAGAAAATCAGTCTCAATGGAGGAACTGAGAATGGGCTTTTTCTTGGTAAGCATTGAACGAGTGCGAGTTATTTTGAAAAGGTTTAGAAGGAAAAGGAATGGAAAGGGGTGAAGAAAAAGATGAGAGGAGTGAGAGAAGAGGAAGGCCTTTAAGTAGGGGTGAAGAGCAATATTTATTAAACGTTAGTTATGAAAAGTAATAATATAAAACTATAGCTCAATTTTGTTATTTAGTATTAAATGTTTGCTCAATTGAGTAATTTTTCCTTAAAACTAATAAAAAATTCAAATACTCAGAATGACCTCGGAGACTCTAAAAATTACAACGAGATTATTTTTAGCGTTAGTTTCACTATCTAGAACCATTGAAATTGTCGAAATTCCGATTTGAGCTTCCGAACTCTGAATGTTGACCAAAGTCAAATGATGATACAAATTCAATTGAAAATGCAATCTTGGGTCCAAAATCTTCGTTTTATCTCTAAATTCGATTTTGTCAATTCTCCTAGACCAAATTTCAGAGCTAATAGAATCGACGGAATTGCATTTGAATATCTGAGACTCAATATGACCTCAAAACTAAAAATTTCAAATTTTAAGCCTTTAAAAAATCTTTCTTTAACAAAAATCCAACTTTTAACAAAGTTTTTGAAATCTGAGTTTTAAACGCAACCATAAATGACTCAAGGTAACTTTCAAGAAGAACAAAATGATAATTTTGTCGAAAATGTAAAAAATGAACTTCAGGTCATTACAGTATTTATGTCGCTTTTGGTATATTTCTCATTTGTCTTTTTACTTATAATTTTTCGAGGTTTGCTTTGTTAATTCTGCGAACCTAACAATATCTTTTTTTCACCTAAAAATGATGTGTTTTCTAGTTCCATACAAGATTCGTTTCTTCACATCTCTTTAGCACTTTACTCAAATGAACAAATGGTCTTTAAAAAATACCCACAACCAATAAATTATCCATAAATATCTAAATAGTCTCTTTTACCAAGTCCGAAAAGATGAATATGGTACATCTCTGAAACATAGTTGAAGCATTACATAAATGATATGAATTGAAAGCAAAGGTCTCATAAAGGCAAGTGAAAGTGTTAATTTTTTGATTCCATAAAATTATAACTTTCAATTTTATTTTCCATTAGTATGTGTAGTAGTTGTTAAAAGATGTAAATTTAGTTTATTTTTGTAAAAAGTATACATCAAAATTCAGACAAATTTTGATTTGACCCGCATGTACTCCTTTATGTAAATGTGGAGAGAGGAGCACTAGATTCTGTTTTTAAGCTGTAAACATTGTAGCTTTACTCTCTGAATTTATTTGAGCTACAAATGCATATAAATAAGACAAGCCACTCACGTTTTCAAAATATAACTAAAATAGTTTATGAATTTTTTTTTATTTCAGTTTACCTAATTTTTAAACGAAAGATGTTAACTCAGTTAATATTTAAATTTTGATATAAAGCGAAAGAATTATGAAATGGAAGAAATTCTTTCACTTTATCAAATAGAGGAATTTCTTTCATTTTATAAGGAGAAATGAGTTAAAAATGCCCTTAAACTATATGAAAGGAATAAAAATATTTTTAATTTATACTTTGATCCAAAAATGCCCTATACTTTGGTCAAAAAAATGCCTTATTGTTATCAAAAGGGTCAAAAATGTCCTTCTTCAAATAAATATATATATCTTTTCCTTTTAAACATATTGTGTTCCTAATAAAAATATTATTCTTAAAGAATCTTTTTCTTGTTTTTTTTTTTTAAAAAAATCGCGTTAACTAATAAAATTAAAATAATTTTTTTACTTAATCTCATTTTGTCAATCAAAATAGAACATCGTACCCTTGCAACAAATAATATATGTCATAAATATAAGATTATAGTAAACCCAATATTAATTTTTATTTAGACAACGATAAAAATAATAATTACAATAAAGCAAAAAAAAATTATTTTTTTGAACTGAAGTAGGATAAATATTTGCTAATTAAAAAAATATTATTAAAAAAATAATGTGTTCAAAAATAAAATAATTAATAAATTTATTTGAAAAAGGGCATTTTTGACCCATTAAAGAACAATAAAGGCATTTTTGGAGCAAAGTATCAATGATGAGGACATTTTTTGACCAAATATAAATCAAGAGTATTTTTATTCCTTTCATATAGCTTAAGGACATTTTTAATCCTTTTCTTTTTTATAAACAAAAGTTCCACTTTATGAAAAAAATTGAATCCTACATTGTGTAAAAAACAAGAAATTCTTCCTTTTTACGAAAAAGAAGGTTTAATTTTCTGTTTAACTATCTTAACACTCTTCTTCTTTATGGATGTTTGAGGGTATGATCAACTGACATAATCAAAAGAAAATAGTGATGATGTGGTGTGAATTTTAAAAATAACATAATACCCATTTTTAATAAAAATACAATAATTTCTTTTGAAAGCATATTAAATAAGATAATGAATCCTGAATTATAATAACTAATCCAAACACTCACACCATGATTGAATTTAAATCACACCATAGGCCGTTCCTACGTACAAATACCAACTGCTCGTCAATGACAACAAATCATTTGCTAAAATATTCTTCCACCACTAAAGAGAATAACCAAAATATAAAAAGCTAATTTAATATAAATTTAATGTATTAATAAATGAAAAAAGTAAAAATATTTCAAAGCAAATAAATAAACTAGTATTTTCTTTTAACACTGGCGAGCATCATCATTGCAAGCTTTTTGATAAAGTAAAATGTTTCTTATAAAATGAAAGAGATTTTTCTATTTTATAGAGTGAAAGTTTTTCTTCCATTTAATAAAGTGAAGGAATTTCCTTTCATTTTGTAAAATGAAAGAATCTCTTTTATTTTATATATTTTTTTACATAAATTAATTTGACTTGATACGAAATTCAAGAAAGACAGAATTTTTTAAAAACTTCTGATCTAAAATAAGTGATATAAATTTGTATGATTATGAATAATTTCAATAATAGTAAAATAGATACTTTAAAATTTAATTATAACTTAATATAAAAATGCATCATTGTTTTTCAAACTGATTAAAAAGAAAGGTGAATCATTTGAAATGAGATAAAAAGAAGAATAAAAATTTAAATTTTAACTAAATTAATGTCTACGGTGTGAAAAATTAAATAAAACTTTTTACTAAATTTATTTTAATTACATTCTAAATATAGACTTATGTCAATATTATGGCTGAAACAAGTTTTGCATTGTGCAGAGTTTCAGGCATGTGATGAATGACCAAGTCAAAAAGGGTAACCATTTTTGGTATTAAACAATACTAAAAACACAAAACTGAAGTGACAAATAGATGGTGAACAGCTAATGTCATCGCTTTTTGTGGCTGCTAGGAACTTCCTACCCCCTCACCTTTTCTCCTCGAAAGCTGTGCAAGATAGAAATTATTTTCTTATTATTTTAAAAAAATTTGAATTACTAATTACTGAGATCTATAAAATATTTTATTTGTTATCTATTTCGTTTTAATTTATATTGCATATATAAAATTTTGATAATATATAAAAGTTTGAGAGTATATCAAATTTTTATTTATTAATATACATAAACTTCTTGGTTTAATTATCCTATTATATTTTTTAAAAGTATTTTCTTTTTAAACAAATATAATCATTACAAGATTATTAAAATAATTATTTAATTTTATTTTTCCAAATTAAAAAGAAAGACTCAATTTTTATATTTTTATCTATTTTTATCCTAATTTTAATGTTCATATACTTAAGATAATTTATTAAGATGATATAGTAAAATTATAGTTGAAGCAACTAAAGAAATATAAGGAAGCAATCGAATAGACACGTCAATACTAGCTATCTTAGAAAAATTAAATTAAAAAATTCACAAAATCTTCTTTATTGGTCCCACTTAAGAAAGGAGAAGAAACAAACCGTTGAAGCAGGCAGGAGAATCGAAATCTGCTCAAGCAAGCAGCACAACTGGAAGCTGAAGTTATTTCCTTATATATAAGTAATAATACTAATATGTATATATTAGTGTATATATATATATATATATATATATATATATATATATATATATATATATATATATATATATATATATATATATATATATATATATATATATATATATATATATACTACTCAAGCAAGCAGCACACACACACATATATATATATGGATCATTCAACATGATACGATATTTATGAATAAAAATTAAGATTTTTAAAATTTATGATTAACATAATTATTTGTATTTGTATAATTTTGAATTAAGAGTAAATGAAAAAAATTGCCACATAAAATGGGATGGGGTTAATTAACTTGTTTTAAACACTTTTAAATTAAAATAGTTTTTACACACTTTTGAAATGTTTAAATAAATTAAAAAATTATTTATCATAATATTAGGCTGAAATGATAAAATAAATCTTTAAAAAAATGATAGGTTAAGATTTATGCTTTTGATGTATAAATTAAAAATGAAAAAGGCAATACAAAGATGGACCAGAGGGAACACCACTCTATAAGTAGCACGTGAATGGTTCCTCTTTGTAGCAAAACATTCTTCAATGGCGGCTCTTTCTCTTACCCAATATTCCTTATTTCTTCTGGTGGTCACTTTATTAGCATCTTCCTTCTTTACTCCTTCATCTGCTCAAACTAAATGCAACATTAAAACTGTATACCAACTAGGCGACTCCCTTGCCGACGCCGGTAATGTCATCCGTACACCCGGCGCATCCATCATCTTCCGAGCCGACCGCTCTCCTTACGGCGAAACTTTCTTCAGGAGACCCACTGGTCGCTTCTCCAACGGCCGCGTCATCCCCGACTTCATTTCCCAATCATTCAAACTCCCCTTCCTCAACGCTTACTTAGACAGAGGCGCAACTTTCACTCAAGGAGTAAATTTTGCCGTTGCCGGTGCTACAGCCCTCGACACTTCCTTCTGGGCCGCTCGTAACATTCGTTTGCCCACATGGAACACACCACTTTCGAACCAGTTAAATTGGTTCAAAAGTCATCTCCAATCGACATGTGGTTCGAGATGCGCGGCGAGTTTGAAAAGCTCGATTGTAATAATGGGAGAATGGGGAGGAAACGACTATTATAATTGTTTCTTCCAGCGTAAGCAAATCCCCGAAGTTAGAGGGTATGTTCCAAATGTTGTGGCGGGTATTATGAGAGGCATCAAAGATGTGATTCAGCTCGGAGCCAATCGAATTTTGGTTCCGAGTATTTATCCTCTAGGATGCCTCCCATTGTACCTCACATCATTCCCTGACAACAACACAAGTGGTTACGATCAATTAGGCTGCTTGAGAAATTACAACGACTTTGCTTCGTATCATAATAGATACGTGGTTAGGGCTATCGCTAATCTACAGCGCGAATTCCCCAATGTTAGTATTGTGTTTGGGGATTTCTACGGTGCAATTATGTCTCTGTTACGCAGTCCGTCGTCGTTTGGATTTAATCAGAACACGTTGCTTACTGCCTGCTGCGGAACTGGAGGAAGACATAATTTTAACTTTAGGACTGTGTGTGGAGCAGCTGGAATTAATGCTTGTTCCAACCCAGCACAATATGTACACTGGGATGGAATTCATTTGACAGATGAAGCTCATCGTCGTATTTCCGACATTCTGGTCAAAGACATGTTGTCCAAATTCAGGTGTGCTGTTTAATTTGGTTTGTACGACAAATTAGAGGAGATGCTTTTAAGTATCTTATCTTCTTCACTATGTCGAGGAAAGAAGTATTAAATTAAGCTAATTAAATAAGAGGGTGAGTTGGCGTTTGGCTATATTTAATTTGGGACTCTCTATGTTTTGAAGTTGAAGTTTAATAATATTGTAATTGATTGTTACAACTGTGTTTAGGCATAAATTTCATTGGAAAGTAAATGTCAATACCATTTATTGCACTGAAAATCTTCTCTAATTTAATTCAACTACAACTAATTTTCATTTCATAGAGTTACCTAGTTACGAGATACGAATTGTTGTGAATCAAAACAAAATGCTGCGTCTCACATGAGTCTGACACTTTCACGGCTCGTTCTCTCTTCAACATATTACCATACACTGTTGTAAATATTTACTACTCCCTCACATCAGATTTTGATTTGACATACTTATTAAAAAAATAATAATTAACATAATAAAATTATTATTTTATTTTTATTAATTGATAAGCGTATTTATTAAAATCATAATTAAAATTTTAATACTTATAGTACTATCAGTACACTGGAATAACAGAAAATGTAGTCACTTTTTCTTTAGTTGTGTTCAAGTAAAAAAAATATTGGAGAAAAAATAATGTAAACTTTTGCTTCAACATTTGGAATATAATGTTTCGTAACAATTAAAAATTTCCCACTAAAATATTTCATTATAAAAATTCCTCGGATGAAATAAGAAATCAACAAACTATGAAAACAACACAGAATTAGTTTTAGAGTATAAAATTGTTCAAATTTTTTCCATAGAAACTTAGTAATTGCAATGTTCCTTTGGGGTGAGTTAAGGAATTATGTCAGTTCCTATAAATTGCCTGGGTACTCTAAAGATGAATCGATCATTGAAGATTTTTCTACATTTTTCAAAAACATTAACTTTTCATGTAAATTGGGGGTAAAATAGGTAAAAAATATTGTCCTATCTTGATTTCTTCAAAATAATAAATAAAAATGAAAATCAAATTAGAAAATTTTTGACATCTAATAGTGAATGAAGGGGGCATATAACTTGTTAAGTAAGAGGTATTTGATGATGATTTTTTGTTTAAAAAAATTAACTCTTTAAATCATTGTTTGACTTAAAAATTTCAAATTCAACTTAAAGCTGAATTTTAGAATTTTTAAAATTTAAAAAATAAAAAAAGAATATTTTCACATTTTCTCTCCAAATTATTCAAAAACAAAATTGAAAACAAACTCAATGTATATTATCACCAAACACAACTTTTATTTTTAAAATATTATTTTTTTACTTTAAAATATTTATTCATTTCAAATTTCATGATGAAATATGATCAAACGATCCAATGATATCAAATTTCTACCTACTGAATTGAAGCGACGCAAGACCCATTTTTTTAAGCAGCTGCCGACTAACCTGTCTTGCTCATCATAAAGGGATAATTTCATAATTACATGCTATTTAAGCCAATGTAATTTAGGGTCTTCTATAGGCGCTATTCCCTTTATATGTATGGAGCCTACTTTATGTATAATTTACCTGGGTTATGTTTAAAAATGTCCTCATAAAAGTGTTATGATATTTTGTCCTTCATAAGAGGTATATTGATTCAACTTAAAATAAATAAAAAAAAATTTATAATACTTTTCTTATGAAAGATAAAAAATCAAAAATACTATATTTAATAGATATTCTATGTAATTTTTTGATTTATTGGCTCTCCCTTTATATGTATGGAGCCTACTTTATTATAATTTACCTGCTCTTGAAGACTTTCCACACCAAATACTTCTCTGGCCACGTTAGTCCAGCTAGACTTCGCATAGCAATTAGAACGGACAGTTTTGACCATTTTTATATGCTTATTATTCTAAAAAGACTATAAAGTAATTGCATCAAAGGAAAATATTTTTTTTAATTATTATAATTTTCTTTTTGAGAATTAAATAAATAACATAAATTTTAACTAATATATTATGATGTATTTTTTAATCATATTGATTTAAAAAAAAATACAATTTATAGTACTCCATTTAGAAAAGGACGATTTATTTCATTTTCTTTTTAGTAGGTTTAAAACCTCTTTTCCTTTTCAATAATATTTTAATTTTAACTTTCTGCGTTGAAATATTTAAGGCCACAAAATTAAACGATATTGTTATACATTTGGCATAACTTTAATTTAGAACCACAAATTAAAAAGTCACCTTTATTTTCATAAATTCCGTGCCAAGTCAAACTGGATAATTTTTTTTTAAATGGAGGGAGTACCTTTCATATAGTGTTTGAATATTTAAACTTTTATTTCAAAATATTGAATTAATATAACATAATTCATAAAGTTAGTCGAATTGACTCTTATAAAGTTTAACATGACAAACAAAAAAAATCGGAAGGGAATAAAAGTAGAGATTGATATTAAAATTTCAAACTGATATATAAATGCATTGCAATGACTTTCTATCTATAGAAGAATATAACCTGCTAAGAAAGTTGCATATAACAACCTTTTTCAAAAGGGAAAATTACAGAATTACACAACATATTTTACCATATTTTCTAATAATTTCTACAATCCTAAAAAATTATAAAAATCTCATATTTTCACCCTTTCTCTTCAACTTGTAGATACCTAGACTATTATTTC
The DNA here is from genome assembly GCA_029948455.1 of Solanum rostratum. Classification (NCBI taxonomy): domain Eukaryota; kingdom Viridiplantae; phylum Streptophyta; class Magnoliopsida; order Solanales; family Solanaceae; genus Solanum; species Solanum rostratum. The sequence continues at coordinate 68,975,037 of CM057046.1, forward strand.
TCTCTCCTTTTTAATTTTTTTTAGATTATTATTTCTCTATCCTTTTTAATTTTTTTTATCATTATTTTCAAATTAAACAAAAGGGAAGAAATTGAAAAGGAAAGAAATCTTTCATGATAATCTCTGTATACCTAGACTATAATTTCAATATCTACTTGACCCTAATCAATATCTCCTCCGCTCCTGCTTTTGGGCTTTTATCTATGGCGGCTGCTGTAGCCATTGTTAGTAGTACTAACATTATTAATCGAATGATTATTTTCTTCTCCATTTCTTTCTTTTTTCTATTCAAAATAGGAATTGTTAAGGAATTTGGGAAACCAGAAGATAGATATAAATACTTCAAAGTCGTTTTATTTTATATTCCAAGTTTATCTGTTATTTTTATTTCATCAGCAGCGTGGCTTCACCTCACACCAATTTCAATGATGAGTATCATTCTAAAAAACAGGGAAATCCTTAATCAAGTATCAACTACCCAAATTATGTATCAGGTATCAATTATCAGTAGTTTGATAAGCACAAACACTCCTTTATAAAATATCAAGTGCCTAAATTAAAGCTCCTATTCCAACGATGAGTATCATTCTAAGAAACATAAAAATCCTTAATCAAGTATCAACTAGCTAGATCATGCACTTAATTTTAAGTATCAAGAAAAGAAAATTTTAAGTATCGCATGAGATCTGGTTAGTTCGGACTAGATATTCAGTGTGAGGCGCCTTTGCCCCAAGGTAGCCACCAATGAAGGTTAGGGGGACGGAGATACAAAACCAAAAGTAAAACAAGAACGACAAACAAGAAAAGGGAATGACACCTGTGCTGTGACTACCCCATAACAAGAAGTTCAATATGGTGATGATAATGAAAGCAATTCCAGGGAAGAAACAAACAGCCTTCCAAGTGACTCCAACCCATCCCTTCTAATCACCACAAAAGATTATCCTCCAAAGACGAATAGAAACATAGCCATCTGCAACGCCAAGAATCAAAAGTTTTTGCGTTTTCTTGCAAGGATTTCCCAGAGGTTTTTGAATTTTTAAAATTATTTCTGTTGCTCATAAATAACAACTGAAATTACTTTATACCATAATTAATGGGTGATTGAATTTAATTTTTCAGTTCTGGCCCCTTTTTTTAGCGTAACTGATTGATTTATTTCCTATTTTTTCGACATGCATCAAACGAATTTGAGGTATCAAAATGCCTAATAAATATGAAATTTTTAATAATTTAAAAAATAGTTGATATAAAAAGGAATTGACCTTATACAGTATGAGATTCGTAAAATTTATACTTTTCAAAACTGCTCGTAATTTGCTTATAGGAGACGTTCTTGTTAGTTGTTATAGAAACCTGTTTGTAGAGCTACTTATAAGAAACTTGTTTGTAAAGCTGTTTATAGTATTTTGCTTGTAAAGCTGCTTATAGAAGTAATAAATGGATATTCACAATTAGGTGTATTCATAATACTCCCTTTAAATGTTTATTAGTAGATAATGAGTCTCGTTAAAATTTTACTAGAAAAAAATTTAACGGAAAGAATTTAGTAAGAAAAAAGAGTGCACGTATATAGTAATACGTGTTTGCTAGATGGCTTATAAAATTTTTACAAGAAAATTTAATGGAAAAATCTTGATCAAGGGAAAAAAAAAATACAATCTGTATTATGCGTCTCCTGGTGAATACCATGCTTTAGTTGTCCAAGTTTTTACTTTTTCAATCTTGTATATAATCTTCTCATAAGTTAAAGTTGATAAATATTTGATGAATAAATTTATTAGATTATCACTTGAATGAATTTGATAGAGATTAATACCATCATTCTTCTGGATATTATGTGTGAAAAATGATTTTAGTGAAATGCACTTCATTCGTTCTCCTTTATGAAGCCTTTCTTTTTTTAAGCTAGGCATGCAATATTATTTTCGTATAGGACTGCGGTATCAGGAATCCACCCTTATCACTCAACTAAAATTAACAACTATGGATTACACTAATGCTAGGCTTCACTAGGAACTACAAGTTTCAAAGCTCTCATATTCAGTTCTTCATAATCTAAGTCATTCAAAATGATGAAAACTATTATTTATACTAAGAAAATAACGACGACACTTTCTTTTTTTTACAATTTTATACTTAATGAGATAAGGGCCTTGATAACGTTCAAGTATACTTAATACATTCCAACTTGAAAGGTCGGGGTTAAATCCCAAAAGAAATAGTAGATAAAAATTCACACAAGAAAGTATACTTAGGAGAAATTTTTGTGAGCCCACTAAAATGGATTGTATCAAAACAAAAAAGGGATTTAAGTGAAAAGTAATTCTCGACTTTACTTGTATGTAAAAGTAAATTTATCTACTTTGTTCAGCAAATTAAGGAGATACCTGGGAATGTACGCAAGCATGTACTAATGTCATGATTCAAAATTGATTGTGATGACACTTATGTTTAACCCATCGAGGCAAATTAGCCTAACAGGAAAACAACTAAATAAAGCAGAAGATAAAACAAAAATATAGTCTAATATGGAACGATAAGCATTAAATAAAATTATCCAAAGCTAAAAATTGACCTAAGACTGGTGTCACAAGTACAAGTCTCTACTGCTACATAATTCGAAGAAATTTATACAAGTTTTAATGTCTTTGATTCTCAAATAGAACAAAAGCAGTAAGTAAACAAAAGTCTGAAGCGGCGGTTGGAAAAGGAACTAGCTGCTACCTTTCAGACAGTCTTAGAGCTAACCAAAATATGAAATGAAGAGATTAGGAAGTCCAGACTCAATACCTACACAAGTGTAGAAGCAAGGCTGAGTACCCAAAATATGGCGCCAAATAAATATATTCTGCATCTAAGTAAAACAATGAAGAACAACGTACTCCTACCATCCCAAACACATACCTCCGAAGCTACAAGCCTGTATGGAAGAAAATTAGCGCGCGCGCGCGCACACACACACATATATATATATTCACTCATACAGTTCAACCAGTATCGTAATTTCAAGGAGTTATAGTCAACAAGGAGCAACAGTCCAAGATTTATATATATGAACAAATAACTCAATATTTACTTATAATTTTATAATGAGTGAACTGCAGATGATGCAATGTGATGTCAAATAATCATGATGCATGTCTATCTTACAATATACATCCTATGATCACCTCTGGCGGAAACTCGTGGGAGTCTAACATAGACCATGTATCCACCACAAAAGACCTCAGCTGCCGAAAAAGACCTCAACAATATCAAATGCCGGAAGAGACCTCGACCAAAAATATACTTGTCGAAAGAGACCTCGGCAATATCACACAACATGTAGAAATCTCGATCCCAAATATTAATATATTTCTTTTATCTCATTTTCACAATCCAATGCAAATAAGCATATACATAAGAATGAGCGAATGAAATATGAAACACATAATGCCACACAAACATAGCTCAACAAATGCAACAATATTCAACAGTTATCATCTCACAACATGTATGTAATTTTTCATATTTGAATTTTCACATTTACAGGTCAATTAACACATACTGATAATGTTTCATCTCATCTCATAAACTATTTCATGCATTTACATATTTAAGCCAACTCATATTACATCTCAGTCATACAATTAGGAAATACAAAGTTCAACATTCTTAACTATAAGTTATAGATACACTTGTCTTAGCCAAAAGTTACGATCAATCTAAACTCAAAGCTTTTTCCTTTCAATTATACTTCAAAGCACCAAAATCTAGTCAAAAATTGATTCATAATCACATTTTAAAGTTAATGACACTAAAATTAAGAATTTTGGGAAGAAAAGATAAAATGGTCCAATAATTCAATACCGGAAATCAAGACTAAAATCTAATTTTTTTTTTAAAAATTTAAATATTCCTTATGGTATTAGAAAACTATTGGGAGAACTATTTTAAAAATGAAGTTAAAATGAGCTCAAAATTATTATTTTTGCCAAAATATCGAGTTCATGAAAATTCTCCAATTTCTTCATATGAAAACACCAAATTTGATGTTAAAATCAAGAAATAATCAACGAGTAAAAAATATATAAGTTGAAAGTAGCTTACCCTATAGTTTTCTCATCAAAATCCCTTGAAAACTCTCCTGACCAAGCTTAAAAATGTTAGAAATAGTTAAAAAAGACTTACAGTCAACACTAGAAATTAAACACTGGTCAGATAGTAAATTTACTCTGTGAACACGGTCATTACCTCCTTGAGCGTGGAGGACAAATTGATCATCCCTCCGCAAACATGGAGGTCGACTGACAGACCTTCCGTGAACACGAACTACCTCATGCGAACGCAAAGGTTATCACACTAGGCCTCCCCGAACACATGAGATTATGCCACGAACGCGACGAAGAAACCCAATTGCACCAGATACCAACAATTTCATATAGCACAGAATCATAGAAAGGACCCTCAGAATTCGTTCGGAGCCCCGTACACACAAACCATATATGTCGCCTTACTAAATTCGATATTCCGGATTCAATGAATTATCAAAACTTGAATCTGAGGTCTCCTTAACCCAAATCTAATAAGTCACAACTAAGATAACTTAAGGCATTTGAAATACCAAAACGCTATCGGAAGACCCAAAATTTATGATGAAGCTCATTATAGCACTAAAATCACCTTTTGGAACTAGTGAAACCATCATAAATCTAACCTGAGCACTCGAACTCAGAACCTAAGTCAAATTTTAATTTAATTTTCGACTTTGGACCTAAAATCCACATAACACCTTCAAATCTAATTTCGACAACTCTCCTAGACTAATTTTCACACTTCAAAACTGATGAAATCAACGAAATTTTGTTCCAAGATTTGAATTATTAGATGACTCAAAAATTCAAAATTAGGTAATCTAAGCCTTCAAAACTCAATTCTTTAGCAAAAATCCAACTTTTTTATATGATTAAAAAATTAACTTTCAAAACCAATCAAACATGATTCGGGACAATAGTTGGGAGGGGTAAAATGACAATTTTATAAAAATACTAAAAATGGCCTTCAAGATCATTACATCATCCAATACTAAAAACCATATTCACCCTTAACATAAGTCAAAGGACATACATGAAGTCTCAAAAAGATGAGGGTAATGAATCCACATATTAGAATCGATCTCCTAGGTAGCCTTTCCTACGGGCTGATGCTGCCATTGAAGCTATCTCATTGGTTCTCAACTTCCTGAACTATCTGTCTAAAATGGCCATAGGCTCCTCCTCATATGTCAGATTTGTGCCCAACTCCATCGAATCAAGAGAAACCACATGAGACTCATCCGAGATGTAATACCGTAGCATTGAGACATAAAACACTAGGTTCACAAAAGATAGACTAGGTGACAAAGCAAGTCCGTAGGTAACCTTTCCCACTCATTTTAGGATCTCAAAAGGGCGAATATACCTAGGTCTGAGCTTTCCCTTCTTTCCGAACCTCATGACACCTTTCGTGGGTGAAATTCTCAACCACACCCAATCACCCTCCATGAACTTTAAGGATCGAATCCAGTTATCATTATAGCTCTTTTGATGAATTTGGCTATCACCAACCGACTTTGAATCAATAGAATTCGCTCCATGTCATATCTAAGAAAATCAATATCGAGGCTATCCACTACAACAAAATTGAACCAACCTATTAGTGATTTACATCTCCGGCTATACAAGGCCTCAAAAAGGGAGCCATCTAGATGCTGGAATGATAACTATTATTATAAGTAAACTCTACCAAAGGCAAGTGCTAGTCTCACTTGGCACCAAAGTCAATAATACTTGGCCAAATCATATCCTCTAGCACCTGAATAGTCCTCTCAGACTACCCGTTTGTTTGAGGGTAGAATTTCGTACTCAAATCTAATAGAGTGCCCAACCTATGTTGTAAGGCTTTTAAAAGTGAGATGTGAATAAGGAACCCTGATCAGATACAATAGAGACAAGTACCACATGAAGCCTAACAATATGGTTGATATAAAATTAAGCCAACCTCTCTGGTGTGTACTTAACTTTGACCGGAATGAAATGTGCAGACTTAGTCAAATGAACCACAATTACCTAAATAGAGTCATAACTTCCCACGGTAGTGGATAAACCCTCCATAAAGTCTATAGTGATTTGCTCCCACTTCTATGTAGGAATGAGCTTTCTTTGAAACTCATCCCCGGGTCTCTAGGGTTCTAACATAACCTGTTGGCATGTCAAACACTTAGACACAAACTCAGTGATGTCCTTCTTCTTACTACACCACTAATACTGATGACTCAAGTCATGATACATCTTCGCTTCCCTTGGGTGGATGGAATATCTAGTACAATGGGCCTCCTCAAGTATCTATTGGATCAAGTCACCCACATTGGGCATACAAATCTAGCCCCTAATCCTCAAAACACCATTGTTATCAAGTACAACTTCCTTGGCCTCACCCCTAGTCACATAGTCTTAAATGAGATACATCTCATCCTCAAACTGCCGCTTACGGATCTGATCCATTGACTACCATATTGGTTTTTCTCGGATGGGATAAAATTGTCAAATCATATTCCTTTAGGAGCTTAATTACCTTCTCTTTCTTAAGTTCAAGTTTTTCTGGATGAAGATGTACTATAAATTATGGTGATGGGTGAATACCTCACAATGGACCCATATAAATAATGCCTCCACAACTTCAAAACAGAACAACAACTACCAATTCTAGGTCGTGGGTAGGATAGTTCATCTCATTAGTCTTCAATTGACTTGAGACATAGGCAATCACTTTCTCTTTCTGTATCAAGACACCCCTAACCCAACTCTTGATGCATCACAATACACGATGAAATCAACACCCTCCTCAGGCAAGGTCAAGACAAGTGTGATAGTCAATCATATCTTGAGCTTTTGGAAGCTCTGCTCACACTCATCCGATCTATGAAATGCTACATTCTTCTGGGCGAGTCTGGTCTACGGGGCTGCTATGGTAGAGAAACCCTAAAAAAACATCAATATCATCTGTCAAAACCCATGATACTACAAATTTTTGTAGAAGTTGTAGGTCTAGTCCACCCTCTAACATCCTCAATCTTTTGCTGGCTATTACCCTCCTTGAACACCACATGCCTAAAAAATGCTACAAAATTGAGTCAGAATTCGCACTTAGAGAACATAGCATAAAGTTTCTCTTCCCTAATCCTATAGAGCACTATCCTCAAATGCCCAATATGGTCTACTTCGGTCTTGACATAAAACAAGATATCATCAACAAATACAAGTCCAAAAATGACTGGACCACCCCATTCATCATCTCCATGAATGCCACAAGTGATTGGTCAGTCTAAATGACATAACTAGAAATTGTAGTGACCATATGTCATCCAGAAAGTAGTCTTAGGGATATCAGATGACCTGATCCTTAATTGATAATACTCGAACCTCAAATTGATCTTGGAGAATACTACTGCTCCTGGAGTTGGTCAAATAAATCATCGATTTTGGGAAAAAGGTATTTTGTTCTTGATAGTCACCTTTTCAATTGCCTATAGTTGATACACATTTTCATGGACCCATCCTTCTTTTTCACAAGTAGAATTGGGGCACCATAGGGGGATACACTAGGCCGAATAAACCCCTTAGATGATAGATCATAAAGTTGATCTTTTAGCTCTTTTAGTTCCATTCTTTTAGCTCTTTTAGTTCCATAGGTGTCATACCATAAAGAGGAATAGAAATGGGCTTTGTGCCAGGATCAACATAAATAGCAAAGTTAATGTCCCAATCAGGCAGAACACTAGGTAAATCATATCCACAAACTCTCAAATTGGACTCTATCATAGGCGGAATAACACTGGTGTCTTGAATAAAAGCCAAATAAGATAAGCAAACTCTATCAATCACTTCTGAGCCCTGATATTGGAGATAAGTTAGCTTGGATAGGACCACACAAACCCTTCAACTCAATCCTTAGCCTACCAGACACAACTAAAGTGACTTTCTTGGCATAACAATCAAGAATAACATGATATAGAGAAAGCCAATCCATTTCTGAAATGACCTCAAAGTCTACCAAATCAAGAATAATCACGTCCACACAAGTATCACAACCTTCCAAATATATAAGACAAGATCGGTACACCCGATTCACCACTAAGGGATCTCCTATTGGAGTAGAAACATGTACAGGCACATGCATGTGATCACACAATAAATCAAATCCATAGGAGAAGTATGTAGATACATATGGATAGGTAGAACTAGGATCAAACAACAGAGATGTAGGTCAGTGAAAAACTGGGATAATACCTATGATAACTGCATTGAGTCCTCAACCTTGGGTCTCCCCAAAAAATCATAGCAATGAGCTCTCTAACCTCCACCTATCTGAGTAACTCCTCCTCTACCCTACTTAACCAGAGCACAACTCACCCCTCCACCTATGGCACAACCACCTTTATCGAGTTGAACTCTATTATGACTCCTGGCCTGCGAGATTGGACCCCTAGTTATAGGTGCTGAATCTCTGATAGGGCTATTGAATAAGTATAGTGCGGCCCTGAATGAGTCTAGAGTGGATGCTGATGAATTATATGACTAAGATCTCCACACCCCAAACAAAATCTCGAAGTGGAATACTATTGTGAAAAACCAAATAGAATACTATAACCACTTTGGTCCGTAGACCTCTAACTCTAGATGAACCCGATCTACCCTCTGAAGCTGGTAAGGATGCATGATTTCCTCGACAATGAACCATTACTACCAAGAGAACCTCGGCCTCCAGATGAGGCACCAAAATTTGACATGATAAACAAGCCCTCTTGGGGTCCCCAAACTTCTCTCTCCATTAACTCTGCCTCCTTAGGAGCACTTACCATGGACGGGAAGGAAGCTTTCTCTCTAGACACCCAAAACATTGCCTACATGATATTATAAGTCAGGATTCTCACGAATTTATGAACCCTTTCTATGTCATCATGCATGGTAGCTATAACATGTCTAGCTAGTGGTAAAAATGAATCTCATACCCAATGACTGACATCCTGCCCTGTCTCAAGATCTTGAATCTTAGATGATTCTTCTCCCTCACACTTCAAAGAACAAAACAGTCACAGAAAGCCTTGGAGAATGTCTCTAATGGTACCGAAGGAGATCTAGCTGGAAGGGATCATAAATATGTCTCCACCACTCCTTTACCAACCCATGAAATTGAAGAGTGACATAATGAATACCGTGGGACTTGGCTAAACCAATAATCTCTAACAAATCCCTGCATATGGTCAAAAACTTCTTGGCATCCTCAGTCTTCCCATTTGAAACTGTGGTGTGTCTATCTTTCTAAAATTCTCATAACAACACTGCTCATCCTTAGTCAATACAACTACAGATGCACTCTGACCCTCAACCACTGGTGCAGGATCTATCTCAACAATAGGAGACACGGGTGGCAGCCCAAACTGGCCCTGCACATTGGGAGCCTGATGCTAGTCTCGAACCTGAACTCTTACTCTGGTTTGTGATCCACCGGGTGTGGCTATCACACTACTAGTGTGTATTGTACTCTTAAGCACGTCCGAGACCCCTAATAGTGTATCCTATAGCAACGACATAACTACATACTCAGGAGTAATCTGCTCTCATCTAACCTCAGATCAGGCTTAAGGGAGATACCTCACTCATAATCTCAGGTTGATGTTTCTCCTCGAGCTCGGCCCCGGCCCCTACCTCGAACTCTAGCTCTGCCTTTACCTCTAACTCGAGTTGGGGTCTTAGTAACAATCTAAGGGGCTGCCTCCTCTCCTCCATCAGAAGTTGATGCTCTAATCTTGACCATCAGCCAAAAGAATTCAACACTAAAGAATCCACCCACAACAAAATTGAAAAAAGTAAAAGAGAAATTTTTGAATAGTCTCAATAGCCTCTTAAAGATAAGAAACAGACGTCTCCATGACGATCTTTGAGACTCTATTTGGCTAGGCTTATATACATGTGAGACCTATAAACCTGGGTTCCAATACCAAATTGTCACAACCCAAAATTGGGTGTTATGATCCTTGTCTTTAATCCACCGAGGTAAATCGGCCTAACAGAAAACAACTAAATAAAGTGAAAGATAAAATAAAAATAAAATCTAATAAGGAAAGGTAAGCATTAAAGGAATTTTTCCAAAGCTAAAAACCGACCGAGAATGGTGTCACATCTACAAGCCTCCACTACAATAGAATTCAAGGAAATTTATACAAGTCTCAATGTTTTTGATTCTCAAATAGAACAAAAATAGTACATAAACAGAAGTCTGATGGGGCCATTGAAAAAGGAACAAGCTCCTGCCTTTTAGACAATCTCAGAGCTCGAACCATAATAGGAAATGGAGAGACCAGGAGGTACCGGGTCCAATAGCTACACAAGTGTACAAGAGGGTGAGTACCCAACAACGTGGTACATAGAAAATATATTCTATGCGTAAGTAAAGCAATGAAGAATACAAGTAATCCTACCAGTCCAACTACATACCTCTAAAACTACGATACTGCAGGCAAGAAAACAAACATGCACAACATGCATATATAAATATTCACTCATATAGTTCAACCAGTACCACAATATCAAGGAGTCACAATCAACAAGGAGCAACAATCCAAGATTTATATATGTCAACAAATAACCCAATAACTCGCTTATAATTTAACAATGAGTGACATGCATATGATGCAATGCAATGTCAAACAATCGTGATGCATGTGTATCCTAACGATACGTATCTATTGATCACCTAAGGCTGAAATCCATTGGGGTCTAACATCACCCAAGTATCCATCAAAAAGACCTCAACCACCAAAAAAGACATCGGCAATCGATAAAGACCTCGACAATATCACACGATAGGTAAAAACTTCAGTCCCAAATATTAATATCTCTTTCTTATCTCATTTTCACAATACACTACTAATAAGTGTATACATAGAGGATGCATGAATGAGATGTGAAACACATAATGCCACACAAATATAACTCAATAAGCACATCAGTGTTCGTTAATAACCATCTCACACCACATAGATAATTTTCCATATATGAATTTCCATATTAAAACGTCAATTAACACATAACTGATAATACTTCATATCATCTCATAAACCATTTCACATAATTAAACATTTAAGCTAATTCACATTACATCTTAGTCACATAATTATGAATTACAAGGTTTAACATACTTAACCATAGGTTATGAATATACTTGTCTTAGCCAAAAGTCACGATCAATCTAAATCTGGAGCTTTCCCTTCCAGTTATACCCCAAAACACCAAAAAATCTAGTCAAAAATTGATTCACAACCACATTTCAAAATTAATGAAACTAAAATAATTTAATGTAGGAAAAAAAGGATTAAATGGTCCAAAAATTCAATACAAAAATCAAGGATAAATCTAGATTTTTTTTACATAAAAATGTTCCTTAGGGTTTTAGGAAACTAATGGTGAAAATCATTTTAAATGGAGTTAAAATGCGCTCACAAACACTATTTTTGCCAAAATATTGAGTTCATGAAAAAGCCCCAAGTTCTTCATATGAAAACACTAAATTTGATTTTAAAATCAAGAAATAATCAATGGTAATGACGATATAGTTAAAAATAGCATACCCAATAGTTTTCTTTAAAAAATTCCTCGAAAATTGCTTGGACGAGCTTGGAAATATTAGAAACAGTGGAAAAAGAGTTAAATCCAATACTAAAAATTAAACATTGTTTAAGTAGTAAATGTACTCTGCAAACGAGGTCATACCTCTCGAATGCAGAGGACAAATCGATCAAACCTTTGCAAACGTGAAAGGTTTTGCCGTAAATACAAAGGTCATTTGACAAACCTTTCATGAATGTACACTACCTCACGTGAATGCGGAGGTCATCACACCAGGCCTCCGTGAATGCAGGAGACTATACCATGAATGCGGGAGACTGTACTATGAATGTGGAGAAGAAACCTAATTGCACCAGATACCTACAATTTCACATAGTACAAAATAATGAAAAAGCCCTGTGAGATTTGTTCAAAATCCCATACACACAAATCATATATGCTACCCTACTAAATTTGACTTTCGAAGTTAATGAAATTGTCGAAACTCAAAGTCAAGTTCTCCTTGGCCCAGAATCCGATAAGTCGTATCTAAACTAACTTAAGATATTTGAAATACCAAAATATTATTAGAACATCCAAAAATTATGACAAAGCTCATTCTAGCACTAAAATCACCTTTTGGAACAAGTGGAACCATAAAAAGATAAATCGAGCACCCGAACTCAAAATATTGACCCAAGTCAAATTTTAACTCAATTTCCAACTTCGGACCTATCATCCATATAACACCTCCAAATCTGATTCCGACAACGCTCCTAGACTAATATCCACGTTTCAGAACTAATGAAATCGATGAAATTTTATTTTGAGACTCGAATCTCCAGATGACTCAAAAATTTAAAATTAGTCAACCTAAGTCTTCAAAACTTAGTTCTTTATAAAAAATCTAACTTTTTACAAGATAAACAAAAATCAACTTTCAGAACTAATCAAACATGACTTAAGGCGGCTGTCGAGAGGGTAAAATAGTAATTTATCAAAAATATAAAAAATAACATTCAAGATCATTACAACTGATTTCATATAATATGTATCAATTATTATTTGAAAAGGTTACTATTTCCGATGACTATTTTCAATCAAGTATCGTATATCACATGGATTTTCTCAAACCTCATGCTCTTAACAATACAAACCAATCTACAACCTTAATCAACTGAACTCTATCAAGCTTTAGGTAGTATAATGAAATACCCAATGATTATCCATCACCTCTTCCATTTCTAAGTCCCTTTTCAAGCAATATTTAAAGATCTAATCGGAATCCAAGTTTGCAATTTCATATTTTGAGTGAATTGCTAAAGAGATAATTAAACTCATATCGAAACAACCATTTACAAAATAATTAAAAATGTCCCATATAGAAGTTGGATGTTAATTATGTAGCACACCCTTAAGATAAGGGGTTTTAGTCTTATATAATAATAAAAAAAAAGAGTAGAATTTACCTGAGTTATCCTCTATGTTAGCTACATATTAGAATAAGAATTGAGAAATTGAATTCCCCAAAGCTTTCCGAATCTTAGCTATCAAGTACTGGACTGATTAAAATCTCCCAAATGAAAAGAAATGAATGTTCTGATGTACTTTCTCTGAAAAGCTGATAAAATGTAGGAGTATAAAAAGAAAAAAGTATATTTGTTTCTCTATCCAAATATCTATTTATACTCTTTGAAAATTCTTCTAAAAAATAACATTTGAGATAATTAGGCGAGATAAGACTGCCTTGCTGACCTTACTTGACGATGCACCAAGTGATCATCTCATTGCCCTTTGCTCCTACTGAACGTGGATTTTCTTTGTTCTTCACTGTGACTTTTGATAATGTGTAATTTATCTCATCAACTTGATTTTGTAATACGTTGAATGCCATTGTTTCTCACTGATTTGGTCCCTCATTCTTTGTAGTTGGTTTCTAAGCCTCTGTGAATTGTGGAGAGCTCAATGGAACTAACTTAATGTGATGGGCGACTCGTTAACTTGTCTGTTCATTGTCAACTTGGATTTTTCTTTGGGTTAGAGTCTTTGATAAACTGGATGAGAAGAGGACTCACTCAGCGAATTTCCAAGTGAGTTATATGAGATTCTAGACTTTGTCTTTTTGTTTATCTTTTGAGCATTTTGATTTTTTTTGCTCAATTGTCCTCAATCCATCTTTAACTATTAAGAACTGCATGTTAAATATATATGGATCCGATTTTGAATATAAACAAGCATTAAGGACCTATTTTCAAGCATTTTGAGTTCATATTAAGTTCAAATTTCTGAACTCATCAACATTCCTAACTTAAACTTTTATTTGTCCTTAAGCAAATGAAAATATCCATCAAATCAATAAAGAATGTATGCAAATACTTCCTGTTGGGAGTAACATGCAAGTGAAATCATCAAACCTCGTTCAATGCTTATATTATCTGATTATGAAATCCAATGCTTCAAATTAAATAATAACTAACAAGTAGTAATGCATGCACATGCTCACAAATGCTCACTAGGTTACACACTCATACTAAAAAATGGGTCCAAGTTCCATCACATCAAATATGATTCCAACTCTCACAAAACTATAAGTGGTTGATAAAATTTTGTTGGAATCCAACAACTCTCACACAAAGATAAAGACACGTGTACTTCTATCCATAAACTTTTCCTTATTTTCAATCAATCGTGGATTCAAAAGAAATCGATGGGAGGTCATACAGGATTTTTGCAAGGCTTGTAATGTAGGCTTCGCGACAGTTGGAACATCAATTGACTTGAAGTGACTGCACCCTCCTTGAACATTACTCTGGATCTCTTTTCACTTAATTCATGCTCACTATTCAAAAACTAATTTCAACCTCAATGCAAACATCCTCTTGTGTCATACACACTATGTCCCACATGCAACCATTGTATATTTTTAGAGGATGTATTTCTCTCTCCTTTTTAAAGAAGCATTCCTCCTTTACTCAATTCATCTTTTCATTGTTCAATTTTAATACCTCACATTCTCAACATTCCCTTTATAAATTTCCACCAATACTCCCAGCTTAGTCTTTTAGTCTCAATTTCCAAGATTTTAAAATTTCAAAGAAGGTTAACTTTCCAAAGAGCATAATAATTTTGAAAAAAGTCAAGGCTTATGACTTGGTTGCCAATAAAAGGATATTAATATCAAAAGGGGATAACTAGGGGTATAACTTATGCAATTGATAGGCTTTTGGCTCATGTGGACTGTAATCATAGATGAATTACGATCACTCCCTAACTAATATCAATGAATAAAAAAAACTTACCAGACAAGTTCTAGATATGTACACACATGCATTTTAGGATGCCTCACCACACTTGACACTTAGAGAACAAAATCGAAAACAACTCAACAATACTTGATTGCATATAATGAACACTGAATATCCAAGCTCAATACTTAATTAGTCATTAGAAGGGTACCTACGATCTATGCACTGACCACGTCAGTTGAAATGAGCCAACCAAATCTTCACAAGTATGTTTCTTGTCCATTGCACTATTCTAGTCAAATATATTATGATCGATACTTGAATGTTAATGGCGAGGCAACTTGATTTTTGAAACCAACTTTTCACATATGCTCAAGATTAACAGGGAAAGGGAGAGTAGCAAGTCACACCAAATTTGAACAACACATAACATGATAAACAAGACACACTGAGTCAAAATAAAGCAAACTAATTGATTACAATTGGAAATAAAACTAACTACATCACGTTCAAGTTCAACCGTACAACCTAAAAATCAAGAAAAAAAAGGATGTGCATCTGAGTTAAAATTAGAGACAAAAGTCTTCTAATCACTAAATAATTATATCCCATATCTCATGTGAGACCCCGTGTTTCTCGTCCTCCATAATATACATAGTGTGGCATGTTATATAAAAGTGTATGATTTTATATAGTACCCAAGGATAATAAAGGCTGCAAATGAGTGGTAATTTCAAGGAATTAAAGTTTTAAATCAAAGGAATCCCCCTAACACATATTCGGGACTAAAGAAATGACCCGAGTGGCACCTCGCTCCTTTCAGAAGGTTTATATTAAGTTTCATTTTTTAGATGGACTAAGAGTGTATAATTTGCTAATAATAAATTTTTAAGGGGTATTTTAATATCACAAATGGTTATATGTTAAGTTTTGGAGTCAAGAAAGTTGCAAGGTAAAGGTTGGCCAAAGTTACAGTAGGCTTCTTTAAATTTTTTTTCTTAAATTCGGGTCAGATATCTTAGGCTGTATCTCCCAAAATACAAAGAATTAAAGGGGGCCATTAGCTATCAAATCGAAGTTCTATGAGTGTAAGGACCTGGATTTTTCGAGTGGCATTTTTCAATTCCCTTGGAATTGCCCCGAGCGAACTGCCAGGCATCGCTCCACGGAAGGCCCTCACGGGCTGTGTGAAGCCACACGGACCGTGTGGACTCCTGTGAAGGGACACTTGGTCTAGTTCACGGTAGGACAACTTTGAGAAGAAGGGGGATTTTGACCAAGTGAGGGCACACGGCCACTCACACGGTCCATGTGATGTGTCACGGACCGTGTGGCGTAACTCACTGCGTAAAATTATTCTAAGTATGAAAGTACCATCTTGTAACTTTGTTGTGCAAAAAATATTTCAAGTATCGTTACACGGTCGATGTCACGGCCCGTGTGGAGTCACACAGACCATGTAACCGTTCGTGTAGTGCCACTTAGTCTGTGTGATTTTCCTCTATGAAATTCTAAGTAAGGGTTCACAACAGTGTTCACGATCCTTGTGACGTTTCACGGACTGTGTAGTGGACCGTGTGACCCTGACGATTCTAATTTTGGTCCGTTTCATTAATGTCGTTTATGTAATTTCAATATAATTAATTATGAATCATGATCTATTATCTATCCTAAACCTCTAATTCAACTGATATCCCCTCCCCTCTTAATTTACTCTCCTAAAGCCTTCTACCCCTCATAAGACCACCTCTCTATTCCTCTCTACTCTCCCCTCTCAAGGATCAAAGCTAGGGTTCTATTGAAGTCTAATTCAAGCTAAGTTCATATCTCAAATTTAGCTCCTCAATCAAGGTATGTGGGATTGATTCTTGGCCCCTTTCAACCAAGAAGACCCAAAAATCTTTCAATTGATTTCATGAATTTAGTCTACTTTAAATATGAACTTTCATTACTTGATTTACTTAAATCTAATTGATGTATGGGCTGTATTCTACCTATGATCTTAATTCACTTTGAACATTATTATGATTATTTACATTTAGTTATGAAGTTATGAACATGCATGTCCCCTTTAAAGTTGATTTATGCATGGGTGATCTACATTACGATTTACATGTGGATTTAATTATGGATTTCCTAAATATCATTTTATATAGCTGATTTTAAACTTGAATCTATGTTGTCCATGCCAACCTCACATCATGCATTGCATTTGCATTCATGCACATTGGTTTATATGAAAATTATGAATTGGGTTAAGCCCAATTATGTTTTATGAAACTATTATGATATGATTTTGGTAAAGCGTTGGTTGTGACAAGAATATGCTCACATATATGTCTATGATTATGGATCTTTGAGCATTACTGATGCTTGCACCATTCCATATATGTAGATGAGCTATTCCTTGCATGAACATTATGATTATAATTTATGAATTGGCATTTGAGCCGAAATGTGCATTGAACGGTTTGAAGTAAGTATTATATCTCTTGAAAGCACGTATATGTATAAGTATTTGAGTGGGATGTTGTGACTTTG
The DNA here is from genome assembly GCA_029948455.1 of Solanum rostratum. NCBI lineage: Eukaryota > Viridiplantae > Streptophyta > Magnoliopsida > Solanales > Solanaceae > Solanum > Solanum rostratum. Next base: position 68,992,450 of record CM057046.1, read on the forward strand.
CACTGATGGATTGGTGGTGTCAGGGCTATCCCTAAGGGCCCTCTCCCTTTTCTTGAATTATGTGCCAACGTAGGAATATTTTTCTTTACCGAAAAGATCGGGTCGTAAGGAATGGTTATTCATTTATTATGTTTATGATATGATATGATTATGAAAAAATCCTTTTGAAAAGCGGGTCGTAAGGAAGGTGACCATCCAGTGAAAAGCATGATAGTAAGGTGTGATGTAGATTACCTTTGGCAAGTAATCTGCTCCCTACCGGTGGGAGGTCCCAATCGGTTTAATTCATGTAATAGCTCGCATGAATTTGATTGTCGGTTATAGTCCATCCCCAATATATATGAGCATTGTTGCATTTCATGCATCATAAATTTCATGGCATCTTGTATATTTATTTCCATTGAATATATGATTCTTTCTATATTATGTGCCTTTGTCATCTAACATTGAAATGCAGGTTTGGTAAGTCATATGCATTGCATGCTTGCATACTTAGTATATTAAAACGTACTAACGCATACTCTATACCTACATGATTTTACCATGTAGGGGCCGAGCACTTTGAGTACCAATAGGTTGACGAGTAGTCCAATTTCAGAGTATATTGTGGTGAGTCCCGTCTTCCAAGGACGAGCCAACTACCTTTCTTTTATGTTATTTCAGAATGCCCTTCCTTATTTGAGGGTGAGCCTGGAACTTGTCCCGGCCCTTGTTCCTTTTGACTAGAGGCATTTGTTGAGCATTATATAAACTTTTTGAATTCCGTTTGTTATGAATAGTATCTTGCTTATGTATTGTTGGAGTGATGCATGAGAATTCCTTATTTGACCATATGTATGTTTTGGTGAGGAAATGTGGAAAGTCCCAATTTCTCCGTTTTCCCCATAACGTGAGTCCTACTTCCCGTCCCTTAGAATTTTGTGTTACTATCTGAATGTTATTCTTGAACCGATGATGTGGATATAGATACTTGAGGCTTGTTTTGGGACTCTCGGGTTCCCATTCGCCATGTCACATCTAGGCCCTAACCCTGGGTCGTGACAATGAGTCTAGTTTGAAACTCATAAAACTGCGTGTCAAACTGACTTTGAAATTAAAAGTTATGACAATTTTAACGTGACTGCCTGAGCAGGAAACCGGGTCGCTGATCGAGTCAGGTCAAGACCACTTATAAATCGGGTTATCTAACATTTTAAAGCTTTGAACATTTTATTTCTATTCCAAAACATTTAAGGAACTGAAGAGAGTGCTCCCAAAAGGTCCTTAAACAATTTAGGTATGTTTTTCACATTTTGACCATTAAAATTCACCCAGTGCTTCGAAATTCATGCCTTATGCTTTGCTATTATTTTTCCCTCCTATTAGCTGTGTTTGGATCTGTTTTTGAAAACTAAAAAATGGGTGTTCTTGTGTCACCACCCGGACCTAGGGTCTTGGAGTGACATGGCGAATGGGAACTTGAGAGTTCTCGAACAAGCCTCAAAGTATCCAAATTCACGTCATCAGTTCGAAAGCGTAATCAAATGATAATCACGTAGTTCTAAGGGATGGGCAAGTAGGAATCACACTATGGGGATTTCATAAGGAAAGGGAATCGACATAGATTTATGTAGCACGTAGCACATAAGGACTAAGGGGTGGGTAAGTATGACTTACGCTATGGGGGCAATTCGGGACTTAGGATCTTTCACATAATAATATACCATCAAGTCATAAAACTCATATCCAAAGTACATAAAAATATTCAATGGTAACCAAGCCATAACATAATCTCCAAAGTAGCACTTAGCATATAAACGTAAAGGAGTTTACAAGATGTCCAACAATGCCTTTAAACATAAGATAGGACGGGGGCGACGACATACCCCGGGCTCACCCTCAAATATAAATATACTAAACAAAAAGTACCATAGGCAGAGGATAGGTGGCTTGTCCTTAGAAGATAGGACTCACCACAACAAGCAAAACTTGAGATCCGAACTAAATGTCATGCGGATAGATGTACTCCTTGGTCCCTACATGGTAAGATCATCTAGGCAAAAGTATGCGTTAGTATGCTTGAATGTACTAAGTATGTGGGCATGCAATGCATATGAATTTTCAACCCTGCATTTCAATGTTAGATGATACAAGCACATAATATAGGAGGAGCATATATTCAAAGAAGAATAGGTATAACAATATGCCATAAAATTCATGATGCATGTATGCAATAATGTTTGTATATAGCGGGGATGTGACCTCAACCGACAATTGTAGGACCAAATGAGCTATTAATTGGAATCTCGATGAAATCCCCTCACCGATAAAGAGGTGGTTTACTTGCCAAAGGTACACCATACTTTACCTTACGGGCATCCCCATTTCTTATGAAGCAACCTTCCTTACGGGCATCCCCATTTCGGATAGGATTTTCATATAAAACATATCATATCATGTCATACTCTACCTTATGGGCATCCCCATTTCGTATGAAGCAACCTTCCTTACGGGCATCCCCATTTTGGATAGAATTTTCACATAACCTATGCTAGGCACATAGTTTAAGGAGAGAGAGAACCCTCAATCCATCGGTGCTAAGTCGGCATCCCACAAGAATACATATACGTATATATATATATGCTTTCAAAGAGGCAATAGTCATTTCAAATCCATTCAATACACATTTAGGCTCAAATGCCAAACCATAATTCATAATCATGATACTCATGCATAAGAATAGCTTATTCAAATATACAAGATGGTGTAAGCACCCAAGATGCTCAAAGAGCTATAACCATAGACATATATGTGATCACATTCTTGTCATAACCAATACCTTATCAAAATCATATCATAAAAACATAATTGGGCTTAACCCACTTTATAATTTTCATAAAAACCAATGTTCATGAATGCATATGCTATGGATGATGTGGGAATAGCATGCGTAATTGAGATTCAATCTAAAATCAATAATAAAATATGAAATTGAAGTAAATCCATAATTAAATCCACATTTAAAACATAATACAAATCACCGATGCATAAATCAAGCTTTAAAGGGGACATGCATGTTCATAACTTCATAACTCCAATGTAAATCATCATAATATGGCTTAAAGTAACTTAAAATCATAAATAAAGTACATCCCATACATCAATTGAATTTATTAAACAATACTTCTCAATACCCATATTTAAAGTAAGCAAAATTCCATGAAAATCAATTGAAAAGAGTTTGGGTCTTCTTGGTTTAAAGGGACCAAGAATCAATCCCACATACCTTGATTAGGAAGATGAATTTGAGAAGAATTTAGCTTGAAGTTGAAATCCCAATTGAATCCTAGCTTGAGTCTTGAGAGAAGATCTTAGAGAGGATTTTTAGGAATTGATTTTAGAGTATGAGTGTTTCTAATGAGAATGAATTGAAATGAAGTAGTATCAGCTGATTTAGATGCTTAGGATAGGTGAAAAGTCATAAAACACTTCTAAAATAAATCATAATTACGTAAAAGCCATTAATAAAACAGATGAAAATTGAGTCATCATGGCTTCACTGGCACTGACACAGCCCGTGAAGCATTTCACTGGCCGTGAACAGTGCTCGTGAGATGACAGTTAGACAAATATTTGGAATGCTCAACACTTAGAATTTTCGACGCGAAGAAACGTCACATAGATGGCCACACAGTCCGTGTGGAGTTACACGGGTCGTGTAAGTGGCTGTCAACTTACACTTAGGAAAATGTTTGCACAAAAAGATACGAGATAGTGATTTCATACTTAGAGAAAATTCACGTCGCAAGCCACATGGTGGGCCACACGGACCGTGATCCTTCACACGGACCGTGAAGGTGGCCGTGTGACATCACTTAGCCTCAATTGTTGGCGTCCCAAACTCAAGGCCACCACACGACCCTCCACATGGTCCTTGAAGTGTCATACGGACCGTGTAGTCTCCCTTGAGACAACACTTGGTCCAATTCTTGCCCAAAATGACATTTTCAAGTTTCGATGGAGTCGTACAAAGTCCGGGGCATTACATCTTGTTGTTTATTCTAGTTTTACAGATGATTTGTTTAGGTAATAATCTTGGAGCTTTTTTTCGATCGATTTTACGAAGTTTTGCGGATGGTTCATCAATTTAAGGCTATATGACAAATTTGTTGATTTATGCTCAATTATGGATTATTTATAGGTGGGTATAAATTGTGTATATATAGTGATTGTGAATCTTAAGACGTAAGAAAAAACATTAATGAAGAAATTTTAGGCAATTGGATGTTTCTTGGAGAGGTATTTGAGGCTAGGCCGCATCCTTGCTTTTAGCACGAAATCTGGGAAAATTGCCTAAACGTCAAATACGATATTTACTACTTTGTTGCTAGAAAGACCTTCTACAAAAGGTATTGGATTGTAGCTAAATTATTTTTATGATGATATTAGATTGATATCCATTCATTCACTTAAACTGGACATTTGGCATTAATATATCAATTTATCGATTTTCCTGACTACCTGTCTATGTGTTTGAGGTGTTACTCTTCTTAGTGTGATGTTACTAAAAATAAAGGCAGATTATGAGGGGAATGTAGTAGTCATAGTCAGTCCTTCTTCCTTGCTAAAATCCTATTTGAAGAACTTAAAGAATAACACATTGATTTTCAATAATCTCTAGCATGATGTTTATGTTTAAACTACTAATGTAATAACCTGATCCAACACTGTGAAGTATTGTCCGCTTTCGGGCCTAGACCATCACGGATTTCTCCCTTTGGGATTACCCCAAAAGGTGCCTCATAGTATTAGGTCCAACCCTTTACTTAAATATCCCAGGACTCTCCCTCTTTTTTCTGATGTGGGATTTTCCTAAGTGAGCCAGGCGTTACGTATCGCCGTCCCTACACTCACCCCCCGTAGGGACTCAGCGTCCTCGCTGAGGGTTTTCCCACCACCGTACTAGTCGAGAGTCGGCTCTGATACCACCTGTAACGACCTGGCCCAACACTGTGAAGTATTGTCCGTTCTTGGGCCTAGTGCATCATGGATTTGTCCCTTTGGGCTTACCCCAAAAGGCGCCTCATAGTATTAGGTCCAACCCTTTATTTAAATAGCCAAGGACTCTCCCTCTCTTTTTCAGTGTGGGATTTGCCTAAGTGAGCCAGGCGTTACGTATCACCGTCCCTGTAAGGCGCCTCTTGGGGTGAGCCCAAATGGACAAATCTGTGATGGGCTAGGCCCAAGAGCAGACAATACTTCACAGTGTTGGGCCAGGTCGTTTCAAGTGGTATTAGAGCCGACTCTCGACTAGTACGGTGGTGGGGCAAACCTCAGAGAGGACGCTGTGTCCCTACGGGGGGTGAGTGTAGGGACGACGACGATACGTAATGCCTGGCTCACTTAGGAAAATCTCACATTGAAAAAGAGAGGGAGAGTTCTGGGCTATTTAAGTAAAGTGTTGGACCTAATATTATGAGGCACCTTTTGGGGTGAGCTCAAAGGGATAAATCCGTGATGGGCTGGGCTAAAGAGTGGACAATACTTCACAGTGTTGGGCCAGGTCGTTACAACTAAGGCACTTGTTTTTTTTGGAAATACTTTCTTTTACTAATTCACATGGAACCAAGTATAAGCATTATGTGAAGTACCTTTATGAACTTTTTCAGAGTTAAGGCTTCATTATGAATGTTGAGTTAAATTTCCAAACTTATTCTAAAGAAATATAAGATCCCACGAGTCATGAGTATATGCTACGACAATGATTATGATGCTATGATAATAAGTGTACCATGAGTCATGATTGGCTAAATTCTTGCTATGACCTACTTTGTGCATTCAATATTAATTTCACACATGCCATTTTATGCATAAACTTCGAGCTATTTTCAGAGGTATGAGGCCTATTTTCCCAAATGATTATATATACATACATATATATACATATATACATATATATACATACATATATATATATATATATATATACATATATATATATATATATATATATATATATATATATATATATATATATATATATATATATATATATATATATATATATATATATATATATATTATATAGATAGCCATAGGTTGGGAAATATGATGCCGATTAGCTACCAGAAAGGACCACCATTGCAAAAATTTGGTTGGGTATGTCATGTATTTGCATCTATATATATGTATTCACGACATGCAATTAGTCGAGCATACCGTGCATATTTTGTAACTAGGAGGTTGAGTGTTGTCCATGAAGGTTATCCGAGTTTTGGTTATAAGTGGTATTTTTATTGCTCTTTTTACCACAATTATCTTTGGTTTTACTTTCTGCCTTACATACCAGTACATATTTATTCGTAATGATGTCCTGTTGCCTGGGGATGCTACATTTTGTTTTGTGTGTGTAGGTTTAGGTAGGGATTCTGATCGATCCCCTACGAGGAGCCCACCTCAGCTGTGAGTTGGTAAGCTCCATCTCTTCCCGGAGCTTTCACCAGATACATACTTTTTATTGTACAGTTGGGTATAGCTAGGGCCCCGTCCTAGCAGTGTTACTGACACTCTTAGAAGCTATTGTGGACATGGTATTTTGGGTTGGGTTTTTTGCAGCTTTTAGGTTCCAGCCATAGGTTTGGAATGTAAATATATGTGCGCTTATACCTCTCTATTTCCAGCCTCGTCGACTAGCTAGTAGTTTATGATGTTGGTTTGCCTACTTGGTGTATATGGCTTATTGTTATGACCTAGATGGTCTATGCTTAGTTTTTCAGATGTTATGCTGCCTAATCCATTGGCCCCTAGTCTAGTCAGTTAGCATGTTTAGTAGCTTACTTGACAAATGATGGTATTAAGTGCTAGTCGTGCCTCCCCTCTTTTTTTCGGGGGGCAGGCATGATATCTCAAAATTAGTTGATTTACTTACAACCTAAAATTAGAAACACAAATGTACGAGGACATCACTATACCTGTTATCATTAAAACTGTGGTTAGGATTTCCAGATTTGGGAGTGTTAACGCCGAGTGTCGCGCGGGCCTTCATTCTTGAAAGGGCTAAAAGTAGCGCCTTCGCTTTGTTTGTAATGAAAAGGAAAGAGAAGATCTTCAGATATTTTTTCCAGGGGAGGACTTTCTTGATCGCCTCATTCGGGTTAAGATGTGGCTAAAGTCTCTCCAAAAGCAAGAGTTCCGGCATCTTACTTTACTAGTTTCATTTCCGTATGATAGTCACCCCTTTCTCGGTAAAGCAGAGTGAGCAGCTTCTTTCTTTGCTACTGCTGCCATACCACAAAGAAGTCCAATAGCTGCGCTTACTTCTTCCTTCAACCCTGAAAAGAGCATATGCATCCCGGGATTCTCTCCATCTCAGAAGTGGATTCCCCTGCAAGGGTACTTGAGTACGACTACGGCTATGAAAAGCTTATCGAAAGAGGAGGAAAGAGCGTAAACTCGACTCTAAAAGTTTCAGTTGCCTCCCTCTCCCTCACCCTTCTCAAAAAGTAAGCATTGTCCTCAATGCCATAAATGAAAATAAGAACAAAAGAGAGAGGAAGAGTGTGGGAATCTCGTTGATATCAAGATGGCGGTAGAGGCTGACTCTCAAAAGTAGGCTCAGTAAGGCCAGGGTGTCACCAACCTCTAGTGTTATTGGAGAAAGGACAATGGTGGTCTTCGACAGTGTAATAATAGGCTAAATAGTAGATATGGATGCACTAGACCCAACTATGGAAGTATATCGAATCGATGCCTCAATAGCCATTCTAATAATCAAATCTCGCAAGTCAATGAAGCCCTCATAGAGGTTAGTCTTAGCCCATAGCTCATGGACCTCTAACTCCTCCTCATTAGTGTTTGACATATTAGATGTAGTCTCAACTGTGGTGGTGTCAACACTATGAGAAAATGGAGGAGTCTAACTCTGTTCCAATTGAGACGTCCATGATACACCAAATCATAGAAATATTTATGGACTTCAAGTTGTCTACATCCTTTCTCAAAGTAGTAATATTAGCCTTCAAGGCTGTCAAATTGGTAGTTCTATCCCCACTCTTTTCATAATCTTCTACTCGAACAGTGAGAGTATCCAAGCTTAACCCATAACCTATAAGCAAATCTTACTGTCCCTTCATCTCTTCTCGTACTAGGTTAAGTGCAATTTTGATGTCATGATCAATCATCCTGGGGATAGAACTATTGACCTGAGAGGATCAAATAATAGCCAAATGAGTGAGATGACCTATCACATATATCATCTCCTACATAAAAAGGATAGGGAAAGGGAGACAAGAGCAGTCGAAGGAAATAAAGTAAGAGCTATACCTGAAGGGTTATGTGGGTGTAGGTTGTGTTGTACCAGCGTCCTAGTGCTCAATATCTACCTTCGATATGGTTTCAATTAGGGCCTCTTTCTTCCTCTCTACTTTATCCCCCATATACTTTTCCTCGGAAGCATCAAATGTCACATGACAACGATGAAGTGATCTCAATGTCAGTATTTTATACAAATGAGACCCTAACTTTCTGGCATAAAGAAATAATAAGAACGGAAAATGAAAGAGATGTCTATTGTTGTTTGTCATGAATCATCATCTCTAGAACAATAATCGATCCTAAGTTGAGATCCTCCTAAGCCATATTACAACCTTCCAAAGGCTACTTCTGGATATCACAACTATGTTTAATTTTAGAACTCATGAAATGTTTTGTCTTGTAGGCCTTAGGGTATCTATTAATATCTTGTAAGTTCACAATTGCTTCTCTTCCAAACTGTTTTGCAACCCCAAAACTTTTAATCTATTCATCGATAGAGGAGAGACATACTTCTCTTCAGAGCAAGTATAAAGATTTAATATAGGATCAAGTTTATGACCTCAATACATAAGTTTAACTTGGTAAGTTAATAGAATCCATATCAAATTAACTAAAAATTGAGCAAATACTCAAAATACACAAATTACTTATCTCTAACACAAAATCCAAAAAACTATATGTCACGACCTGAGCCTAGGACCTAGATGTGACATAGCGAATGGGAAATCCAAAGGTAACCCAAACAAGCCTTTTAGTATATCTTATGCACATCCTTGGTTAAAGAATATAATATAAGCATTATTTAGTCAAACTAAGGGGATTAGGGACTTAAAATGCAAGCTATGGGAAGTGAAGGTATGCGACTTTCCATCATTTAACCTCATCAAACAATACTAAGGGAAGGAACAAGTGTCGCACTCTATGGGCAAAAGGGACTCAGGATATTTGACTATTTCATAATCAACATCATAATCTTCAACATACAAGGGATAAAGGCTCCATAGAAGCTTAGACATCACATAGTGCATACATAGTATAAGTATCTAACAAAACCTCTAAACATGAGTAGGATGGGGGCCAAGACATGTCCCAGGCTCACCCTCAAAATAAGAAGTAAAGTAATAATGTCTCAACAAAGCAAGCTAGATGGGTATTGCCCCTGAACCAGAGGACTCACCATATCCTAATGTCATCAAGAACCGAATTAGCCACGAGGAGATGGATGATGAAGCGCTCTGGTCCCTACATAGTTGGATCATGTAGGCAAAAGATATGCATTAGTACTTTGAATGTAATATTATGTAGGATGCAATGCAACAATAGATCATAAGCTGCATAGTCAAGATGCATAATCTTATACAATGGAAATAAGTCAATATAACATGCATGAGTAATGCTTTGATGAAATAATATAAACAAGGTATACATAACTTTTTGTCATCATACATATATGGGAGGAGACCATAACTGACATATAAGACCATGTGAGCTACTACATGAAATACAATGAACTCCTAGAAGGAAAAGGAGAATCTACTTGCCAAGTAAAACTCCATAAACTTGCTCATGCATCTTTTGTGATTAAATTGGCCTATGTGGATCCACTAGCCTAGCCTACAAGGGCTCCTACGGTGGAACATAGTTAATGAGACAAAGGGTTGTTACTAGGGTTCCCTTATCGAACCATCCCTCAATGCCTCATTCGGTGCTAAGTCATTCCCACGGAATACATTTGAAAACATATTCATAATCATATTCATTCATACACTAGTAACATTGCATCATCTTGTAAAGAGTAGCTCACTGAACTTAAGATTTATCATATGAGTATTAATCCTTATCACAAAGAGATCTATCTTATTGTCCTTATTACTATGTTTAACATTCATAAGAGGGATTCATAGCTTCATAACTTTTATAAACTTGTAGTTGAACTTTCATCATTCGAAACTCATATTTCATTAGAAATTCGATATGAATATTTGCTGGGTTCAATGCGTGTAGGCTTTAAATCGTGTAACTCAAGAGGACTTCACATCAATGTATTGAAAATCATCGATTTAAAGCACTCAAGCATCCACCACAGTCATTCATATCATCTTTCAAACTTAGATATGATAACATGAAATTCATCTCATAAAATCATCAACCTCACAATAACTCATGGTATCCTAATAATCATAACTTTGAATATTATAAAATATCTCATTATAGAAAACCCTTGAAAGAAAATCATGTAATTCAACTCAATAGATGATAGTTCTCAACATATCTTATGCACAATAGGAGTAATAAGAGATACCCATCAGAAATTAACCGTATATTTTAGAGAGATTAGTAGAAAGCGTTTTGGGGCCCATGGGTGGAAGAACCCATAGATGAAAGAACCCACAGACCTTAATGTCTTGAAACTTGAAGAACCTTTTGGGAATCACTTTGAAGCTTGGTCTTCAAAATGGGTGAGCTTGAAACCCTAAGAACTTGGAAGATTTTTGAAGAGGAATAACGAGAGGTTTTTGACAGGATTTTAGAGAGTTTGAGAGGAATTTAGGACTAAAAACGAGAGGAACTTTAGGGATTTATGCATATAATGGTGTTAGGATATGTACTAACTTCCCTCACTTAATTCTTAAATTTTTTTGAAAATTTTACACATGGGGGAAATAAGTGGGCGATGCCGACTTGCTCTATCTAAGGTCATTTTTGTGCAAAATTCAATTTGTTCCCGTTTTGATCTCGTAATGAGTTTAGGCCACTTTTGTACTATCTAGGGCCATCTTCACGACACGGATTTGTCACACACTTTTCTAGTTAGGGAAAAATCAATTGAAAAATAATCTTTTGATATGGTTGACCTAAAAATTAAAGAAGATCTCTTTGCTACATAATTTTGCCTCCTGAGAATGAATATGAACTTAGATTTGCTGAAAAATGCACAAATATTTTGATATTCAAAAAATACACCATAAGAACATTTCGATTCACATGGGAAGTGTTACACTATCTTCCCCATGGGAACATTCGTCCTCGAATGTTATGAAAATATACTTGAGAAGAATGACAAGACACTTTTAAGTCCAAGCATAATTGCATCAATGCAACTTAAACATTATTCTTATGAGAACTTCAAACTTATGAGTCAAATATCATCAAAACATGTTACCATGAGTATGAATGCATGCGACTTGATATCTATGGGCTGAAATACATGACTTGACTCTTTGAACATGATCATCTTATTATCTTAGGCTTGAGTAGAGTGAAAAAGATAAGGATATCATTTCATCATATCCATTTCTGCTTCCCAAGTTACACTTTCAACTTGTTGGTTCCTCCAAAGGACTTTAATAGATGCTACATTGTTGTTCCTTAATCTCTTTACTTGCCTATCCAGTATCTCCACCAGAACTTCTTCATATGTCAAATTCTCCTTAACACTCACATCCTCTAATGGGACTATGGGATCCCCCATGAATTTCTTCAACATTAGCACATGAAACACCAGATGAATCATATTCATTTCCAATGACAACTCTAACTCATAAGCCACCTTGCCAAACCTTCTCATGATTTTATAAGGCCCCACATACCTAAGGCTCAACTTCCCTTTCTTGCCAAATCGGACCACACCCTTCATGGTTACACCTACAAGTAGACCTAATCATCAACACTAAACTCAAGGTCCTTTCTCCTCATATTGGAGTAGGACTTTTGTCTACTTTGAGCGATATTCAATCTTTCTCTTATGAGACTCACTTTTTCCATGACATCCATTACAAAATCCGGTCCAATTATGTCTATTTTACCCACTTCAAACCATCTGACTGGTGACCTACATCGTCTACCATTTAGAGCCTCAAATAGTGCGATCAATGCTTGAGTGAAAACTATTATTGTAGGAAAATTCAATGAGAGATAGATGATCTCCCAACTTTCTTTGAATTCCAAGATGTAAGTCCTCAACATATCCTCTACTTTTTGAATTATTCTTTCGTCTTGCTCACTAGTTTGAGGATGTAACGCGGTACTTAAATTCACTTTGGTACCAAGACCTCTTTGGAATGACTTCCAAAAGTGAGAGGTGAATTGAGTTCCACAATCTGATACGATGGACAGTGAAATCCCATGCAACCTTACTAACTCCAAATATATAATTTGGAATAATCTTTGGAACCAAAAGACAAGAAATGAGCTGAATTCATCCTCCGATCCACAACCACCCATATAGAATCAAAGTTGTCTTGGTCTTAGGTAACCCAACTATAAAATCCATATTAATCTTTTCCCATTTCCAAGTGGAATCTCAATATTTTGAGCCAAGCCACTTGACCTTTGATGTTCCACTTTTACTAGTTGGCAATTGGAGCATTCAATCACAAATATAGCAATGTTCTTTTTCATTCCTTTCCACCAATATACTTCCCTCAAGTCTCTATGCATCTTAGTGGAACTAGGGTGAATGGAATATGAATTATGGGCTTCTTGCAATATCAAAAATTTCAACCCATCAACATTCGACATATATAATCGCCCTTGGTAACAAAGCAACCCATCTCCCCTTTGTGAGAAGACCTCTATCTTTCCTTCCTTCACCAGACCTTCAATTCAACCAAAGCAGGATCAAGGTCTTGCTTGGAATTAACATCCTCAATCAATGATGACTCGGAGCCTTTTATCTCTATCACACCACCATTCCCAACATCACTCAACTTTACACCCAATTTAGCCAACCTATAGACTTTCTTTTCTATCTCCCTCTTCCTATCATCTTCAAGGTATGACGCACTATCCATGGACATTCTACGAAGTTCGTCGGCTACCACATTAGCCTTACATAGGTGAAATTTCACACTCATGTCATAATCTTTTGGGAGTTCCAACCATCTCCTTTGCCTTAAATTAAGGTATCTTTGTGTAAATACATGTTGGAGGTTCCTATGATTGATGAACACGTCTATATGGACCCCATAAACATAATGACACCAAATTTTCAATGCAAATACCACGACCACTTGTTCAAGATCATGTGTTAGATAATTCTTCTCATGTATTTTTAATGGCATTGAATCATAGGCAACCGCCTTACAATGTTGTATCAGCACACTACCAAAACCAATTCTTGAGGCATCACAATATATAACAAACCCATTGGTACCCTCCAGGAAGGTCAAGATTGGAGCCGAAGTCAACCGATCTTTCAAAGTGTGGGAGCTCTTTTCACACTCATCTGTCTAAAAACAACTTCACTTTCTTTTTAGTCAACTTAGTCAACGGAGACGAGATGGAGGAGAACCCTTAAATATATATTCTATAACCCTGCTAGGCCCAAGAAGCTCCTAATATCTGTAGGAGTCAATTGTCTAGGTTAATTTCTTATCTCCTTCGTCTTTTTGGGGTTAACTTTTATCCTATCACCCGATACAACATGCCTAAGAAATGCAACCTCCTTCAACCAAAACTCACTTTTATTAAACTTGGAAAACAATTTCTCATCCCTCAAGGTTTGTAGGAGCACTCTGAAATGCTCCTTATGATCTTCTTCATCCTGTGAATAAATCAAAATATCATCAATAAATACCACCACAAACATATCAATGTAGGCTTTGAACATCCTATTTATGTGGTCCATAAAGATTACCGATGCATTAATCAAACCACAGGACATCACCACAAACTCAAAGTGCCCATACCTTGTTCGAAATGTTGTCTTGGGAATATCAGATTCCCTTACCCTCAATTGATGATACCCGGACTGCAAATCAATTTTGGAGAAGTGTTTGGCCCTTTGTAATTAGTCAAAAAAGTCACCAATCCCTGGAAGTGGATATTAGTTCTTGATGGTAACTTTGTTGAGTTGGTGATAGTCTATACACATTCGGAGTGACCCATCCTTCTTCTTTACAAACAACACCGAGAACCCCATGGGGACTTACTAGGTCTAATAAATCTCTTCTGTTGCAAATCCTTCAATTACTCTTTTAGTTCTTTTAACTCCACTGGGACCATTCTATAAGGAGGGATTGATACAAATTGAGTGTCGGGCAAACGATCTATGCCAAAGTCTATGTCTCTTTTGGGAGGAACACTGGGCAACTCTTTGGGGAACATATCCGGAAATCATTGACTGTGGGGACTGACTCAAGAGATGGACTTTTTAATGTGACATCTCTAACCCTCACTAAATGATAGATTCTCCCCTTAGAAATCATTTTATGAGCTTTGAGATAGGAGATAAACCGACCTTTACATGAAGAACTGCCACCCTTCTACTCAAGAGTAGGCTCATTTGGAAATTGAAACATGATACTACAAGTTTGACAAACCACGGAAGCATAAGACGCATGCAACCACTCCATCTTGAGTATAACATCAAAATCAACCATGGAAAGCTCTACTAAATTAGAAGGAAAAATTTTATGCATGATGGACGTGGGACAACCTCTATAGAACTTTTGTGTAACAAGAGACTTACCAATGGGAGTGCTATTTGAAAGGCTTAACAAGAGTTTTGGGATATGCATGAAATCTATTAGCAAGAAATGGTGTGACAAAAGACAAATTTTTCTGCGGATCTAAAAGTGCATAAGCATCAAAATCACAAACTTTTAACATACCGATAACCACATCCGGGGCTTCCTCCTCTTCTTGGCGGCCATGAAGGGCATAAAATCTATTAGCTTTTGGGGCTCCTTGTACTTGTCCACCTTGGCATTGGGTCCTTTTATTCCCACTTCTACATTTTTTTGCATGGTGGCCGGTCTTGCCATATTTGTAACAAACATTCAATCCAGATAGACGTTCATCCTTATGAGGCTTTCCACAATTTACACAATTTGGAGAATCTTGTGCACCCGAACCTCCTTGGGGATTTTGGTTGGACCTCTTATCTTTGTTGAAAATGGGAGGAGGAGTACTGGATGAACCTTGATTCACTTTCCTTTGACCACTTTGGAATTTCCCATGACCACCTCCCCTTTGGTGGGAGAATCCACCACTATCCATCCTAGCTCTTTTGGAGTTTCTTTACCTCTACCTTAATTTCTCATCCTCAATTTGTTCTGCATAGGTCAGTCGGCGGGGATGTCCATTTCTTTGATGAACATAGCCGTCTTGCAATCTTTGGAGACAAATTTTGAGACACCGGATATGAATTTGCTCATCCTATCCGTTGGATCTGCTACCATAAATGGGACATACCGGATATGAATACTCTCTCATACTCACGTAACCTATATTGAGGTTTATGAGCTCTTGCAATTTATCTTCTGTCAACCCCAATGGAAAGAATCTATCCAAAAAATGCTTCCTTAAACTCTTCCTATCCAACTCGGCCTTCTTCTGCACCTCTTTCCTCAACCCATTTGTCGTACCAATCCTTTGCCGCCCCTTTTAATTGGTAGGCCACAAGCTTGATCTTCTCCTTTGATGGAACACCCATGAAGACCACGATTCTATAAGCCTCATCAAGAAACTTTACCGGGTCCTCATCAATTTGATCTATGATACTCTGACGAGTTCATTCTCACAAAATCCCAAACTTTTGTTGCTGGTGTAGGTGCTTGGGGAGGAATTGCAACCTACTTATTCATTTAGTTGGCTAAGATTTAGGCCAACATGGTGAAAATGGTTCTAAACACCACATGAGTGACACCCTTCTTTCGATGCATAAGAGGGGCTTGATCTTCGGCCACATCCCTTGGCAAAGGTGCTCTTCTTGGTGGAATTATCTAGAAATAGAAAAGAGGACATTGTTAGTTTGGGAAATAATCTTAGATACTTCTAATGACACAACATGAATCATACAGAAGTGAATGATTTCCTAAAATGCCTCATAGCCTCCTACTCATAGTTATGGCGCGCTTGACAACCATGAACAAGACTCTACTCGACGCAGTGTTTCGGATTTTCAAGAACTATTTATAAACCTAGTGTTCTGATACCAAACATTTCATGACCCAAGCCTAGGCCCTAGGTGCGACATGCCAAATGGGAAACCCAAAGGTAACCCAAACAAGCTTCTTAGCATATCTTATGCACATCCTTGGTTGCGAAGTATAATACAAGCATTATATAGTCAAACTAAGGGGATTAGGGACTTAGGACTCAAGCTACGGGAAGAAAGGGCATGACACTTTCCATCAATCAATCTCATCAAACAATATTAAAGGAAGGAAACAAGGGTCGCACTCTATGGGGAAAATGGACTTAGGATATTTCACTGTCTCATAATCAACATCATACTCTATAATATACAAGAGATAAGGGCTGAGAGATAAGTGTCTATAGTAGCTTAGACATAACATAGTGCACACATAGTATAAGTGTCCAACATCTCTAAACATGAGTAGGATGGAGGCCAAGACATGTCCCAGACTCATCATCAAAATATGAAGTAAAGTAATAATGTCTCAACATAGCAAGCTAGATAGAAAATGGGTATTGCCCTCGAACTAGAGGACTCACCACAATCCAATGTCTCCAAGAACCGAACTAGCCACAAGGAGGTGGATGAGAAATTGCTCCGATCCCTATATAGTTAGATCATGTAGGTTAAAAATTATGAATTAGTATATTGAATGTACTAGTGTGTGGGATGCAATGCAACAATAGATGATACGCTACATAGTGAAGATGCATGATCATATACAATAGAAATAAGCTCAATATGACATGCATGAGTAATGATTTTATGAAATCAAACATGGAAGGTAAAAAAATAACATGTCATCATATATATGTGGGAGGTGACCATAACCAACATATAAGACCATGCGAGCTACTATATGGAATCCAATGAACTCCATCTATTGGGAAAAGGGGAATCTACTTGCCAAGGCAGAACTCCATAAACTTGCACATGCATATTTAGTGAATAAAATGACCTACATGGATCCACTAGCTTACCCTACGAGGGCTCCTATGATGGCACATAGTTAATGAGACAAAGAATTGCTACTAGAGTTCCCTTACCGAGCCCCACCTCTATGTCCCATTCGGTGCTAAGTCGTTCCCACAAAATATATTTCAAAACATATGCATAATCTTATTCATTCATATACTTCTAACATTGTATTATCTCGTAAAGAGTAGCTTATTAAACTTAAGATCCATCGTGAGAATTATCCTTATCACAAGGGGAGCAGTCTTTTGGTGGGAATTCTCCCTATCACCATCTTTAATATTCATAAGAGGGATTCATAACTTTCATAAACTTGTAATTGAACTCTCATAATTTGAAAGTCATACTTCATTAGAAACTTGATATAAAAATTCGGTGAGTTCAATGCATGTAGGATATAAATCATGTAACTCAAGAGGACTATGCATCTATATAGTGAAAATCATCAATCTAAAGCATTCTTAGGCACCCCCGCAATCTTTTATATCATCTTTTAAAACTTAGACATGCTAACATGAAATTCCTTTATAAAATCATCAACTTCATCGTTACTCATGGTATCATAACATTCATAATTTTGAAGATAATAAAGTAGATCATTATATAATACCCTTGAAAGGAAAGCCTGCAATTCAACTCAATAGATGATAATTCTCAAAATATTTTATGCACAATAAGAGCAATAAGAGATACTATAAGAAATTAACCATAAATTTTGGAGAGATTAGTAGAAAGGATTTTGGAACTCTATGGGTGGAAGAATCCATGGATGAAAGAACCCACACCCCTTAATGTCTTGAAACATGAAGAAGAGAACTTGAAGAACCTTGTGGGAATCACCTTGAAGTTTGATCTTCAATGGGTGAACTTGAAATCTTAAGAACTTGGAAGCTTTTGGGAAGATGAATAATGGGAGGTTTTTGAGAGAGTTTGAGAGAGATTTAGGAAAAATGAGAGGATTTACTGGGATTTACGCATATAAGGGTGTTGGGATATGTCCCAATTCCCCTCACTTAATTCTGAAAATTTTCGAAAAAATTTACAGATGTGATGAACAAGTAGGCACGCGGACTTGCTCCCGTTAAGATCATTTTTGCACGAAGTTTAATTTCCCCCATTTTGACCTAGAAGTTTAGGTTACTTTTGTACTATCTGTAACTAACTCCGCGATGCAGATTCGTCGCACACTTTTCTGGTTAAGGAAAAATCAATCAAAAAATTAGCTTTCGATATAGTTGATCTAAATATTGAAGGAGACCTGTTTCCTACACAATTTTGCCTCCTAAAAATGAATACAAACTCGGATTGGCTGAAAAATATATGAAAATTTTGATATTCAAGAAATACACCATAAGAACATTCCGAGTCGCGTGGGAGGTGTTATACCATACAACATGTCTAGAATTTAAGCATTACAAAGCAAAGAATTGAAGAAAGGGTGAAAAATAATTTATAATTCAAGCATATAATCTCCACTCTATTGGTGTGTGATGAGGAATTGTTTGCTCCAGGTTACGCCTAAGCTCTCAATCTCAAGATTTGATCAATTCTCTGTGATATGATGATGAACGGATGGCTGAGGCATGTGTGTATATTAAACTTAGGGTAAAAATGTGAAATCTCAATCTGCCTAGACACCTGATACTTTTACTCTTTGCGTTTGTAAGGGTTCAATTGTGATCACGATGTCAACATTCATTAAAGCTCTACATTCATGGATGGATACACCATGTTGGTAGGGTACAACTGAAATATACTCCACGTTTGTGCCTGGATTTCCCATGTTTGGGATAGTCAAGTGCGCCCTACTCCACATTCGTGGGTCAATTGACTGCATTTGTAGAGTACAAAGATGCTGCCAAATATAAATTCTCTATTTCAACTTAATTGACCACATTCATGGAGTACAAAGATGCTACCAGATTTAAATTCTCTATTTCGAAGTCCATTTTTTCTAATTTTGCTTCAAATTCCATTCTTTTCATCAAAATTCCTTGTAAGCTAAAAATTCCTGAAATAAACATAATTTAAAGGATAATCAGCCTCAAATTCTACAATAACAATGCAAAATCCATAAGAAAAGTACTCCAAATGTGTGTAAATTGCCCATGGATCATTGATTGAGAAGCTGGATCATCAGTAGGACTTTTAGAACCCTCATATGCTTCACCTTCAGATCCCAACCAAGAACTGTTGAGGGACCCTTCCCAGTCGTTATCATGGGTACCAATTATAAGGCCCTAAAATTTGAAAAGAGAAAACAAGTGATATTTTTTGAAATAGGACAACTAAAACTCACCGAGTGGCTCAACAACGCGTGAAAGGCATTCAATATCTCACTAAATTGGCTGGTAACTTGCCCATTGATTCTTAAAGTTCTGCTCGAGGATTAGGCTTGGTGATTTTATGACTTGGATCAGCAAGCTGAGTGAACACGCCTAATAGTTCTAAACTTAGGCTCAGAAGAGGTGAGAAAGTTGGCAAGAAAAAGAGCCAATGGCGACTTACTGAGTCAAGTTGCCGAGCTAAGGGATCTCTCCCACTTTTTTTCGAGAAAATCCCCAAAGAACTCATGAAATTTACATGTGGTGAGGCAGAGATCGATGACACATTGATTAGGTCGGTGAAATGGCTCTGAGAGTTATTTTTTAAAGATTATTTCAATCTTTCCCTATTCGGTTACCCCTTAACTACATCATTTTGTACCTATATATCCCCTTATAGAAGTTGGTACCTTTTTAATCACCCTATTTACAATCATTCTTTGTAAATCACAAAATCATATCAAAACTATTGCTCTCCAAGGATCTTCATCAAGTGAAAGATAGGCTTCTTCAAGGTTTCTAAAATTTTCTTTACTCTCAAGCTTAGGATTTACTCAAAGTTTGTTATTATTCTCCCATGAATTCATTTCATACATAGAGTCCAAATGTTTTTGAGTTTTTAAATTCGATTTCTTCTAAAGTTCAACAAGGGTTTTATAATTCTTCATTAGACTATTGCAATTATGCTTTCATTCAACATTGTTGAGTTAATTATGCATGAATTGAATTTAATTATATATTTCAATGTCTTCCAATCAAGTTCCTCTCAATATGATCTAGAGTTCATAAAATTGATTATGGGTTCTTTTAATTGTGATTCAATTGAAATTGTTTTACATGATCATGCATGATTTTATTTTAGTTACATGATTTTAAATTTTTTGTTTATGATCCCATGCAAATTGTACTATTTTTCAATATGAGATATAACCATGAAAATTTAAGGATTTCATGCAGCTTTTGTAAGATCGATGAATTAGGATTTATAAAGTCTCTTAAGAAAGAATTAATGATGGTGAGAAATTATTCACATATTCAAAATGGGATAAGTACATTCTCATATAGTTTCAATCAAAGTTTTAAAGTTATACTCACCTACTCATGAATTCGAGATGTTGATTAGTATAATTCTAACATTTATCGAATCAAAGTTTAATAAACTACTCTATTATGATAAATTGATAAAATCAGATTCGGTAATTACTCATTTCTTTTCTCCTTGATTTACTTATGGAACTATGATTTACTATTTTATTAGGATTTAACTTAGCACTGAGAGGGGTTTGAGGTGGGGTTTAGTCAAAAACCTCAAAAAAGTGACCCAAGGAACTCCTAGTAGCAACCTATAGTGCAAAACCACAAGCAATTATAGAGGAATATTTAGGTGTAGCTAGTAGATTCACATATAGCATATGATGGTGATGTTCTCAAGGAGTCTACCTTGGCAAGTAGGCTGCACTTTCTTCAATGTAGGGTTAACATCAAGATTCCATATTGTTGCTTGCACAATCTTATTGCTGGCAATGGTTCATATCCTGCACATGACTATGACTTCTATTTACTTGTGTGTTTTTAAAAGTTTTATTATAATTATTGAATTACATTGACCTTGTTCATGTTTTACTTTTGCATTTTCAATGATTTACTTATCATGTTATTTTCCTTGGTCAATTTTATATCATGATATTTACTTTATTGCATTATTCATATACTTAGTACATACAAAGTACTAAAATATACTCTTTTTCCCCTACGTTATATTATAATGTAGGGTTTGATGAGCCTCCTTGTCCACCCCATGGCTAGCTTGGATCATGGACCTAAAGTACTTGTCGTGAGTCTATATGGTTTGAGGGAGAATTCTTAATGTCTTTCCTTTTATGCTTGGACTATTTCACTTTGTTTTTGCTTAGGTGATCTAAGGCTTGTCCTATGCCCTCATTTTAGTTCACAAGCTTGTTACATAAAGTTTATGATATATCCTATTGATATGAGCCTTGATTTGGGGTCTACTTCAATTGTTAGACTTTATGATTTAGACTTAGTCTTCTGTACTCTTTTATGTCTCAATGTTTTACTTATCTTATACACGCGGTGAATGCTAAGAGGCTTTATTGGAGTCCTTTGAGGTTCTAATCACGTGTCACGTCTAGGGCCTGGCTTGAGTTATGATAAACTTGGTATTTGAGTACAAGGTTTAAAATGTCCTAGAGAGTCCAACATCTCTATGAAATTTCTTAAAATTGGATCCTTTAATCACCAAATTTGAGTCTAAAATGAGGAAGAAATCGCCCTTTAAAGATCATGCAATGGTTGAGTTTGTCCAAGTCCAAAAATACAATGAATCCTTGAGCCTCGCTATAGCGGCCTAAGTAATAGATATTACGACCCCTCCCCATAGAGGCGGGCCTTGTTATAGTGAGCCACGGGTCACTATTGCAATACCTGCCCCCTGCACAGGTGTCACTTCAACGATGCCCTAGTAGCCATAAGGAGGTTAAGGCTGCTATAGCAACGACACCAGGTATCAGTTGAGGTAACTGAGCAATGACTGATGAAAACCCAATAACTCCTTAGGAGTCAAATAGGTTTAAAACCCTATACAAGGGGTTGCTTGATAATCTCCCCTATCTTTAAAGTAGCTTGTGCACTACAGTTGTTGCCACTAAACAACGAAGCCAGGAGTTGAAGGAGTGACTTGTTCCCTCAAGCTCAATTTTGGAAAGTCTATCCCTACTATTAAGCTATTTCTGCTTGCTAGGGCAGTGGCGAAGCACTGCTGAGCAATTTTTCCCAACTTCTAATTTTTATGGGATACTCAGAATTCATTTGAGACCCTGTGAATGCAAACAAACTATACTACCCTACAAAAATTGACATTTTGAATTCAATGGCGTATCAAAATTTCCATATTAGGTCGTTTTGATTGAATGTGGGTCCCACTCTCATGATCATATTTTGGATATTTCCACCAGGGGTTTGGAACAATCATGGAAGCCTCAATAATTGGATAAAAAGGTCAATCTAGACCAACTTCAAGATTTTAGAACTTAATCGTGCTGTCGGAATTTTTACTTAGGTATGTTTTCCAAAAGTGTTGATCAAAGTCAATCTTTGGTCAATTCAGAAGGCTAAAATGAAAAACTCAGTACAAACTCACACCGAAAGCCTCGATTCTCGAGCTGACCTTGCTTTTGGCCTAATTTAGCCATTTCGTAGCTAATGAGCTATTTGATTTTTTTTGAGGCCATTTACCCACATTTTGTGCAAAAACCAAAATTTTAAGGTATAAGGCCTTCCAAAACACAGAAAACTGCACAACTGCCTAACGAATCGGGTTACCAGTGCGAGCAGGTCACAAATAACCTGGGATTGATATAGGAATGCTCTAATGGTGAAAAATAACACGATAAGGGTAAAATGACTCAGAGAGTTATTAGAACATCCACTTCAAAAAGAACTTTTGTCCGTGAAAGCAAGGATAAAATTGTACCTAAGGGCTCAAATAAGTTGCAATACGGCTCCCATATTTCTTGCTCGATCTCCTAAGTAGCCTTCCACTGGACGGTGTCTCCATTGAACCTTAACAACTAGTATAGATCTGGAGCAAAGCTGGTGAGCATCTCTGGCTAATATGACCATGGTTTCCTTTATATAAGTCAGGCAGTCATCCAAATCAACTGTGTCATACTGAGCATGGGAGATTTATATGGAATGTACTGGTGCAACATAGAAACATTAAACCCTAGATGAATAGGTGAAAATGCTGGAGGCAGGGCCAACTCATATGCAACCTCACCAACCTTCCTTAATATCTCAAATGGTCCAATATACCTAGGCTAAGCTTTCCACGCTGACAAAACCTCATCCCTCCCTTCAAGGGAGATACCCATAGAAATACTCAGTCACTAACACTAATTGATAAAGGGTGGTGCCTGTGGTCTACATAACTCTGATGGTGGCTTTGTGCTTTCATCAATCTATCTTGAATCACCCAAACTTTGGCTAAATCATCCTGAAGCTAGTCTGCACTGTGTGGCCTAGGCTCAGACAACTCAAACCAACCAACCGTGTGCAACAATGCTACCATATATGGCCTTGAACGAGGCTATCTTAATACCCAAGTGGTAGCTGTTGTTGTACGCAAACTATGCTAAGGGAAAAAACTGGTCCCACTGAACCCCAAACTCTGACACACAGGCCCGCAACATATCCTCCAGGACCTAAATAGTATGCTCCAATTATCCATCTGTCTGGGGTGAAATGCTGTGCTGAGATTCACTCAAGTGCCTAACTCCCCTTAAAAATCTCTCTAGAAGCTAGGTGTGAACTATGGCCCTTGGTTTGAGATAATAGACACGAGCATCCCATGTAAGCACACTACCTCATGAATATAAACTCAAGCTAGTCGCGCTGCACTGTAAGTGGACAACATTGGGAGGAAATGGGCAGACTTGGTCAATCGATCTATGATGACCTATATACTATCAATGCCACCCAAATTTTCGGATAACCCTGTCACAAAATCCATTGTAATATGCTCCTATTTCCACTCAAGAATGGTAGTCTCTAAAATTCCTGACCAGGCTTTTAATACTCGATCTTTACCTGCTGGCAGCTAAGGCAATGTGATACATAGTCTTAGATATCTTTCCTCATATCGTACCACCAGTAATGCTGCGTCCAATCATGATACATCTTGAGGGTCCCTAGATGGATATAATATCTAGAGTCATGGGCCTCGCAAAAAATAAGCTGAATTAAGTCCCTAACTCTAGGAACACATAGGAGCCTATCATACCACAACACCCCATCCGAATCAATAGATTCCCGTACACACTCGCTTTATAGCAGTAACTCTTGAAGCTCAACAAGGGCCTCATCCTTAAACCATCGGCCTCAAATATGATAAAGCAAAAATGAATGGGCCCTAACAAAGGCCAACAATCATCCAAAGTCTGAAAGATCCATCCTAACCATCATGTTAGTTAAAGACTAAATGTCCGAAGCCAATGGTCGCTCTATAACTGGGAAATAAGCTAGGGTGCCTATACTCTTCTCCTTCCAACTCAAGGCATATGCTTCCACATTCGCCTTGTCCATATGATAGAGGATAGGAAAATCATAGTCTGCAAGGAGCTCACTCTAACGCCGCTATCAGGAATTAAGGTATATCGGGCTAAAAATGTATTAAAGGTAGTGATGGTCCTTATAGATCACATAATGAACCCCGTATAGATAGTGCTACCATATCTTGAGTGCAAAAACTACAACCACCCAACTCTAGATCGTGAGTGGGGTAGTTGCACTCATATGGTGTCAACTTTCAAGAGGCATAGGCAATGATTCTACCTTGCTACATCAAAATATACCCTAAACAAACATCAGAAGTATCACAATAAATCATAAAGCCCATGCCCTAAACTAGAAGGCTAAAGATAGGTATGGTGGTGGGTAACTCTTTGAGCCTTCAAAAGCTTATTTCACACTCCTCAAACCACTTAAAAAAGACAACCTTAAAGGTCAAACGGGTAAATAGGACAATAATAGTAGAAAAGCCCTCAACAAAGCATTGGTAATACCCATCCAAACCAATTAAAATCCATATATCCATGACCTACGTAGGGCTAAGCTAGTCCCTAATGGCCCCAACCTTGAGTGGATCAACCATAATGTGCTCCTTGGACACCACATGCTCCAAGAATGTCACTTACTCCAACCAAAACTTGCACTTTAAGAACTTAGCATAAAGATGATAATCTCTCAATGTTTGGAGCACAATTCTCAAGCACTTGACATGCTCATACCTTCTTTGCAAGTATAGTAAGATATGATTTATTAATACGATCATGAAGGAGTCAAGATAAGGCCTAAGTGAGCGACCCTGTGTTTCTCGTCTTCCATAATATACATAGTGTGGCATGTTATATAAGGTGCGTATGATTTTATATAGTACCCAAGGATAATAAAGATTTCAAATGGGTGGTAATATCAAATACTTAAAGTTTTAAGTCAAAGGAATCTCGTAAACACATATTCAAGATTAAAGAAATGGCCCGAGTGGTACCTCGCCCTTTTCGAAAGGTTTAAATTATGTTTAACTTTTTAGATGGGACTAATTGTGTATAATTTTCTCATAATGGACTGTTAAGGGGCATATTAATATCACAATGGTCAAATATTAAGTTTTGGAAGCAAGAAGTTGCAAGACAAATGTTTGCAAAAGTTACGGGAAATTTCTTTACAAAATCTTTCTTAAATTTGGGTCAAATGTCTCAGACCACATATCCCAAAATACAAGGGTTTAAAGGGGTCATAACCTATAAAATTGATGATTTATGAGTCTAGTTTGCAATGCACAAAACCAATCGATTTTGGAATAATAAGTTATGGCAGTTTTACCATGACTGCCCAAGCAAAAACCTGGTTAGTAGACCTGGTCGGGTCTAGACAACTTATAAGTCTGCTAATCCAACATCTTAAAGCTCCAAACATTTCACTTCTACTCCAAAATAGTTAAGGAACAAAAGAGATTGCTCCCATAAGGTCCTTGAGCAATTTATATAAGTGTTTTACATTTTTACCGTTAAAATTCACCTCGTGCCTAGAAATGGGTACCTTACGCTTTGCAATTATTTTCTCCTCCTATTAGCTATGTTTGGAGTTACTTTTGGTAGGTAGAAATTAGGTGTTCTTTATATTTATTCTAGCGTTATAGATGGTTTGTTCAGGCAATAATCTTGGGGATCTTTTATGATCGTTTTTACAATATTTTATTGATGTTTCATTGCTTTAAGGGTATATGGAAAATTTGCCGATTTATGATCAATTTTGGGCTTTTTATAAGTGGATATAAGTTGCATATATAGTGATTTTGAAGCTTAGAATGTAAGGAACAACTCTCGTGAAGAAACTTTGGGCATTTGGACATTGTTGGAAAGATTTGTTAAGACTAAGCTCCATCCATCCTTTTAGCACAAAATCTAGGAAATTTCCAAAACATCAAATGCGATATTTGACTTCTATTGCTGGGAAGACTTTTTGTAGAAGGCATGGGATCGCAACTGTATTATCTTAATAATGATATTGTATTGATATTCTATTTGTTCGCTTAAACTAGACATTTAGTATCTATGTATCAATTTATCAGTTTTTTTGACTATCAGTCCATGTGTTTGAGGTGTTGCTCTTCTTGGTGTAGTGTCACTATAAATAAAGTCAGATTATGAGGAAAATGTAGTAGTCATAATCAGTCCTTTTTCGTCACTAAAACCATATTTAAACAAGTTAAAAACTAACACTTTGATTTCTAATAATTCCAGTATAATGCTCTTGTTTAAACTGCTAAAGCACTTTTTTTTAAAAAATACTTTCTTTTACCAATTGACATGGAACCAAGCATCATGTGAAGCACCTTTATGAACTTTCTTAAAGTTAAAGCTTCATTCTAAATGATGAGTGAAGTTCCCAAACTTATTCAAAAGACATATAAGATCCCACGAGTCATGTGTATATGCTACGACAATGATTATGATGCTATGAGAATATGTGAACCAATGAGTCAAAATTGGCTAAATTATTGCTATGGGCTACTATGTGCATTCAATATTCATATCATACATCATTTTATACATGGACTTCGAGCTATAATCGGAGGTATGAGACCTATTTGCCTAAATGATTATATATATGTATATTGCACATATGGCCACATGTTGGCATATATGATGCCGGTTAGCTACTGGAAAGGACCACCGTTGCTAGAATTTTATTTGGGAATGTCATGCATTCGCATCTATATATATGTATTCATGACATACGATTACTCCAACACACCATGCATAATTGATCACTAGAAGTTTGAGTGTTGGCCATGAATCCGAGTTTTGATTATAGGTGGTATTTCTAATACCTTTTTTTTATCACGGTTATCTATGATTTTACTTCTGCCTTACATACCAATACATGTTTATTCATACTAACGTTCTGTTGCTTGGGGACAATGTATTTTGCTTCGCGCGTGCGGGTTCAGTTAGGGATTTTGATCGATCTCCCCACTAGGAGCCTACTTTAGCTATGAGTTAGTAAGCCCTACCTCTTCTTGGAGCTTTCACTGGATGCCTACTTTTTATTGTACAATTTGGTATTATCCGGCCCCTATCCTAGTAGTGTTAGTGACACTCTTAGATACTATTTTAGACATGGTATTTTGGGTTAGTTTTGTAGCTTTTAGGCTCCCGCTATAGGTTTGGCATGTATATGTATGTGTATGCGCATGTATCTCCCTATTTGCAACCCTGTCACCTAGCTAGTGCTTTATAATTTTGGTTTCTCTACCTTGGTGTAAATAACTTATTGTTGACAGGTCATGACCAAGATGGTCCAAGCATAGTTTTCCAGATGTTATGCTGCCCGATCCTTTAACCCCTAGTTTAGTTAGCTAGTATGTTCAGTGGCTTACTCGACCAATGATGATTTCGAGTTCCAGTCGCATCTCCCCTTTTTTTTGGGGCGTGACACTAAGAACCTGAGTCATCAAGTCCATGAAGGAGCCAGTGTAATTTGTAAGCCCAAAATACATCACTAAGAACCTGAGTCATCAAGTCCATGAAGGAGCCAGTGTAATTTGTAAGCCCAAAATACATCACCAAAAACTCAAAGTTGGTATAACGGGTATGAAAGATTGTCTTAGCAACATCAACTGCCCTAATCCTCAACTGGTGATACCCGAATCTTAGGCCAATCTTAGAGAACACACTGGAACCCCAAAGTTGATCAAATAAGTCATGAATCTGAGGCAGGGGTAATGGTTCTTCACCATTACCTTATTATGCTGCCTATAATCTATGTACATCCGTAAGGTTTCATCTTTTTTCTTAACAATCCGGACAGGAGCACCCCATAGCGATACACTCGAATGAATGAACCCCTTACCCAAGAGGTCCTCAGCTGAACACTGATCTCCCAAAACTCTACAGGAGCCATCCGATAAGGAGTGACTAAGATGGGCTTAGTGGCGAGTTCCAAATCTATGGAAAAATCAATATCTCTCTTCAAAGGTAGGCCAGACAGGTCGATAGGGAATACTTGAATGAATTATCTGAGCAATAGTACATAATAGATAGAAATAGGCTCAATAGAAACATGACGAACATAAGCTAAGTAAGCTAAACACCTTAAAGAAACTCTCTGCTGGTCTTGCATAGAAGATATGACCCCGTTAGTGTGCGAGAATACTAGGCAAAGCTAAATTAATAGTCTTGGAATTGAAGTCCAAGACTATATGATGCAAAGATAACAAGTTCATGGCCAAAATGACATCTAAATCTAATATATCAAGCAAAATAAGATCGACCGTGTATCATGCTCCTGAATAATCACCACACGAGATCTACATACCTGATACTATGCTAAAGAATCCGCTATAGGGGTCTAAACACACAACGAAACCTTTAAAAACTCTGAATCAATAGCCAAATCGGGGGAAAATACATAGAGATATAAGAGAAAGTAGAACCTGGATCAAATAAGGCTGGAACAGCCTGTTGGCATATAAGGATAGTACTTATGATGACATTATCCGATACCTTAACCTCCGCCTTTGCTAGGGCAGCATAAAAGTTGTCCTGTCGGCCTCCTCCTTAGTCCTTTGACCTATCGCCTATCTTACCTCCCTGGCCCCACTCCTGATCTGCACCTCCTCGGCCCTGCATCTGGGCTCTATCTCTACGATCCTGAGTCTGACCTCTGCCTCTGAGTGGAGGTGGAATATATGATATGCACCTAGATAGCTGTGGAATATCTTGGTGCCAATGGTCAAATGACCCGCAAACATAACACCCAAAGACTAAACGCCCTATGGTGTCCCGACCACGATAAGTAAGTAATGAATCTGATCTCTGTGAGTTCTGTCCAGGGCTAGGACCACCTTGGTGAGTCTGGCTTCCCATTGAAGCGGGTACGGCTACCTGAATAGGCCAACCAGACTGGCACTGCAAAAGTCTTCCCCAGGGAAATCTTTGGCGAAACCTATCATAACTGTCCCTGCCCCTGGCCAGGAAACCATTGTACCTACCATGATGCCTAGCTTTCTTATCACTTCCCTCTTGGGCAATGCAACGTATGTGCTCCATTATTTGGGCATGGTCAACTACATCTAGAAATGAGTGATCGGCTGAGACTAGGTGCTCTGTATCCACCCTCAACTAGAATCTCAATCCACGTACAAATAACTAACTCTCTCCTTCTCAGTAGGCAAGATCATAGTGACGTATCCAGACAACTGATGAAATTAGGCCTCATACTCTGAGACTATCATAGTACGTTGCTCCAATCATGTAAGTTGGTCCCATAGGTAGTCCTTGACGCTCTGGGGATGTAGTTTCCCAAGAAAGTCACAGAAAACTCATCTAAGATACCGGAGGCAATCTGACTGGTCGAGTCTATTGTAGGAGTGCCACCATGCCTAGTTGGCCCATAGAATTGGTGGGCAGTGAAGTTGGCTCCTCTATACTCCACAAGGCCTAAAAACTATAGCTACTCACGACAAGTAGTCAGAAACTCCATGGATTCCTCTGCGGTGGCTCCCTAAAATATGGGGGGGGGGGGGGGGAGGTGATAATCTCTAGAATATCCTCGACATCTTTTGCTCCTACAGTGGCATAGCGCTCTCTAGAGAGGTTGGCTGGAGTGCAATAGGTGGTGGAGGTAGCTAATCCCCAGGGACTGGTGAGAAAGGTTTGTCCTACAATACTAGCATATCTAGAACTGGAGCGGAGGCCTACTATATGCCCCTTAAGGCGGTCAAAAGCTATAAAATAGCTTCCTGTATGACTTGGGGCATAGATGGAACTGCTAGAGGCTTTGCGATGGTGGCCCCTATAGCTATGGAAGGATAGGGGCATCCCAATGCTCCACCACTAGGTCTGATGATGCATCTCTATCCCTACGTCGGGGTCTACCTCTATGAGCCATAAATTGCAATAGAGCAAAATAAGTGAGATTTCAAGGAACCAATAAGATACATGTTGCATGAAAGGATACAACATAGAGAACAATTCCTAATTGACATCCTGTAGCTTCCCGAGGATAGGCCATAGACGTCTTCACACCAATCCATACGACTTTACTGGATACTCTGCACCAATGAGAGTAATGAACCTAAGGCTTTGGTACCAACTTGTCATGACCCAATTTCTTAGGCTGTAATGCTACCTACCATAACTCAATGATAGGCAAGCCGATCTGTTACCTGGAACTCTAAGTAATGGGTGTAGGGGGAATCAATAGGGTCTAACCAAATAACATAAATATAGAGAAACAAAGACAGAACAAACGGATAACACATAAACATAAATGTACAAGAAACCCTTCTAGAACCTTAAAGTCACTAATATAGAGCTGTTATACAAGAAAACAAGGGGTACAAGTCCCAAAAGTGGGTAAAATATTCAAAAATTTCTGGTTAGTCTCAAAATATACATAAAAGATGGGCCATTAAGCTGAAAGAGACATAATATATAATCCAAAAGTGTCGATTCTTACCTTGGTCTATGATGAAGGCTGCATCTAGCTTGAGAAATCAACACTCGTGACTGGTGCTTGGACCAGAATCACGAAAGTAGATGCATAGTATAGTATAAGTACGAGGAAAATAGGTACTCAGTAGGCATCATAGGCCGATTGAGTAGGAAAGGTAAAAGAAATTTGAAAAGGAGGAATACACCTAAAAATATAGACAAAATAGGATAAAGAAGAAAAACAATTATCTATATACGATCGAGAGGCTAAACAAATAACTATGCCAGAAGAAGAAAAACAATTATCTATCATACGATCGAGAGGCTAAGCAAATAACTATGCCAGCTGCACCCAACCGGGCCTACGAAAGCCTGACCAGGTTAGCGGAGAATGAATACAAGAGTCCCAAAAGGAACAAAACTGCCACACTAAACTCTATAATACCAAACCACCCTAATCAAGATCATCCAAGGGTAGAAGACTTTAGTTTCCGGGCTCCAAGACCGGGACTACCACTACTCGGATGCTTGCTCGATAAGTGATGGGGCCAAGGCCGAGACTACTACAACCTAGATGCTCACCAAATACAAAAGAGGGTCATGGCCAGAACTACTACTACTCGGATGCTCGCCAAATGTATAGTGGGGGATGAGGCCAGGACTACTACTATCCGTATGCTTGCCAAATATATAGAGGGGGCTAGGCCGGGACTACTAGTACCTGGATGCTCGACAAACTTAATCGGAGCTATCCAACTTCTCTTCTCTTCCATTTGTGCGGTAAAGGTTATCAGGGATCACTTTTCACAATGATCTGAAACTGGTGCAGCCACCCTATTTATCAACCAGAAGTCAGAAATGACATAATACGGGTCTTAAGGTTCACCTACTCAACCTCATCTGCTATTCCATGATACAAGGATCTAGGCTCGCTAATAGAGGCTGGGGCATCTAAAGCAAGTTTTGATATCTTATACTAAGGTCATTATGCTTCACAATACTACAAGTAGGAATCCAATAATAATAAAGGTAGGCTATGAAGAAAAAATTGACGTCACAAGCTCCCAATTATGCCAAGTGCCCAAAGGGACCTACAACATGCTTCAAATAGTGAAACTTATAACCGATCTACTCAAACACAACCATTTCAATACTTCACATACTATCATAACCCAGATTCTATAAGGAACGGAGCTACTAACAAAAATTCAATCTAACAAGTTATAGTAAATGACTACAATTACCTGATTTTACCAACTAGGCCTATAACAAGAATTCTAATTCCAAAAATAAGAAACTAACTTCCTTGCAAAAACTTCCAATTAGAGCAACATGACTTCACACTAAATTTCTCAATCTAAAGAAAGGGAAGGCGTAACCTATTTGTAGGCTGACCACACACGTTCTGATTCAATTTGCCATGGCTTTTCCTTTCCATGCGGCCTCCGAACAATGCTACGCTGTTAAGAATAGACTGACAATGTCATTACAGCCGTTTAGAAATTAAAATCACAAAAAATAAAGACAAACCAATTTTGGACTTAAAATGGGGAATGTGGGACCCACACCTGAAGTTCCAGAATTGGCCCCAAAAATTTGTCCCTAATGTTATTGTCACCTCAATTAACATTACAAAAATTGAATTTGGGTTGGAAACCAACACAAACAAATAGTTAACAAAAATTCCAAAAATTAAGCTACAAGGTGATGAGATGGTAGAAGCTATGGGCGGAGAAATTACCAAAAATAGGTTCTACATTCCAAATAAACCACCCTATGATGATTCTCATGAAAAACCACCAAAAATAGAGCCAAGAATCGCTAAATATGGATAATCATAGATCAAGAAATTACCCTAAAAAAATACCCAAAATCACCATTTCTAAAATACACATAATAGAAGTTATCACCACAAGTTCTACCTGAACAAAGCCTCCAATCAACTTTTCGATGTCTCCAATGCGTTCTCTATGAAATTTCCTTGAAATTGGACCCTTGAATCACCAAATTTGAGTCTAAAATGAGGAAGCGATTGCCCTATTAAGGTCATACAAATGGCTAAGTTTGTTCAAGTCAAAAAATATAAAGGATCTCAGGCCTCGCTATAGAGATCCAAGTGGTCGATATTGTGGCCCCTCCCTATAGAGGCGAGCCTCTCTATAGCGAGCCAGTAATCACTACAGCAAAGCCGTTATAGTGAGCTAGAGGTCATGATAGCAAAACCGCTATAGATATCGAAGGTCTTCTATCATGATACCCATCCTCTTGCACAAGTGTTGCTTTAGCGATGCCACTAGTTATCAGCTGAAGTAACTGATTTTCCCAACTTCAAATTTCTAACGAGGTACTCGAAATTCATTCAAAATCCTGTGGATGCAAATGAACTATGCTACCCCAGCAAATCAAAATTCCAAATTCAATGGTACAGTCATAATTTTTGTATGAGGTCATTTCAATGGAATGTTGGTCCCGCTCCCATAGTCATTTTTACATATTTCCACTGAGGGGCTTAGAATGAGACCGAAAGCCTTATAAACTTAAAAAGGGTCATTCTAGATCAATTTTGACATTTAGGAACTAACCGCATAAATTTTCATTTAGGCATATTTTCCAAGAATATTGACTATAGTCAATATTGGCCAATTCAAAAGGCTAAAATGCAATACTTGGTACAAATTTACATCGAAAGCATCAGTTCTTGAGTCTACCATGCTTCTAGTCTATTTTTTTCCATTCAAGAGCTAATGAAACTATTAGAATTCCATTTAGAGGCCATTTACCCATGTTTTGCATGAATTATTTTTTCAAGGTATAAGACCTTCTAAAATATGGAAAACTGCAAAACTCCCTAATGAATGACTAGGCAATGACGGTACTTGTATGAATAATCATAAAGGACCCGGAGTCACTATAGAAATGCTCTAATGGTTAAAAATAATGTGGTAAGGATAAAATGACCCAGAGGGTCATTACACACATAGTTTGACGTATTCTCTTCACTTGGAGTCCACCAAGATGCATACAGATTTGAGAGACATGCACTAGTGGAATGACATGAAGAAGAACATAGCAAGGTTTGTTGTCGTCAAGTGAAGGTTGTGTATTAAAAATTAAGAGGTTTAGCTCAAGACATTAAAATCTCCACTTAGAAGTGCGAGGATGTGAATATTGACTTCGTAATGTGATTTACTTGTACCTATCAGAAAAATGAATAGATTTTGATTGTAGTGGATAGAATAACCAAGACAGAATATTTTTTATTTGTAAAAACTTCTTATTCCACAGGAGATTATGCAAGGATGTATATTTGAGAATTGATCTAGCTTCATGGTGTTCCTTTGTCCATTATTTTGGATCGTGGTGCTTGATTCACTTTGTAATTTTTGAAGTCATTTTGGAAAGGTCTTTGTGTGAAAGTTAGCTAAGTTATGCTTTTCATCCTCAAACCAATGGGCAAGCCAAAATAAAAATTCAAATTTTGAAAGATATGTTGAAGGCATGTGTAATCAACTTCAAGGGAAATGGTAGCAATCACCTACCATTAATTAAATTTGTATAAATAATAGTTATCACTCTAGCATCAAAAAGAATCTTTTTGAGGCTTTATATGGTAAGAGATATAGGTCTTATATCGGGTACTTCCAATTTAGTGAGGTCACTTTAATAAGGCCCAAGTTGGTATTTGAGGTTATGAGAAGGTTAGCCTTATTCGAGAAAGGTTAAAGGCTGCCCACGGTAAAAAAAGTCACATTTGAATGTGAGAAGAATGGAACTTAAATCTGAAGTTGATGATTGTGTATACTAGAAAATTTTACCCATGAAGGGTATTATGCATTTTGGTAAGAAAGATAAGCTTAGTCCTTGTATATGGACCCATATAATATTTTGAGGCATGTTGGTAAAGTAGCTTATGAATTGGATCTACCCTCAAATTTGACATCTATTCATCCAGTATTTCGTGTATCTTTGTTGAGAAAGTGTGTGGATGATTGTACATCTGTTGTGCCTTAGGAAAGAGTAGGTGTTAAAGAGCATTTGACTTATGAAAAGGTTTTGGTTGAAATTTTAGATTGGCAAGACAAATAATTGAGGTATAAGAAAGTCGCATCCGTTAAGTGATAGGGAGGAACAATGAAATTGAAGATGCTACTTGGGAGGTCGAAGCAGGTATGATGAAGCATTATATTATCTATTCCCTTCAATTTAAGCCTAAGGTACTTAGTTTTTTTTGATATACTCCTACGAATTTCATGCATTTCAGTTTTTCCATGTCATTTCATATGCATGCATGCTCATGAAGTTGAATTCTTAACATGTCTTGTGTTGAGTTTTAAAGATTTCATGGTTTGCATTTTGTATGGGTTGTTGCATTCATATTCAGTTGACACTTCTCTTTTCATTTTCTTTCTATGCTATCTGAGTCATATTTGAGGATAATTATTCCCAAGACGGAGATATTATAAGGCTTCAAAATTTGGAAAGACGAAACAAGTTATGCTTTTTGAAAATGGATATCTAAAGCTTTTCGAGTGATATGACGACTCACCAAAAGCATTCGACATTTCATTGAATGGGGTGGCAACTTGCTTATTGACTCTAAGGGTTATCCTCGAGGAAGATAGGAAATTGGCTGGAAAGATTAGGCTTGGCAACTCCCTGAACTGGAAAGACGTGCTAAGTGAACTCACCATGTTCTTCTGAGACTTAGGCTCAAGAGTGGTGAGAAAGTTGGCATGCAAAAAAGGAAATGGCAACTCATCGAATCGAATTGATGATCTGAGGTATCTCGATGACATTATTATGGAAAATACCCTAAAATTCATTCAATTTGGTATGGTGAGGCAGAGATCAATGACATGACAGACAGGTCAACTATCTTGACCTAACTTGAGAAATGGCCATGAAACTTATTATTCTAGGTTATTTCAGTATTTTTTATGTAGTTAATCCCTAAACTACGTTGTTTTGGACCTATAACTACCTTTATAAGCATTTGCACCCTTTTAATTCATCCTATTTCAAGTCATTCTTTCAAAAATCACAAAATCCTCTTAAGTCTATTTCTCTCCAATGATTTCATCTAGTCAAAGCTACGGTAGGTTTTTCAAAATTTTCTTAACTCTTAATCTTAGGATTTACTCAAAGTATATGGGTATTCATCCAAGAATTTCTTTCATCCGGGGAACCTAAATATTCTCATGGTTTCAATTCAAGTTCTTCTAAAGTTCAACTAAGGTTTTATGATTCCTCATTGGCTTGTTTCAGTTATACTTTTATTCATCATTATTGATTTAGTTATGCATGAATTAACTTTACTTACACGTTTTCAATATCTTCCTGTTTTGTTCTTCTCAATGTGATCTGGTTCATAAAATTAATTTTGGGTTCTTTCAATTATGATTCAATTGACATCATTTTACATGATCTTGCTTGATTTTTGTTATACCATGTATATTGGAAAGTTGGAATAAAGAAAAATCTGTATAAAAAGGTGAATTGTCTAAGTTCTGTGAGGCCTACCTATGGCTCATAGATGGAACCATGGATCATAGAAGGGAAGTCATAGATGGATATTGGACTCACAAAATATTTGGGGTTTTCATCTTATAAGTTAGATTTACAGGTTGTAAAAGTTATTATTTCCCATGGATGGTGGTTGTGGAAGGGGTTGGATTTTTGGAAAAATGACAAATCGTACTATTTTCTTCATGAACAAGTAGGACAGGTCTCAGTTTGGAGTATGGATCATAGTTGGTTCTCGTAGAGTGGGTCTTAGAAAGGTGAAATTTGGCTAATGTCGAGGCAACCTAAGAAGGCATTTTATGGGTCATAGACCTAACCAAAGGTTGTAGTTTTGGTTCATGGTTCTTGGACTAGTTTTTACGGTTGCAGGTCTTTTTCTATAAACCAACAGGATGGGTTCAGAGATGGGTTCATGAGTCCCAAATAGGTCTCATGCTTGGCGTTCCTGCAAGTTTCTATTACATGTTCTACGTATTGTAAAAGCTTCTATGGTTCATGATGGGCATAATAGGACCTATCCAATATAATTTAATTAGGGGTACTTTTGACCTTTTATACCCTTCGAACCTCTATACTATATTTTTTGGATCTATATCTATCTTATACCCTTTTTTACTTATCAGAATTCACCCTACTCTAAGTCACACCCAAATTTCCAGTTATAAAATATCATGTTCTTCTCCAAATTCTCTCAAGCTCAAGGAAGGTCACACTAGGTTTCTTCCCAAATTGCACCATTGATTCGCAGGTTTCCTTGAAGGATTTCAACCAAGGAATATGGGTGTTTATTCATTGAGTTTTTTCCTCTATGGAGCTCAAAGAATGTTTTCAATTCAATTACTTCTTAAATTCTCCTAGGATTTAATGATCTCATATTGCACTATTTCAATCATGCATTCTCATGATTTGAAATTGAATTGCCCATGACTTGATGTCGATTGCATGATTTCAACGATTTCCAAGTAAATTCTCTATGATGCTATCTATGGTTCGTGAAATTCATTATAAGCTCTTCAAATTCTAATTTCAATTGATATTTTTACATAATTATGTATGATTTCATTGAATTACATGTTTTAAAGTCAGTTTGAGATGAATCCATACAAGTTACCCTTATTTTACTATAAACTATGATCATTAATGTATATGGGCTTCACTCAAGTTTCATGAAAGTATTCAATTAGAATTTATGGAAGCCTTTTAAAGAATCAATGAATGATGATAAGAGGATTTATCTCACTTACTCATAGATTCAAGGTGCGAAAAGGACAATTCTCATATTGATTGAATCACCAAGGTTTTAATGAGATACTCTATAAGTATGATGATTTAATAATTTCAAATTTATGATTTCCTTATTAAATTGTAATTATTATTCTGTTAGAATTTGACTTAGCATTGAGAGGGCTTGAAGTTGGGATGGGTTCAAAAGATAAAGGAGCTTCCTGAGAAAATCCTAGTCGCAACTTTAGTCCCAATCTACGTGCCCCCCTAGGTTACCTTATTAGCCTAGCTAGTGGATCCACATATAGATCACGATGTTAAAGGTTGTCATAGAGTTTACTTTGGCAAGTAGCTCCTCTCTTCTCAATGTTGGAGTTACATTGCATTATTATAACTCACATGATCTTAGTGTCAGTTAAAGTGATATCCCACAAAATGATAAATTTATTAATAAGCTCTTACGAAGATTTTGATGCATCAACCGTATTTTTACTTATGTATTTCATCTCATGTCATACTTGATTATTCATTTTTCATCTCATGACTCACTTCCCATATTATTTCATATTTATTTATGCATATTTAACACATACTTAGTATGTTTAAAATACTAACACATGTTGTTTTGCCTACATTGTATCATAATGTAGGGATGAATGATCACCCTACATTTCATACTGATGGCTAGGAGTGGAGAAGATACACTTGATTGTTGAGTCCTTAGGTTTTGAGGGCAAACCACTGAGTTTGTATTTCATTGTTATGTTGAGATTACTTTACCATTTACTTTCAATTTTGGGAGAACTAAGAGCTAGTCCTAAGTCCCTGTCTATATTATTGGAGGCATATTTAGATGTCAAAGGGTAACTCCAATAGTTCAGGCAGATTGATTTTGCTTGGTTATATTGAGATTCTCCTGAGTCTTTACTTTCACTTTTCTTATTGGCCTTGACACTATCGCTACCTTATGAATGCTAAGAGGCTTTGTTGGGATCCTTTGGGGTTCTAATCGCCATGTCGTATTTAGGGCCCGACTTGAATTGTGACAATTTTATTTCATTTACATTATTTTAAGTTGATTACTTATGAATCCAAACAAAATTGCCCTATTTCTCAATATGAAATATGATCATGAAATTCTTGTAAGTTTTAGGGAGTCAATGAATTAAGATTTGTGAAGTCTCTCAAGAAAGCATTAATGATGGTGAAAAATTATTCACAGATTCTAGGTGTGATAAGTGCAATCTTCACATCAATTAAATCAAAGTTATAAAGTTATACTCACCTACCCATAGACTCGAGATATCGATAAATACAATTCTCATATTGATCAAATCAAAGGTTAATGAGGTACTCTATTATGATAAATTAATAGAAATTAGATTTGTTAATTAGACATTGCCTTTCCCTATGATTTCCTTATTGAATTATAATTTACTATTCCATTGGGATTTGACATTAATATTGAGAGGGCTTTGAGGTGGGGTTCAATCAAAAAGCTCAAAAGAGAAACCCAAAGAAATCCTAGTAGCAACCCTAGTTCTAAACTACATGCCACTGTAGGAGCCTATTTAGGCATAGCTAGTGGATCCATATATAGCATATGGTGTTGGTCTCCTTAGCGAGTTTACCTTGGCAAGTAGTCTCTTTTTCTCAAGTGTAGGGTTAAGATTAGGATTCCATGCTATAGCTCGGGATGGTCTTATTGTTAGTTAGGTTCATATTCCACACATGACTACGGGTTCTATTTACTTATATGTTTTGAAAGATTCATTATAATTATTGAATTGCGTTGACCTTCATCATGTTTTACTATTGCATTATCAATGATTTACTTATCATGTTATTACCTTGGTAAATTGCATATATGACATTTACTTCGTTATATTATTTATAAACTCAGTACATTCAAAGTACTAACTCATATTCTCTTTGCCTACATTGTATTATATTCAAAGTACTAACTCATATTCTCTTTGCCTACATTGTATTATAATATAGGGTCTTATGAGTCTCCTTGTCCTCCTCGTATCTAACTTGTATAATTTGAGGTATCTGTGATGATTCCTCATGATTCGAGGGAAAACCCACATTGTCTTTCTTATTATGCTTGAATAATTTTTCTTTTTCTTGCTTAGGTGAGCTAGGGCTGTCCCATGCCCCCTTCTTAGTTTAGTGGCATGTGAGACAATGTTTAGGATGTATCCCGTATATTCGAGCCTTAATTTGGGATCTACTTCTATTTTTAGACTTTATTGTTGAGACTTAGTTTTCCACATGCTCTTATATCTTGATGTCTTCACTTACCTTATGCATGCGATCAATACTAAGAGGCTTTGTTGGAATACTTTGGGGTTCTAACATCCATGTCATGTCAAGGCGTAGCTCGGGCGATACCTATAGACTCTGATACATTTTTCTTGCCTTTCCCTCATATGTTCGAGGGGGATTGTGTTGAAGATTTGGTTGGTTGGCACCCTCGAAAATAATTATCCTGTTTTGCTTTTATCAGGGCGTAGGAGAAGGTGAAATCAACTTTTGGCTTGCGTGCTTTAGTCGAGGCATACTAGTAAGTGCACATTGAAATGTACATAAGTGTAGGGTTAGTGAAAAGTTAGATTCAAATTGAATTGAACAAAAAAATTGGTACTATAGCTCGCCGAATTCACTCGGTGAGTTGCCGAGTAAATTCGATGAGGAAATAGACCATCATTGCATGTTTTAAAAATAATTCTCAAAAAATCATGTAAAAAGGGTGATATAATCATGCATTCAATGAGCTGCTAAATTAACTCGCGAGGTAACTGACCCTTGCCAAATTTACCAGGAACCTCCCAAGATAGGCATGCAATTTAGTCAATGAAGTGGACCAATTTGCGATGCATCGGGTTTTGTTCATAAACTCATTGGAGCTCGCTGACCAGGCCAAAACCACCACCACATTTTTGAAATAATTTAACATTTAAATTTTAGGGTATGGGAACACAATTTCATGCATGTCAACTACCTAGGATGCATTTAGATATTGAGGTACTAATACTTCCCCCAAACATAGATAGAATCTGACAAAATGATGAATTTCCCTTAAGAAAGACATCACCCAATCCATCATCGAGCTAATTTAAGTTACTTGATGAGAGATAGGTTAATCAGACTTCACCCAATTGCAATCCAATACTACATTTCGACGAATTATAGGCAAATTAACGACACCTCACAATAATGTTCAATCAAACCCACATTAATTTGAAACAATCTCTTAAAAAGTTTCACGGCAATCTAATCAATTCAAACCAAATTGATAATCATACACACGGGCAGGAATCAGACAAGCAATAAGCTAGAAATTCTTATGAAATGAAGCACACCCATACAAGTACAATAACCAAGTTTCAAAGTAAAAGTAGGGCAAATCCTCAAATCAATTCGATTACCCTATGTTTGAAATTTATGACCCAAATACAGTCGAGCCAAGCTCAATCAATGATGATAGCCATAGGTAACAATCATACAACCAACGGGTAACAATTTCACATAATTTCAAGCATGCCCACTCAAATAAATGTCACCAATTGAAGAATGAAACAATAAGGAATCAATCCTATGACTAGAAGAAGCAATGAACCATGAGATATCAATCACACAAGCAAGAAACATAAGGATAATCCCAAGAAGCTGATGGGTAGCTAGGATTTTGAAGGCTAAGTGCATTGAACGTAAAGAATAAAAGAAGATATTTGGAAAAGTATAAAAATAAGAAGAGGGAGTTTAAGAGATAAGCTGGGTCAACAATAGCTGACTAATATCACTAAATGAACTCGATGATACCCCAAATGAAATTTAACTTATAGAACTTCCAATAACTCCATGTCAAACTAGGGACCAAAAGGTGAATGCAGTTGAGATTGCCGACCACAACCGTGACTCACCGGATGGTAAGTTAGCTCGCCAATACATCGTACTACTTCAAATTCAATCTCTCTCCTTCACATCCAACAAACATTATTGAAAATAACAAAATTAAGACCTTGAATTTCCTATCAAGAAGCACCTTTCTTAATGTCATGGTCATGGTCATGCTCGTCAAATATTATCCACGCGTATGACATCCACAACTTTCATGCTCGGTGGTTGCTCAAAGTTTAACCTCAAACATTGACTATTTATCTTGAATCGAACCATTTTCTTCTTTCAACTTTAGTAGCTCCACTATGGGATCCATGAAAAACGTGAAATGGTCTAGAGAATTTGGACTTTAACTTTCTTGAAAACAATCTCAATTTCAAATTGTAAAGAAACACTAACTCATTGACCTTGAATCTCGATAAAGAATCTTGGTGTCATGCCGTCTTTTCGTCCTTTCTTTGTACAAAACCTAGCTTTCATATGTACGCAATCTAAATTCTTCCAATTCATGCAGTTGATTTACCCATGTTTGAGAACCCACAACCCAATCTAAATTCAACTTCTTCAATGCCTGTAGTTCCTTGTTCTCTAGTTCCATCAGCAAGTGACATGCTTTTTTGGAGACCAACTAATATGGTGACATGTTAATTGGTAAAAAATGAGAACCCCCATCACTTATGATTGCATGAGGAGTGCAAAACCGAATAAAGTTGTAACACTTTAAGAATTGAACGACACTTTTTCCTTCATTGTTCCATAAAGCTATCACCTCTACACACTTGGAGACATAATAAAAAACCATCAAGATGTATTTGTTCCAGTAAGAGCTCACAAATGGACCCACAAAATTGATCCCCCATATATCAAACAACTTCACCACAAAAATTAGAGTAAGAGGAATCTCATGCTTTCGAGTTAAAACACCTTGCATTTTACATTGCATACATGTCTTGACAAGAGAATTTTCATGTTGTTATAATGATGGCAAAAAATACCCACTTCGTAAAATCTTTGTCGCTGTGCATATTCCACTATGATTACCACCAACTAGAGAGGTAAGGCATACTTCAACAACATCCATCACCTCAACCTAATAAATGTTTTTGGATGATATGATTTGCACATCCTTGAAAAAGAAGGGTTCTTCCCAATAGTATCTCTTCAAATCAAAGAATCACTTTTTTTGGTGTGGATTCAACCCCTCAAGCACACTGCCATAAACCAAGTAATTCTCATATCAGTATACCAAGGTTTGGCACTAATTGTAATGTCAAACAAGGATTCATCCGAGAAGGAATCTTTAATCTCCGTGTCTCCAGACTCATCAACCATTTGATTTTCACATCCTTTCTAATTATTTACTTCAGAAACAATCTCTTGATGTTGTGTAATCCATATGTAATATTACCTTGACACCCAAAAGATAAGTCCAAAGCTTCTCAAAAGCATACACAACAACCAATAATGCTTGTTCCATCATGGTAAAGTTTTTCTGAACCATATTCAATATTAGATGCATACAATACTAGATAAAACATCTTGTCTTACCTTTGGCTAAAATCGCGCACTAAGTGCCACCCTACTAGTGTCAGACATGATCTCAAATTGGAGACTCCAATCTGATGCCACAATGATAGGACCTGAAATGAATTAATCTTTATGAAACATGAATACCTTCAAACAAGATTTATTGAAAGCAGATGCACTCTCCTTTTCAAGTAACTTGTGGAAGTGGTGGGAAATTCTTGAAAAAAATTTTATGAACTGCCTACAAAAATCAGCATGGCTAAGAAAACTTCTGCACCTTTTACTGAAACTGGAAGAGAAAGTTTAACAATTACCTTAACTTTTTCTTGGTCAACTTGAAGACCTGGGCCTGAAATTTTATGTCCAAGAACTATACCTTCCTTCACTATGAAACGGAATTTTTCCCAATTCAACAAAAGATTAGTTTCTACACATCTTTGCAAACTCCTTTTAAATGGTTAAAACAAGCCTCAAAGGTGTCTCCAACTACCAAAAGGTCATTCATAAACACCTCCATGGTGTCCTCAACCATATTGCTGAAAATAGAAAGCATGCACCATTGGAATATGGACGGAACATTAGAAAAATAAAATGGCATCCTTTTGAATGCAAATGTACCATACAAACAAGTGAAGTTTATCTTCTCTTTATCCAATAGAGTAATAAAATTTGATTATAGCTCGAGTACCCATTAAAAAAGTAGTGCCACCTCTTACAGACCAATCTATCAAGCATTTGTCCATAAAGGGCATTGAAAATTTATCCCTTTCGGTCAAAATATTAAGCTTCCTATAATCCATAACTTCTAATAATCCACAAAAACCCTCTAACTGCGGCCAGTCACATAGGCACAGGTTCATTTTTGTCATTAGGCACAACGGTGACACTGTCCTTGCTTGGAATAGATTGAGTTGGACTTGTCCAATTGCTATATAAAATTGGGTGCACCACTCCTTCATCAAGCCACTTAATTATTTTCTTTTTAACAACCACTTGCATAGGTAGATTTGGTTATCGCTGATTTTCAATAATTGGCTTGCAATTACTAGCCAATTTGAGTTTTTGAGTGCAAATTCTGAGAGGGATTCCAATATATCAGTTATAGTCCATCCAAGAATCTTGATAAACCTTAGCAATACACTTACCAATGCCTCCACCAGATAATTGTCACGACCCAAGTTTAGGGCCTTGCCGTAACACAATGAATGAGATCCTTGAAGGAATCCCAAACTAACCCTTAGCATTCAATCAAGCATTCATGACAAATAAATGAGAAATACATAAGCGAAAGCATACACATGGCCTAAGTCATAACATATGATAAATCATAACGATAGACTATACAAGTCTGAAAGTAAAATGCATACATATGTCCAAAATATGCCTCTAGACCATAACATAAGATGGGGGCTCAGACAAGTCTTGGCTCACCCTGAATGAAAAGAAA
The DNA here is from genome assembly GCA_029948455.1 of Solanum rostratum. NCBI lineage: Eukaryota > Viridiplantae > Streptophyta > Magnoliopsida > Solanales > Solanaceae > Solanum > Solanum rostratum. Next base: position 69,037,111 of record CM057046.1, read on the forward strand.
GACTGTCTCTAATACAAATAAAGCTTGATAGATAAGGTAATAGGCTATGTCCTAGAAGCTGGAGGGCTCACCCAATCAAGATCGTGGAAATATCTGGATTTGGCCACGAGGATGCACAATGGTATCACCTGCTCCTCTATTGTGATATAATGCAGGCATAAAGTATGCATTAGTATTTTGGAATGTACTAAGTATATAGGTATGTAATGAAAATGAACATGATAAAACCAACATTAAGTGTTAGATGATAAATTACATAGATATATAGAAGAGAAATATATAGAAAGGAATACCATATCAAGATGTCTTAAATGATGATGCATGAATGCCATAGTACATAAACATAAGCAAGGATGGGACCTCAACCGACATGTAACACCACGCGAGCTATTACATGGAATCTCGATGTTGCCTCTACACCTCAAAAAGAGTATCCCACTTGCCAAAGGTAGACTATACCCCACATAATGGGTGGTAGTACACATAATCATCCATATTGGGCATAAACATGAACTTACGGGGCCACATAGTTATAAAAAGATAGGCTTTATATAAGGACCCCTTAGGTCGAGCCCCTACCTCCAATCTCATTTGGTGCTAAGCCATCATCTCACAAGAATACATATACATACACATACTTGTAATAGGTTCATAATTCATTTCAAATCATATTCCTGCATACTTGGGCTTAAAAGCCAAATCATACTTCAATTCATGATTACATGCATAGGAATAGCTCATTCATAACTTATACATGATGGCGTATACACAACCATAAGTTCTTAAAGACATATCATAGACATTATGTGATTACATTTATTTCATAACCATACTTGTCTTGAAATCATAATTATATCCATAATTGATAGCCAAATCCTTGTAAATCTTCATGAAAAGTCATGTTCATGCATGCTTATGTCATGAGGAATGAGGGAATAACATGGGTAATTGTGATTCATACTTAAAATATGAAATTAAGATAGAATCATGTATAAACCAAGAAAAAATCAACATTCAGATCATAGGTGATACTACCCATGCATGAAATCAAAGCTTAAAAGCACATGCAAGTTCATAGAGTATACAAATCATGTAAATCAATAGAATAAGAAGTATTTCATGCTTGCATTATCATTTGAGAGTAATACATAACATAATTTTAGCAAATCAAAACAAGACCATAAAATTCATAGTTGGATCATACCTTAAATCAATGAAAATTTATGAAAAGAGTTTGGGCATTATGATTGAAATGGAATGGCTCCATAGTCTCCAATATTAAATTCAGGCCAATCAGTGCCATCTCATCTATCTCAAACCATCCTACCGAGGATCCACATCTCCCGTATAAGGCTACAAATGGTGCCATCCCAATACTATCATGGTAAGTGTTGTTGCAAGAAAACTCAATAATCGATAAATAATCATCCCAATTACCTTTGAATTCCAACACACAAGCCCTCCACATATCTTTCAAAGTCTGACTTATCCCCACGGCGTGTCCATCGATTTAAGGATGGAAAGCGTTACTCAACTTTTCCTCAGTACTAAGCCCTTTCTAAAGCGATCTCTAAAAGTAAGAAGTAAATTGGGTACCACAATCCGATATAATTGACATAGGCACACTGTGCAATCTAACCAACTCCCGAATATATACCTTGGCATAATCCTCAGTATTGAAAGTAGTTTTTATTGGTTAGAACGAGCCAACTTGGTCACGCTATCCACAATTATCCAAGTAGAGTCGTATTACTTTCGAGTACAGGCAACTTGTCACGAAGTCCATATTTATGTCTTCCCACTTCCAAGTAGGAATATTAATATCTTGAGCCAAACCACTAGGGCTTTGGTGCTCTACCTCACCTGTTAGCGATTAGGACATTCGAACATGAACTTGGCTATGTCTTGCTTCATGCCATTTCACCAATATACCTCTCTTAAGTCTCGATACATCTTGGTGGCTCCTTGATGTATAAAATAGGGATAGTTATGTGCTTCTCTCAAAATCAACTTCCTAAGGCCATCAATGTCACGAAGACACAACCGATCTGAATATCAAAGTACACCATCTCCCCCTTGGGAGTAAAACCTCTATCTTCTTTTTGGAAGATAATGTCTTCATCTCAACCAATGGAGGATCCAAGAGTTGTTTGGCTTTAACATCAACAACTAGAGAAGATTTAAACCCTATTTTGAATATGAATTCTACCATTATCCAAACCAGCCAACCTAACACCCAATATATCCAAATGGTACACATCCTTCGCCAACTCCTTGCTGGCCTCATAAACATGAACCACAGTACTCATACATAGTCTATTAAGGGCATCAACTATACTATTTACCTTGTCGGGATGGTATTGCATACTCATGTCATAGTCTTTAAGAAGATCCTACCATCTCCTTTTCCTGAAGTTAAGATCTTTTTGAGTGAATATATATTGCAAACTCTTGTGATTGGTGAATAAATCAACATGAACCCCATATAGATAATGACGTAAAATTTTCAAGAAAACACCACAAGCGCTAAATCAAGATCATGAGTTGAATAATTTTCTGTATATACCTTTAATTGTTAGGACACAGACGTTGTACGACCTCATTGGAGCATGAAAATTTCATATTCGGGAGTTTTGGACCAAGGTAACACTCCATGGGAGCTCACACGGTCCTTGTGACGTCACACGGCTTGTGTGGAGCCACCATGAAGTGACCCTTGGTCTCATGATGGATGTTTGGCCCTTGGCGTGGAGTTTCAAGCTAAGGCACACGACACTTAAACCCCACACGGGCCGTGTGGCACTCCATGGACCATGTGGAGGGTTGTGTTATGGCCTTAAGCTTGGAACCCCACCATTTGGGACCAAGTTTAGGGACACGACCACTCTCACAGGCCGTGATGCCCTCCGCATGGTTTCTGGAGTGAAAATCTTTCTAAGTGTTAAATCACCATCTCGGGCATTCGTCGTAGTTGATTTCATCAAAACTTTCTAAGTGTAGGACTACCATTTTGGACCTTCGTCAGGCATAATTTTTCTATGTGTTTGTTCACGGATGAGTATACAGTCCGTGTGATGTGTCATGGACCGTAAAGCCTCCCTGGAAGTGACGATGTTCAATTTTTCAACTCGTTTCCTTAATGGTGTTTTCATAATTATGATTTATTCTAAAGGACTTTTAGGACTTCCTATGCTACCTAAAGACTTCCTAATTGCCTAAACTCTATTCCTAATATTCAAATTCATTCCTCACATTTGAAATTCTCTTGTAGGTTTTAAGATTGGGAATCAAGGAAGGGCTCTTTCTTCACAAAAATTCTTATTGAATCATTTCTATTAGCTAAGGTATGTGGGATTGATTCTTGGTCCCTTTTAACCCAGAAGACCCAAGCACTTTTCAATTGATTTTCGTTAAATATTGGTTTAGAGAATTATTGTTTAATAAATTCATTTGAAATATGGACTATGCTTTATTGATGATTTTAAGTTGATTGAAGCCTTAATGTGATGGTTTGCATTGAGATTAAGAAGTTATGAATGTGCATGTCCCCTTCAAAGCTTGATTTATGCATGAGTAGTCTATGCTATGTTTGAAATGTGAATTTTACTATTGTGATTGCTTGAATTCATAATATTTTGTTGGATTTAGACCAAATATCAATTATCCATGCTATGCTCACATTATTCATAGCATATTCATTCATGTTCATTAGATTTTATGAATATTTTGAAGTGGGTTAAGCCCAATCATGTTTATGTAAAAGCTTTTGATAAGATATTGGTCATGACAAGAATGTGATCATATAAATGTCTATTGTTATTGGCTCTTTGAGCATATTGTATGCTTGCACCATATTATTTAATGAATGAATTATTCCTATGCATGAGAAATATGATATTGAACTATGATTTGGCTTTTTACCCATGAATGAATGATTATGAGAAATATTTGGCTATTGAGCCTAAATGTGCATTGAAATGACTTGCCTCTTTTGAAATCATATATATATATATATATATATATATAAGTATTCTCATGGGATGTTTGACTTAGCACCAATGGATTGGAGGCGTAAGGGCTATCCCCAAGGGTCCTCTCCATTACCTTGAACTATGTACCAACATAGGGATGGTAGTCATCACCAAAATGACCGGGTCGTAAGGGATGGATATATATTTATTGATATGATGTGAAATTATATTAGAAATCCTTCCAAAATGACTAGGTCGTAAGGAAGGTGGCCACCATGTACGAAATGACCAGGTCGTAAGGTATGGTGTAGATTACCTTTGGCAAGTAGTCTTCTTTAACTCAATGGAAGGTCAACATCGGGAAAATTCTTGTAATAGCTCGCATGAGTTTGAGATGTTGGTTATGGTCCCTTCCCCACTATATATGAGCATTTGAGCATTTCATGCATCATTATTTGATTGCATATCGTATACTATATCTCTTGTTATATATCTCCTTCTATATTATGTCCCCTTGTCATCTAACATTAAATGCAAGTTTGGTAAGTCATATGCATTGTACGCCCGCATACTTTGTACATTCAAACATACTAACGCATACTTTTGCCTACATGATCCCACCATGTAGGGACCGAGGACTATGTTCATCCACTGTATGACGTCTAGCTTTGATCTTGAGTTTGCTTGTCGTGGTGAGTCCTATCTTCCAAGGACAAGACACCTATCCTCTACCCATGATGCTTTTATTTATATTATTTATATTAAAGGGTGAGCCAGGGTTATGTCCTAGCCCCCGTCCTATCTTATTACTAGAAGTATTGTTAGACATCTTGTAAACTCCTTTACGTTTCTTAGCTAAGTGTTGTATTTGGAGATTATGCTTATGGATATGGTTACCTATTGATTATCCTTATGTGATTTAGTTATGAGCTTTATGATATGGTTGCAAGCTATGGAGAAAGATCCTAAGTCCTGAATTACCCCATAGAGTGAGTCATACTTACTCGCCCCTTAGTATTTATGTGCTATGTGTTATTTAGATTCATGTTACTCCCTTTCCTTATGATATCCCATAGCGTAAGTCCTACTTCCCTGTCTCCTAGAACTATGTGTTTACTATTCGCTTTCGCGTCCAAATCGATGATGTGAATATGAATACTTGAGGCTTGTTTGAGGTCTCTCAGGTTCCGATTCACCATGTCACTCCTAGATCCTTGGTCCGGATCATGAGAAGCTTTGTATCAGAGTACTGGGTGTGTAAATGATCCTCGTAGTCTAACATGCCGCCTCAAGTAAAGTCCTATTCATGTGTGTGAAGTGCATCATGCTTATGAGTGGGAGGTTATGACGACATTTATAGGAATTTTCTCACTTCCTCATTCTTATGTATTGCTATGGATCATATACCTAAATTCCTTATCTTAATGGTATCCTTGCTCCATTACAGAAGATGTCTCGAGGGAGAGCTCCCTACCAAGACCGACCTCAGCTAATGAGGGTCAAGCACCTCAAGGGCCTATGGAAAAGCCTATCTCTAATGGTGAATTCCTTACGAACTTTGCTATGCTTGCCCAGGTGGTGACTTCTCAGACTAGTTAGGCCAATTCTCCCCAGGATCCCTCCTCGGCTTCTAGGGTGAGAGATTTCACCCGGATGAATCCTCCAGAGTTTTATGGATGAAAGGCTGATGAGGATGCTCAAGCGTTTATTGATGAGCTCACTAGGTGTTTAATGTTATGGGGGTCACTTTTGAAGAGAAAGCTGAGTTGGCTGCATATCAGTTAAAGGATGTGGTTCAGGTGTGGTACACTCAATGGTCAATGGAGAGGGTTGGTAGTAATGTTGTTAATTAGGAAGAGTTCAAGTTTGCCTTTCTGGATCGTTTCTTCCTGCATGAGCTTAGGGAAGCTAATATGACTGAGTTCATTAACGTCTAACAGGGTGGTATCAGTGTGAGGGACTATGCCCTCAAGTTCACTAAGCTATCTAAGTATGCTCCTATACTTGTGGCTGACCCCCCTGTAAGAATGCACAAGTTCATCTTTAGTATCTCTGACTTGTTTGTGAAAAAGTGTCATACGACCATGCTTATTTGGGATATGGACATATCTAGACTCATGGCATATGCCAAACAGATTGAAGGGGAAAAGCTTAAAGAGAAGAGGGTTCATGATCCTAAGAGGGCCCGTTATAATGGTGGGTTCTCCAACTCCAAGGGTGGTGGTTATGGTCTCTTTCAATAGGGCTATTTTCTAATGCTCGGGTTGGTAATTCTAGAGCGCCTCCTCCTAAGGCACCATGAGGTGGTGGATAATGATTTCCTAGGTGTGGGAAGAATTAGTTGGGTGCTTGTTGGAAGGAGTTGGGTGCATGCTATGGGTGTGTGGATAAAAACCACAAGGTTGCTGATTGTTCTAAGAATTCTCAGAGAGGTCAAGGTCAGGTGGCTCAAGGTGGTCAAGGCCAGCAAAGAGCTCTACAAGTTGTTGCCCCGATGAACAACAAGTTCTATGCTCTTCATGCTCATTAGGAAGTTGAGGAGGCTCCAGATGTTGTGACTGGTATGTTAAAAGTCTTTGATTTTGATGCTTATGCTTTGTTTGACCCGGGTGCAAATTTGTCTTTTATGACCTCTCTATTGGCTATTAAGTTTGGTTTGAGTCCCGAAATTTTGAGGGATCATTTTTCAGTTTATGCCACCGTGGGTGAATCTATTGTTGCTCATAGGGCTTATCAGGTTTGTCCTATTTCTGTGTTGTATAAAGTCTTTCTACGTGATCTTATGAAACTTGAGATGTTTGATTTTGATGTGGTTCTTAGGATGGATTGGTTGCATGCATCGTATGCCTTTATAGATTGTAGAACTCAGATGGTCAAGTTCCAACTTACGGATGAGCCCGTTATTGAATAATAGGGTAGTGACTCCGCTATTAAGGGTTAGTTTATTTCCTACCTTAAGGCCTAGAAGATGATCTCTAAGTAATGTATTTATCATATTGTGAGGGTCAAGGATATGGAGTCCGAGTCACCTACTCTTGAGTCGGTTTTGGTGGTAAATGAGTTTTCGGATGAGTTCCCCATTGACTTTCCCAATATTCTCCCTGAAAGGGAACTAGAGTTTGGCATAGATCTTCTCCGAATACTCAACCTATCTCTATTCTTCCTTATCATATGGCACCAGCTGGGTTGAAGTAGTTGAAGGATCACTTGTAGGATTTGTTGGAGAAGGTTTTAATTAGGCTATGTATATCTCCATGGGGTGCTCCAGTGTTATTTGTAATAAAGAAAGATGGATCTCTAGATGTGCATTGATTATAGGAAATTGAATAAGGTGACCATCAAGAATAAGTATCCATTGCCTAGAATCGATGACTCTTTTGATAAACTTCAAGGGGCTACCCATTTCTCAAAGATTGGCCTTCTTTCCGGTTATCATCAGTTGAAGGTTAGGGAGTGTGATATTCCCCAAATGGCTTTTCGGACTAGGTATGAGCACTTTGAGTTCGTGGTGATGTTATTTGGTTTAGCTAATGCTCCGTCCGTGTTTATGGATCTTATGAATCAAGTGTTCAAGCCTTTCTTTGATAACTTTGTGGTTGTCTTCATTGATGATATTCTCATTCATTCCCGAAGTGAGCGGGAGCATATAGATCATTTGAGCTTAGTTCTTGAAACGTTGAAAGAGAAGAAGTTGTATGCTAAGTTTAGCACATGTGAGTTTTGGTTGGGTGAAGTATATTTTGTCGGTCATGTGGTTTCTGGTGATGGTATTAAGGTTGACCCAAAGAAGATTGAGACCGTAAAGAATTGGCCAAGACCATTTACTCCTTCAGATATTTAGAGTTTTCTTGGGTTGGCTGGCTATTATAGGAGGTCTGTTGAAAGGTACTCATCTATTGCATCTCCGTTGACTAAGTTGACTCAAAAGAAGGTTAAGTTTGTGTGGTCGGATGAATGTGAGAGGAGTTTTCAAATCTTGAAGGATCGGCTTACATAGGCTCTTGTTTTGACCTTACCAAATGGTTTGGATGGGTTTGTGGTATATTGTGATGCCTCTCGGATTGGGTTGGGTTGTGTACTTATGCAACATGGTAAGGTAATAGCCTATGTATCAAGGCAATTGAAAGTGCATAAGCGTAATTACCCCACTCATGATCTTGAGTTAGGGGCGGTGGCATTTTCTTTGAAAATTTGCCGACACTATTTTTATAGGGTGCATATTGATGTTTTCACCGATCACAAGAGTTCGAAATATGTGTTAACTTAAAGGGATCTTAGCTTGAGGCAAAGAAGATGGTTGGAACTCCTAAAAGACTATGAAGTGAGTGTTCAATATCATCCCAGAAAGGCCAATGTGGTAGCCGATTCTCTTAGTTGGTTATCTATGGGAAGTGTGGCTCATGTTGAGAAGGAGAAGAAGGAGTTGGGAAAGGATGTTCATCGTCTGGCTAGGTTGGATGTTAGGTTGGCCAACTCTAATGATGGCAATATTCATGTTCAAAATGGGGCCGAATCTTCGGTGATTGTTGATGTAAAGGGTAACGAAGATCTAGATCCATCCTTGGTTTAGTTGAAGAGGCTAGTCGCCAAAACAAAGATAGAGGTATTCTTCCAAGGGGGAGATGGTGTGCTTCGGTATCAAGATCAGTTATGTGTTCTGGACGTGGATGATCTTAGAAGGGTAATAATGAGTGAAGCTTATAACTCTCCTTATCATATTCAACCAAGATCTACTAAGATGTATCGGGATTCAGGAGAGGTGTATTGGTGGCATGGTATGAAGAAGAACATAGACATGTTCATATCCGGATGCCCTAATTATCAACATGTGAAAGTAGAGCACCAAAGGCCTAGTGGGTTGACTCAAGGAGTCGTATGAGGCAGAAGCTCCACTTTGTTTTTGAAGCCGAGCCTTTCTAGCAATAAGGCCTAGGGACTGATATGATGATTGGTTTTAGCTTTTTTCTCTTTTCCTCGTCATAAAAATGATGGAGGAGATAGTAAGCACGACTTTCTATGCAACAATTTCTTCTTCTTTTATGATTTCTCAAGTCATAGGGGGAGGCCTGGAGGGTCGGAAACCCCAACAGGAAACCTTTCACCATGCCACACGATTCTTTCGCGAAGCGCTCTTTCCACTCCTGCCTCGTAAGCAAAGAGGTTTCAAGATGGAAAATGACCAAAAATCTTTGAGCGAATCTTCTAAAGAGCATACCCGCTGTCGGTGCCGGTGCTGCTTACCGACATTGAGATTCCTACTTGGAAGATGGAAGAAGTGAACATGGATTTTGCAGTTGGTTTGCCTCAGACCCCATGACATTTTGACTCCATTTGGGTTATCATTGACCGGATGACTAAGTCGGCTCACTTCCTACCAGTCAAGACTATTTATGGTGTCGAAGATTATGCAAGGTTGTACATCCAAGAGTTGGTGAGATTGCATGGGTGCCTAGGTCTATCATATCGAATTGTGGTACCCAATTTACTTGTACTATGGTGAAGTTGAGCACCACTTTTCATCCTCAAACCGATGGGCAAGCTGATAGGATAGTTCAAACCTTGGAGGACATGATGAGGACTTGTGTTTTAGAATTCAAAGGTTTTTGGGACGACCATCTTCCACTCATTGAGTTTGCTTATAATAATAGCTTTTATGCTAGCATTGGTATGACACTAATGTAGGTCTCTGGTGGGGTGGTTTGAGTTGGGAGAGATGGCTTTGATTGGCCCGAAATTGGTATTGGAGGCTATGGAGAAGGTGAAGTTGATTAGAGAAAGGTTGAAGATGGCCCAAAGTCGTCAAAAGTCTATTCAGATGTTAGGAAGAGGAACCTCGAGTTTCATGTTGGTGATTGGGTGTATATGAAGGTCTCACCTGTGAAGGGTGTGATGCATTTTGGAAAGAAGGGCAAGCTAAGTATCCGCTATGTAGCCCCTTATGAGATTGTTGAGCGAATTGGAAACGTGGCCTATAGATTGGAATTGCCTCCATATTTGAGTTCTATCCACCCGGTCTTCCATGTGTCTATGTTGAGAAAGTTTGTTGATGATCCTAGTACTATTGTACCTTTGGAAGGTGTTGAGGTTGAGGAACTTATCTTATGAGGAAATTCAGGTGGAGATTTTGAATAGGCAAGTGAAGTGACTTTATAACAAGGATGTGGCTTCGGTTAAGGTGCTTTGGAGAATTCAACATGTGGAGAGTGCTACATGGGAGGCGGAGTTGAACATGATGAAACGACATCCCATCTTTTCCAATCTACTCAAGCCTAAGGTATTAGGTTCCTCCTCTTCTAAATGGTCCTAGCTCTTTCACTCTTGAGTCTCATGACACGACATGCACTTATGTGCACGAAAATGATTTTTATGATGTTTGGAATGATTTGGATATGTTTTGATATGAGTTTTAATGACTTAATGTTTTTCAAAAGATGAATTATGTATGCATTGTATCTTGTGTTTGGAAGTTCATGTTCTGAGTCAGGCCTTTCAAGTTTTGTTCTTGCATAGTCGAGGATAAACGTTCCCAAGGGGTAGATGATGTTAGGACCCGAATATTGTATGACCTCATTGGAGCTTGAAGTTTCTGGGAGTTTTAGACAAAGGTGACACTATGAGGTCAAACGGCCCGTGTGGAGCCACAATGAAGTGACCCTTGGCCTCGTGATGTATGTTTGGCACTTGGTGTGGAGTTTCAAGCTAAGGCACACCAAACTTGGACCCCATACGAGCTGTATGGTACTTCATGAATCGTGTGGAGTGTTGTATGGTGGCCTTAAGATTGGAATCCCACTATTTGGGACCAAGTGTAAAGACACAACCACTCTCATGGGCCGTGAGACCATCTATATGGCTTTCGGAGTGAAAATGTTTTCAAATGTTAAACCACCATCTCGGGAGACTTAGTGTTATTGTTCAATTCAAGGCTATGGTTGTTTCTTGTCAAACTCAAGTCCAAGTGGTTGGGATCCTACAAGGTCACACATGTCTTCAACCGCAGGGTTGTTGAGTTAGAATATAATAATTGCACAAGGTTCAAAGTCAATGGCCAAAGAATCAAGCAATGCATAGGCAATGCAGATGAAATCAAGACAATTGACGTATGAACGCTTGGTGAAGTCTGAGCAACCAAGTGGTCTATGTCATGTCGCGACAATAAATCAGATGTTACTTGGGAGGTAACCCAAGATATTAGTTGTAGGTTTCATATATTTGTGTTAGATTTTGGTTTTGGACTCATAGGTAGTTTAAAGTTTATGTTTTTGTTGTATTTTTAGACTCACACGAAAAAAAGTTATATGGTAATGATTTGTTTCAATGAGTATATGCAGAAACAGGGTGAAGGCAACAAACAAGTCCTAAATGAGAGAAAATATAATTCTACGAGTCAGTGTACGGATTATGGCTCAAAAAATGACTCGAAATACTGTCCGTGGAACTAATTCCAAAAAGTAGGATATTCTATCTTCAAATCCATGAACAAACTTTATGGTTCGTAGAAAGATTTATAGTGAATGGGGTTCTTGGATCCTAGTTAAGTTATCAAGAAATTTGCTAAATATGGGAGGAATCTACAAAAACTACCTATGGGCCATAGAATATTTCACAACTAGTGGTAGCACTCGTGGCTTCCAGGTCTAGGTAAGTGGTAAAATCAATCCACGGGTCTAAGTACATAGGCCCTAGAACCATCCCCAACTCGTAATCGGGGTTTCATGGACTACACTGCATATTTTACCTGTTAAAAAGGGGGTGAATTAAATTTACCTCTTTATTTCTCACAAAATAGAAAAATACCAAAACACTACCCTTCCTTCCTTGTCTCCGAATTCCTTCGGTCACCCTCACTATTTTTCAAGCCAATTTTCAAAAGTCACTCACTATTTTGGCATCGTTTTTCAGCAATCCTTGGGTCCTCAGTCCTTGATTTTTTATGGAGTTTGCACTCCCAGTACTCCATTTGGATTTTCTGGTAGGTACTCTTGATCACCTCTTTAAATTCTGGTATGGGCATCAATATAGGAGTTTGGGAAGTTTGAGAATCTAAATTTTAATGCCCTAACTAGTTGAGTATCTAACAAATCAAGGAGTTGATTGCACTTCACTATTCAATTAAATACTCTGGCACTGAATTCATATTGAAATGTTTATCCCATATCTATATGATTGAAAGCATGTGAAACTCAATATGTAATGCAAATTCCTATTATATAGCCATGTTGATGTGTTGATGAGTTGTGTAAAAATTGTGTGGGTAAGGGAACAGTGCACTGGTAATATTGTGGAAAATGTTAAAATGAGGCTTATATAGGGATAGTAATGGGGTGGGTGCGGGGCTAGTTGAGCTCAACCCACAAATTTTTTAAACCGCCCCACCCCACCCCGCATAGACCCGACCCGCATAAACCCGCTCCGCATAAATCCGCCCCACTTAAATTTTAAAGTTCTTTTATTTTTAATTGAATTTATTTTTTTTGCTAATTAACGTTTCAACAACTAATTAACTATTTTTAGTTGATATTTTAACAATTGTTTCTTAATCGTTACTTAAAAGTTTCTAATTAACATTTTAATTACTGACAATTTGCTAGACATGTCCAGTTTAAATTTTAGGAAAAAATAAAATTAAAGTTAATGTTTAATATTAAAAAGTTTATATCTTTGGACCTAACTCACATTAGTTTGAAAAATAGTTGCTTCAAATCGCCCCATACCCACCCCGTATCTGCATAGCTCTAAACCTGCCCAGCCCCACCCCGCATAGCTATAAACCCGCCCCATATCGGCCCTGGCCTGCCCCGTTGCCATCCCTAGCCTTATAAGTACCATATATTGTGTTAGCCATGTGGCTTGTATGGTTTGGCCAGTGTGGGGATATTGAGAAATTCGGACTGAATTGTTATATGTGGGGTTGGGCAAAGTTATTTAATTTTTGGATATGGGCTGAAAATGTTTTGTAGGGAATGTTTTGAAATATTTGGATTCCGTTTGGAATACCATTGGGCTTTATTTGGACTGGATTTTCTTAAACCCTATTAACTTGAAGTGGACTAAATATTGTGAGATTGTTTAATTCTTTGTTGACTGGGTCATTAGCTAGAATTTAATGTTCTTATGTATGTGTGAATGCGGATTTAGACTCAAACTTTTTAATAACTGCATATCAAAAACCACAAGAGTCTTTTACGCCTCAAACTCCAAACCATAATTGCCCCTCGTGGATGGGTTCCAGTAACTTGAAATCACAAGTTTACAGGATGAACATTTTTACGAGTCATAGTTTAAACTTCAAGCCATAAATAATGCTCATAGTCTTGATCCTGTAATGTATCTTTTCCAGGTTTGCAACCATGACCAATCTATGACCCATGGTTCAATCCGTGAGTTGTGATTGTGTTCGTAGTTTCCTTTCAATAAGCGAAAATACTGTTACCCTGTTTCCATGAAGGCCTTCTCTGGCCCGTAGTTCAATCTAAAGTCTGTAGATAAGATTTTGTACTTCCTTTTGTGTTTAAATTTGGTAAATTTTAACTTTGATTTTTGAAATTTCTTGGAATTATGTATGCTTATATAATCTTGTTTACAGATATTATGGGTCCCCGACAGAGGCAAGAGGATATACAGGCTTCGTGAGATAGATTCTGTGATTAGCTGACAAAGTCAAAGACTAGTGGCTCGATAGAGAAGCTTGATGTCAGTCCCGATGAGGTCATCGAGCCACGACTTACACAGGCGGTATTCCAACAGTTAGTACCATCCTAGATACTAGCTACTACAGGACACCCTCTGCAGTTTGAGGAGGTAGGCTCCGGGTGGAGCGACTCTATACAGATGACCAACTCCGAAGAGGGGTCCCCATCCGACTCTCTTGATTATAATGGCTAAGGCTCAGAGGTGGAGTCAAGATACAACTTCTATGGGTCAAACACGTCCATCACTATTCCCGTTCATGTATTAGGCCAACCTAGGCGTTGGTGTGTCAAGGACATGGCCGCTATTTATGACTTCTGACAGGATGACATAGGCCGGAACATACAGAATATATTTGAGGAGCCCCAAATACTACATCTAGATTTGAAATTGTGCTGGCTCTTCGAGATACAATTTCCCGCTATAGGCTAGAGCAGTTAGCAACACCATCGAGGAAGAATTCCCTGGTATTGGTCTGAGAGGTCTAAGCTTTGTATATTGCTACGGTGATCGAGGCCACTTTGAAAAAGAGCTAGATGATAGCTCACTCTCGATTAACCCATACACTAGTTCGTGACGTTTCTATATATGTTTTAGAGGCTACTGTCCAATGATTTCTATTTGGTATCGACTACCAAGCCCCCATTTCCACAACCTAGTTTAATTATATATTGAGGCAGGCACAGGACCATTCTGTGACTAGAGAACTAGTCCAAAAGGCCGCCTAGCTAAGATAGGTTGCTAGCTACATCACTGAGCGAGGCACGACACCGATTTGGTGTCTGGCCCTATGCTTATTATAAAGGCCTCACCAAACTTTATGGACAAGTCTTGGTGGGTCGTGATCCACATGCGTATCTGGCTGACTCAGGTAGATAACACACTTATGCCAGACCATGTTGTGCATGTAGCCCAATATCATATCTTGCTATGACATTGATTTTGCTAGCTGCATAGTTGAGGAAATTGACAACAAGCACTGAGGAGGTCGACATACATTCCCCTCCACCCTGCCTAGTCCACCAATTTTATATTGATGCGAGGGCGGAGATCCTCATAAAGGGCGATCTCATAATAGATGTTTAGCATACTCACGATGTTGTCTTGACAAAGGCCAATGAGAATCGTATTGCACCGAAGTGAGCACCATATTCCACAGTCAAATTGTCGAGATATTGGCTTAGCCTCCGTATCCCGAGGCTACTGCTACTACTTCTTAGTCTGATAGAGCCCTATCAAGAGAAGTTGACATGGAGATGAGGCTCACTTCCACTCCCTCCATTGTACTAGAGGTTCTGTCAACATGTCCTCAGCCCCCAAGTATGGTCTACATATCCATGGAGTCTTTCCAGTCCTTGGTATATTACTAAGCTTAGATTGAGTCCTATTTGACTTAGTTATTATAGAAAATCAGGCCTTTAGTTCGCAAGGCTATTTTTGAGTCAGACGAGCGCAAGATAGAGTGTTACACGACCACACTTGATCACACGATGGTAGTTTATCATGGCCATGTGATGCATTTGAGAGATGTATGGAGGATCGTCTCAGTTCAACTTAGATACAAAATTTGTCTGCCATCCGAATGGAGATCCAGTAGCTTTGTGAGGATATGAGAGTAGCAAGACTAGCTCCGTTGACGATTCCTTTGCCTACTATCAATATACTGGTGCTAGAATTATTCGTATAAGATCCCACATTTCTCGCCTCTGGGCAGAGGCGACATACTAGAGATGACGCTCTAGAGAATTCTCTACAATGTGCTCAGAGGATTGAGCGATAGTATATTGAGGTCGCTAGATAGGCCTTTATAGTGGATGAGGAAATTTGATGCACATGTGAGCATGAGTTAGCATTCGGTGATGGACCCTCATTATAGGCCACCACAACAAAGAAAACCACCCAAGAGGTTCAGGGTGGTGCATCCCATGCTAAAATCGATACTTAGGCGCCCAGATATGTTCATTTTGACCCTTATATTAGTTTTTGGATTATTTTGATGCATTGAGGATAGTGCAATGCTTTTTCGATGGGGTGTGGGTAGTTATAGGTGTCAGTGAAGTCTTAGTAATCAAGTCCTATATCTACTCATATGTTTGGGTCCTGGGGGTTTTCTTGCCTGTGTTCTTTCCCAAATGACATTTATTTTCTGTTGAACCGACATGTTTAGGATGTATAGGTAGTATTAGTAGCATATTATACTAATATCTATGGCATCTTTTGGTTTACATTGAAATATGATACCCCTATGTTTTTGGAATTATTTTGGAATGATGTGCTGGTAGATAGTTTTGATAGTGACCTTGTTGGATCAGTAGATGACATTGTTTCTGCCAATAGGATAGGGATAAATTATGATGAAAACATGATATGAATGTCTACATTGATAGTGCATTTAGTGGCATGTGTGTGTGAGTTTCATTGCATAACTCTGATACTGTGTTTCAATCTAGAACTTGCCTTGTTAGGTCACTTGGTTAGGAAAGGATCATAGAACGTTGTTCATAATAGTACACATAGCCTATATAACCAACCAAATCACTGTGTATCCCTTGATCCAAATGTTTGAGTCATACATGTACCTTTTCCTTATATATACCTAAGTCACCAAACCCTTTTGTCTGTGTAATTCTTGAATTTTGCCCTGATCCCTCTTTGAATATTGTGCACCTTGACTCAGGTTAAAAGCCTAAGTTGAGGGTGGCTACAAAAAGTGGCCCTAGTTCATAGGTCGGATTTTATGTACCTCAACTTAGTCCAAAAGCCTAAGTTGAGGGTGACTACTGCAAAGAAATCATGACAACCCAGTACAGGAATCAATGTAGTACAATGAAGAAGGTAAAAATATGAAATAGGTGAGAGAAAAGTAAATAAATGCCAATTATAAAGCTGAAAAGAAAAGAATTGAGAGAAATAAAAAGCAATACGCTTGAGAGGTAGATGAATGAACCCAAAAATCTTTGAAATAGGTGAAAGGGAACAATGAGTTGTTAAAATATTAGGGTTGGTAAGGTAAAGTGCAAAATAGTGTAGTGCCAAGAAGGGAAATTTGTCACTATGTTCTAAATATATCTTACCGAGCCTCCTAGCCTACGTTACAAGCTAAAAAAGTCCTATAGTTATCCTAGTCAAACTAATTGAACATCATGGTCGAGAATATATGAGAAAGCCTATGGTATTGTACACGTATCTAAATATCAACTGAGAATGTGAGTGTATTTGTTTAGTCCATAGAATTGAAAAGAAATACATTAAGTTGTGTATATCGGGGACTTCTTTTTATGAGGGAACTTGAATTACATTGTTAATTGTGGACTAATTAGGTGATTGTTACTTATATACATGGCCTTATTTGTCAAAATTACTCTATCATGTGCTGATTCGTTTGAGTTGGTTGATAAATATCTCGTATATGCATTGATTGTTCATGAGGGTATCTGTGATTGACTGAGATGTGATGTAGCCATGAGATTGATGACTGTATGCCTACTATACTGCTTATATTGGATCGAGTCGGTTTCTTGAGGACAAGCAACAATTTTAAGATGAGGGTGTTTATGTGCTACCAAAATATGTCATTTGTAATTTTTTAAACACAGATTTTGTGTATTCTTTAAGAATGTTAGAGGATCTGATGTGTTTTTATAGGATTACAGGATTCGAGAGGTTTTTGTGAAGATTGCAAAGTTTAGTAGCTTCTTTGTGAAATACGGGACTATCTATGGGCCGTGGTTTGATCTACGAGCCATAGGTGGAGGCTTGTGGTCCTGATCCAAAGTTGCACAAATTTTTTGAAGTAGGAACGATGAATGATAGGATCGGCCATGGTTCATTCCACGACCTGTAGACTTGTTAACGGAAAAGAAGCTAGAGTTTCTAAAAATTAATAGGATGAAAAGATTCATGGCTCGTGGTCCAAACTATGAGCTGTAATTGATGTCTCATACATGGAGTTCATATTGCAGAGAAGAAGTCTACGAATCCACATCCACTAGTCATCAATTGATCTACGGGCCGTACATTTGCTCGTGGATAGTCCCAAATCCAAATTTCCTAATAAGTATAGGAATTGGTTTTCTATACTTATAAATAGGGTTTTCTTTTTGGACGTGGAGACTATCAAAACACATATTGTTACTTTCTTTTTGATTAGTTCTTGGAGATTTTGCGTAGATACAATTTGTGTTTATCTTCAGATCTTGATATTGCAATTTACGTGAAGATTTTAGATTTTACATTCTTCAATTCATCGTTGTAAGTGTTTAATTATGCAAACATCAAGCAAGAGTAGCTAAATCCATAACTAGGGTCGTAGGAACCATGAGGAGCTAACAAAGTAAAACCCAAATAATTTGTAATCCTTAAAAAGTGTGCATATGTGTATTATTTATCTCTTTATTTTGATTGTTTTTCAACGGTGGTCAACATTAGAACTTGCCTTATTCTTGGTCAGGGAACCATGGGGATAATGAATGGGATAAGAGATAAATAACATGATTCGATGTGAGTACTCTAGTCTAATCAACCTGAACGGCCCAAAGGATGGTTGTCTTGGGACCAAGGTAAGGGTTAGTAATGTGACACCCGTAGACGGCCCAAGTTATATGGTAAAACTTTCCTAGTTGTCAGCCCAAGGAATTAGGTGAACATAAAGTACCAGTTTTGTATGCTATACATTAGAAAATGTTACAATTATTAGGTTATACTGCATGAGGATTTCATGGGGAAAACAATATCCTAGTTGCCTCTCTAAGCAAACTAGTGATACTTGCATTCAAATTATTCTTAGTATAGGTTTTAATAATTGTTCTTTACGTTAAGAACCCCTTTTGGGAATATGTTGATTAATTCCTCAAAATTGCTATGATTATTCTAAGTCTCGATCATATTCCTCATGGGATCGATCCTAACCACTGTTAGGTTCTACATTTGAAACACTGGCCGCTTGTACCTTAGTTGGGAGGTGTTTGGACGTGATTACTCATCAATGAAATCCTAGGCATCCTCATCAACCTTGGAACACATAACTCCAAAGGATTCATCCGAGCGAAATTTCTCACCCTAGCAGCTCGGGTGGGTATGTGAGGAGAAGGTGTAACTTGTCCAACTTGCGCAGCCATATATCGAGCCATCATAGCAATCGTGGTTTAGAATCCACCATTAGTAACTGGCTATCCCATAGGCTCTAGAGGAGTTTTGCATTTATCAACAGGAGCCTATCTAAGCTGAGGAGCGTTTTTTGGAGTCATCGTCTATAAAGTCATCAAAGAATATTTGTTAGATTTAGGAAGCCTTAAGACACATTCTATGGAACGACATGAATTATGAAGAAGTGAGACATTTCCTAAAATATCTTGTAGCGTCCTACTAATAGATGTGGTCCACTTCACATCCATAAATAAGACTCTGATCACCGCGGCATGTTGGACATCAAAGACCATTTAAGAACCTTGTTGCTCTGATACCAAGTTTATCACTACCCAAGCCTAGGGCCAAGCCGTACCACGGAGAATGAGATCCCTAAAGGAACCCTTAGCATTTAATTAAGCATTTAAGGAAAATCAATGAGAAATATATAAGCGGAAGCACATAAATAGCATAAGTCATAGCATAAGATAGATCTTAATGATAGAGTATACAAGTCTGAAACTGAAATATATACATATGTCCAAAACATGCCTCTAGACCATAATATAAGATGGAGGCTCAGATAGGTCCTGGCTCACCATGAATGAAAAGAAAGACTATCTCTAATACAAATAAAGCATGATAGGTAAGGTAGTAGGATTTGCCCTCGAAGCTAGAAGACTCACCCAATCAAGATCGTAGAAATATCTAGATCTAACCACGAGGATGAACAATGGTATCATCACAATGTAGGCATAAAGTATGCGTTAGTACTTTGGAATGTACTAAGTATGCGGGTATGCAATGTAAATGAACATGATAAAATTTGCATTAAGTGTTAGATGACAAGGTACATAGAATTATAGAAGAGAAATATATAGAAAGGAATACCATATCAAGATTCCTTAAATCATGATACATGAATGACATAATACATAAATATAAGCGGAGATGGGACGTCAACTGACATGTAAGATTACACGAGCTATTACATTGGATCCCGATGTTGCCTCTACACCAGAGAAAGAGTAGCCTACTTGCCAAAGGTATACTATATCTCACATAGTGGGTTGTGGTATGTATAATCATCTATATTGGGCATAAACATGAACCTACAGTGGGATGTAGGTCTTAGAAAGGTAGGCTTTATATAAGGACCCCTTGGGTCGAGCCCCCACCACCAAGCTCATTCGGTGTTAAGCCATCATCCCACGGGAATAAATATACATACATATGCTTCTAATAGGATCATAAGTCATTTCAACTCAAATTCATGGGTACTTGCAATTAAAAGCCAAATCATAGTTCAATTCATGATTACAATATGCATTGGAATAGCAGAGTCAAAACTTGTATATCATGGTGTATACATGCCTATAAGTGCTTAAAGCCATATAATAGAGATTATGTGATCACGTTCATGTCAAAACTATACTTGTCTTGAAATCATAATCATATCCATAGTTTATAGCTAAATCCATAGTAAATATTCATGAAAAGTCATGTTCATGCATGCTTATGTCATAAGGAATGAGGGAATAACATGGGTACTTGAAATTGATACTCAAAACAAGAAATGTAGATTAAATCATGCATAAACCAAAAAGAAATCAACACTCAGATCATAATTAATACTACCTCTGCATGAAATCAAAGCTTAAAGGGACATGCAAGTTCATAGTGTATAGAAATCGTGTAAATCAATAGAATAAGAAGTAATTCAGTCTTGTATTATCCTTTGAGATACCCCAAAACATAATCTCAGCAAATTAAAACAAAACCATGAAATTCGTAGTTGGATCATACCTAAAATCAATGAAAATTCATGAAAAGAGTTTGGGCTTCATGATTAAAATGGAATAATAAATGAAATCATACACACCTTGATGAAATTGAAGATGTAAAAAGGAACTAGGTTGGGCTTGAAAACCACACTTGAGACCTTAGCTTGGATTCTTAAGTTCAAGGCTAGAGAGAGATTTTTAGAAGTTGATTTCCAAAAGTTAAGTTTACAGTTTGAAGAAAGTATTAGGAAAAGTGTAAGGGGATGACTTGGAGTGTAAGTGATGGTATACAGCTCCTTAAATATCAAGGAGTTGAGCAAAATTATTAAAATAACCTTGCTTAAAACGAGCATAATTTGCTCAGGGGCGCACTATACTGAGGCCCCTATTGGTTGTGGTGTGCACCACGGGCCGTGTAGGGGTCCCTAGTGTGTAACTTGGCAAAAATAGTGGGGGTTCAAGTGGAGGGTTCCCTCCACGGACCGTGGTGGGCACCACAATCCATGTAGGATTTTCTGGTGGAAGCCTTTAATCTTAAACCCCTAAACAGCCATGGATCCAAGGGAAAAAGGGCCAAGGACACCTCCACAGTTCCCTTCACAATCTATAGAGTGCACCATGGGCCGTGGAGGGATCCTTGAAGGACACCCTTGGCTAAAATTCCTCCAAAACAGATTACCATGCAATGTTAAGGCCTGTCGAGGTCCAGGTCCTTACAATAATCTAGAAAAATGGTAGCCATAACTACTAGCAAAATATCACCTGCCGAAAAATCACATATAGAGGTGAGGAGAGAGTGTTTTCAACTCTAGCTTTTGTGGTTCTACAATGGATGGTTGTGCAGGTGAACTTTCTCTATCTTTTGAATCAACTTCTAGAATTATGGGATTTTTAGAATGAGATTCATGCCCACAAGTGCAGCCACTACTTCATCAGAATCTTGGTTCTCTTCCTCACCTTAATCTTACAAATCAACCACTAAGGATTCACCCATATTATAATTTCCACGACACTAGGAACAATCTCATCAATCACATCAATGATTGAAACTACTAGAAGATTGTTGGGTTGTTTCAGTGACTTGCAAAGATCGAAGGTAACCTCTTCATCATTCACCCAAAATTTCAATTCACCACTTTCTATATCAAGTTAATCTCTCTTGGTTTCTAAGAATAACCTTCTCAAAATAATTGGAATTTCAATATTCAACTCATAATCTAAATTCACAAAGTTAACTAGGAAGATAAATTTATCCACTCTTACCAACGCATCATAAAGGATCCCAACTGGCCTGTTGATGAACTAATTAACCATTAAGAGTCTCATGGTAGTTGGAGTTAGAGTACCTAACCCAATTTGCTTAAATACAACAAGAGGCGTTAGGTTTAAGCTTGCATGTGATCACATAACGCTTTAGTGAAATGAAATATCCCAATTATGGTGAAGGCATCCAGATCTTCTTTCTTGACATTAATTCATTATGATGATGTGCCACTTCCACTATTTTGAAATCCATAGTTCTCTTCTTTGTAAGCAGATCCTTCATTAATTTAACATAACTAGAAATCTCAACTAATGGTTTTGCTAATTGAATTTTTACCAATAGAGCTTTGAACATTAATAGGAACTTCTCGAACTTCATATCATCCATCTTTATTAGCCTTGAGAGTATAGATTCACCTTGATAGGTGGAGACTTCCAAGGTTTCGCCTCACTTGTCCAAGTGAGATTATCCCCCACTTTTAAACTGCAATCACTCTTAGGATCACCATTTAAATGAGTGGGTGCAACCATATTTTGTTCAATATCATGCATGTCAGTCGGTAAATAAGTATCACATACATCAATCGACAATATTTCACAATAACCATCGAGGATTTTCCCTTGTTTCTAGGTACAACATCATATTTCGACATATCTTTCCCATCTTATGTACCATTCCTTGTCATGATTTCTATACAATGAGCATTATCTTTCTTTATATTCACCATTGTGTAACTTGGCAACCACTTTTTTTCCTAGGATTCAAATGGGCTGAGATTTTCTCCATTTGCATTTCTAGTTGTTTGATAGATACTTTATGAGAAGTAACAACTTGATTTTGAGAGGTAAAATAAGACTTCATTTTTTCTAGTGATTTATCAGTGCCTCCCTTTTTTTAAAGAATTCAAGCCAGAATATCCCCTATTCAAAACGTTTTAGGACCAATAGCAGTTTCTTTTGGCTTTGGACGGACACAGGGAGGAACATACCATTCTCTATCATTCTCCTGTTCTCTCCATCTAATATTTTGATCATGCCAATCCCTATCACCATCTCTCCAAGTTCCACCATGCTCATTCATCCAACCTTATGTAATGACCTTCCGTGGTCATTTTTATGATTTTGCAGTTATTTTGTTGATTTGAGCATGTGTATAGTGACCTCAGGCTGTTGGTGATTTGTTGGGACTGTTGTTAGGAGTTGTGTGGATTTTTGAGCTAATTGGGACTTTATAATTATAAAGAAATGAGTGTCTAATAAAGTCCTAATAAGTGACCTCAGAATGGGATGCTGACGACTTCATTAGTTCTGAGTTTGTACATGATGCGATGATACCTCTATCTTTTACAATCTACTCAAGCCAATCGTATTAGAGTTTTCCTATTCTCAATGATCCTAATAGTTTCAGGACATGACATGCATACATGTGCACTAAAATGGTTTAAAGGTGTTTTAAATGATTTAAAGATATTTTTATATGAGTTTTAATGACTATATAATTTTCAAATGATGGATTAAGCGTTGTATCTTGTGTTTGGATGTTTCATGTTCAAGTCAAGCCTTCCAAGCCTTGTTCTAGCACATTCGAGGATGAATGTTCCCAAGGGGGAGATAATGCAAGGACTTGAACTTTGTATGTCCTTAATGGTACTTGGAATTTGGTTTCAAAAAGTTTTTTTGATCAAGGTGACACCTTACGGGCACCTCCATGGGTCGTGTAGAGGGCCTTAAGGTGGCCCTTGGCCTTGTGTGTAGATTGTTGGCATTAATGTGGAGTTTAAGACTAAAAGACACACCACATGAACCCCATACAATCCATGTGAGGCTTCACTAGCCGTGTGGTGGATCGTGTGGAGGGCCTTGGCCTTGAAATTCCACATTTTTGCTAAGGTTTGTCACGCATGAACCTCTCACGGACCGTATACCCCTTCACAATCCGTGGGGCCTTTTGTATAGGCGTTGGTATGAAAATTTTCTCAGTATGGAATTACCATCTCGAAGCTTTGTTGATGGAGAATTTTTCTAAGTAAAGCTTCAGAGGAGGCCACACGGTCCGTGTGACCTCTCACGGGATGTGAACCCCTCCGTATGGGTGTTGGGGAGCAATTTCCTAAGCATCAAATTTTATTGGCTAAGCTTTTCATAAGAATCGATAGAAAAGTCAACTTTAAATGGTCATAACTCTTAACACAAAAAGACTTGGGTGCCCTAAGACCTACCAAATTGAAGCTCTTTGAATTAGATTTCCAACACATCCGGTTTAACCTAATCCCGAGTTCGGATCAAGATGTTATGCCCATTTATGTAAAGCTTGTTCATGTTTTGTTTCCTATGATTTGGCTAAGTGAGGCTTCATAGGAGGGTTCACGGTTCGTGTGACCTTGTACGGACCGTGAGACCTTCTGACTGGACCCCTAGCAACAATTCTTATTCTATTTCATTAATGGTTTTTTGTTATTATGTCTATTCCTAAGGGACTTTTGTGACTTCCTATATTATCCCCCAACATTCAAATGACCTAAACTCTTCTCCTATCATTAAAATTCATTCTCACACTTAGAATTATATTCAATCTCTCTCTTAAGATATCCTTAAGGTGAACATTGAAGGATTATCTTGAAGCTTAAGGAATGGGTCTTCCTCTTCATCAAATTTCTCCCTATTTCTTCTTCGTTAGCTAAGGTATGTGAAATTGATCCATGGTCCCTTTCAACCATGAAGACCCCAAACTCTTTTCACTTGATTTTCATGAAATTTGGCTTACTTTAATTATGGGTTTTTAAGATTATTATTTTTTAAATTCAATTCAGATATAGGCTATGTTTTATTGTTGAGTTTAAAGTGATTTAAGCCCTAATATGTTGAAATGCATGAATATTATGAAGATTTGAATATGTATTGTCCCTTAAAAGTTTGATCTAAGCATGAGAACTCTATATTGTGATTTAAGTGTGGATTTACTTGAATTTCATATTGTATTGTCAATTTAAGTATGAATCTCTATTGCCCACACTATTTTCTCATCTCCTTCTTAGCATATGCATACATGAGCATGAATCTATGAAATGGGTTAAGCCCATATATGTTTATGATTATGATTTTGATGTAAATATGGTTATGAAAAAGAATTGAGCATAAATCTATGAACATGAGTATGATATAAGTTGAATACTATTATGACATAATTTTCTAGTAACATAAACTTAACTTCTACATGAGTATCAATTATATGGATATGCATATGATACATATAACAAGTGTATATTAATGAGAATTGGCATAACCCTCCCTTTACACAATGCATAGATAAGGATAGTTACAACCTTCCCTATGCCCATGTATGTTTGAGCTAAGTGTCTATTGATGAGAACATGCACAACCCTCCCTTTACATAATGCATAGATGAGGATAAGTACAACCTTCCCTATGCACGTTGTTATATAAGCTAAGTGTGTATCGATGAGGATGGGCACAACACTCCCTTTACACATTGCATAGATGAGGATAGGTACAACCTTCCCTATGCACATGGTTATATGAGCTAAATGTATATCAATGAGGATGGGCACAACCCTCCCTTTACATGATGTATAGATGAGGACAGGTACAACCTTCCCTATACAAAGTCATATCATGAGCCAAATGTGTATTGATTAGGATGTGTACAACCCTCCCTTTACACACTTCAAGCAAGGAGTGACTCATTGAGTGCTAGTATATGTGGGTTATGGCTACTCTATGGTTTTTATATGAAATATTGTGTAGGTTAACATCATCTTTCTTTCATGTTGCATGACCTCATACTATTACATTCAAACGTACTAATGAATACTTTTTGCCTACATGATCTAACCATGTAGGAACCAGAGACTACCTTTATCCACCGTTTGATGGCTAAATTAAATTTGAGACATTTATTGTGGTGAGTCTTATCTTCCAAGGACACGCCACCACTCCTCTACCTATGTTGCTTTTGTTTATGTTATTGACATAGATGAGGACATGTACAACCTTCCCTATACAAATTCGTGTAACGAGCTGCTAAGTGCGTATTGATGAGGATGGGTACAACCCTCCCTTTACACAATTTAGGCAAGGAATGACTCTTTGAGTGCTAGTATATGTGGGTTACGTCTACTTTATGGTATTCATGTGACATATTGTGCAAGTTAATATCATCTTTCTTTCATGTTGCATGCCCGCATACTAGTACGTTCAAACGCACTAACGCATATGGTGACTCTTATCTTCTAAGGACAAACCACCTCTCCTCTACGTATATTTCTATCCATTTATGTCATTTACCTTAAGGGTGAGATTGGGACATGTCTTGGCCCCCGTCCGATCTTATGACTAGAGTCATTGTTGGACATCTTGTAGACTCTTGTACGGGTATATGTTATGTGATGATATATGGAGATTATGATTATCGCTATCTATTAGATATGGCTAATATGATTCGGTTATGATATGATGTGTATGTACGCTATGATGTGGAAATATGAAAGATTCTAAGTCTCTAATATGCTGTCAAAATACAACATTTTTTATACTTAAAACTTGGAATTTTGTGTGTTCTCAATGCGATGTTAGTTGGTTGAATGTGTTTTTGTGTTATATTTGCAGGATTCCAAGGTTGGCCTCGATTTTTGGAAGAAAGTATAGAAGTTGCTAACTTGATGCAGTATGAAACCCTTTACGGGTCGTAGGTCACTCTACGGGCCGTGAAATGGGTTTCGCGGATGATTCCAAAGATAGACTAATTTTCTAAAGTTGATTTCATGAACATGCAGACGGGTTGTGGATTGATTTACGAGTCATAGAACATGGTTCGTGGCTAAGAATCAGAGATAAGGAACTTTTTAAAGATTCATCAGACGAAACCCCACTACAGGCCGTAAATCATTTTACGGGTCGTAGAGCAGTATCTTAGGTTTGAAGTCCAGTTTTCCAGCAGTACTGTACGAGACCTTGACTATGGGCTGCGAAATTCAATAGGGTCCATAAACCTGTTCATGTGGCATGCCGACCCAGCTATCCTATTTTGTTTAGGACTTTTTTTTTAAATTTTATAAATAGGCTTTTAGCTTCTTTCTCAATGAGGGGCCGCATAGTACAAAAAGTGCTAGAGAATTAGAGAGGAAAAATAGTGAGACTGAGTTGAGGTTACATTGGAGAGTTTTGAGAACACATGTACTTTGATTTGATCTTTAATCTTGCAATTCTCTTTGAAGTTTGGATTTGATTATTCTCAATTCAATTATGTAAGTGATCTATTATGTTACTCCAATTTAAAAGTCTTGCATCCGCATAAATCATAAGTAGCTAAATCCACAACTAGGGTTGTGGGAACTATGAAGAACTAACAAGTAAAACTGGATAATTCATAATTCTTAGAAAGAGTGTATGCATGTATTAATTAATTCTCTTTGATTCTCATGTTTTCTGATGGTGGCCAACATTAGAACCCACCTAGTGTTACTAACTAGACCAAGGTAGTAATGAATAGGAAAAAAGATTAATTAACAGGATTCAATTGATGTGTTCTCATCTAATCAATCGAACTGGGCCAAGGGGTGGTTGTACTAGGTCTAATAGGTAAGGGTTAGTAATGCATACTACGGAGATAGGCCAAGTCACGTAGTGCAATTCGCCTCTATCCTGGATCAAAGGGTTTGGTGAACTTAACTTATCGTCTTGTATGCTACACACTAGAAAAGAATTAGGTTATCCGGTGATACTAGGTTAGAGACTCATGGGGAACACAATACCCTAGTTTCTCTCCATATTTATTTAACTCCTGTGTTAGTTAGGTTTACTTTTCTACTGATTATTGCAACCCCCCGTTGGGGAAGTAAGTTTGTGTTAATTGAATTCTCTTAAGTCTATGTATTCCCTTGGGTTCGACCCTAACCTTTGTTAGGTTCTATTTCTTGATAGCGACTGCTTTATGCTAAAAAAGGATGTGTAACATGGGCGACATCAAGATTATGGCGCCGTTGCTAGGGAATATGGCTAGACTTGGTTAATTCAAAAGTGATTTAGGTGTGAACCCTTATTTCCTTCATTTTACAATTTTTTGTTGTTTTTGTTTCTTTTCAGGGTGTAAGTGTAGTGTATGCCTAACATGCGAAGTCGAGGCAGACCCTTGACTATGTCTGACCCAAACATCAATAGAACATTGATGAGAATGGCCTTAGATAATGCCAATAACGCGGCTAATGCAGCTCTGAATAGGAAAGAGAATAAGCACACTGATCATGAGAACCCACCTCCTCTGGAGGATATTGCTCCGCAGCTATAAGATTTTAATGCCAATGCTTATTGGTGGAATCAATACAGGCTAAATCCTATGGATGTGGAGGTGACAGGAGCTATTGGTTGCCACCACTACTGGCTGACACAGAGTTCATGGTTTTAAGTGGGTTGCTTCAGATGCTGCAGAATTGTGGGCTATTTACGGGCTTACCATCAGAGGATCCTCATAGCCATCTACACAATGTTGTGTTTGTCTGCAAGAGTGTGATGGGAACACATAATCTGTCTATGGATGTTGTGGGACTTCGTCTCTTCCTATTGTCTCTTACAGGCAATGTAGCCTTATGGCTATCTTAGCTTCCACAGGGTTTGATCACCAGCTGGGCTGAATTGCAGAGGGCCTTCTTGGAAAGGTACTTCCTGAGGTCTAAGAAGCTCAAGTTGAAAGACCAGATCAACAACTTTTAGCAACTTCCTAGTGATTTGATCAATACTACATGGGAGCAGTTCACTAAATGCTTGAGGAGTGTCCCAGACCACAAGATAGTCGATGATTCCTTGGTGGAGATCTTTTATCGTGCCCTTGATTAAAATAGTCAAGCTTGTGCTGATACAAATATAGGGGGTATGTTCTTAGATTAGCCATTTCCAAGGATTTCAGAAAGAATGGAGAGAGTGATCAAGAATAATTGCGTGTGGGGGCAGACAAACAGAGCATCTACCAAACATTCGTGTGCGGTGAGTATTGGTTCGAAGCAGCTAAGATCAATAAAGAAATTATGCAAGAGCTTGCCTGAATTCCCACAGGCATGGAGGTAATGATGAAGAAAAATTAGGAGCGAGACAATGTAGCAGTTCATCAGCTTCAACATGCACCCATGTATGATGTGCCTTACTATGAGGAGGACACATGTTTTGTTTCTGATCAGACGGGGGGTTTTCGGACTAACGCCCAAGGGTTTATTCAAGAATACTGGCGCCAAGGTCAAGGAAACCAAGATCAGAACTTTAACAAAGGTGGAGCTTTCAGGGACAACTGCAGAGGATATTATGACCGCAAGAGGGGCCTAGAGAGATATGTAGATTGGGGTCGTAGAGAAGGTTACAGAAATGGTCCTTATATGCTACCACATAACCATGATACAGGTACAAGTAGTTAAGGACTTGAGGAGACATTTGATCGCCTGTTGAAGAAAGCTGAGACACAGGATGAGACTTTGAGAGGGATGAAATCTGAAATCTCCAGTATTAACAAGAAAATTGAGTCTCATTCTGTTGCTATCAAACAACTTGAACAACAGTTTGGTCAAGTGTCGACTCAACTCAATCAGCATTAGAGGGGTACACTACCTAGAAATACAGTTCAGAACCCTAAGAATGAAGGGCAGTGCATGGCGGTCACTATGCGTGGTGGCAAGAGCACCATTGATCCTTTTATGTCAGTTGATGAGAATAATGTTTGAGATAAGACAGTTGCAGCCAAGGATGCAGACATAGGAGATAATTGTATCAAGGATAGGGTGAGTGAAGCTGCTGATGCGCCACAGAAGTTGAAGCCAATCCTAGGCCTCCTCCTCCCTTCCCTCAAAGAATCAAAAAGAGAGAGGATGAAGGCTAGTTCAAGCACTTCCTCTCCAGCTGAACCAACTCTCCATCAACATCCCTCTCATTGAGGAATTGGAGAAGATGCAAGGGTATGCAAAGTGCATGATGGACCTAGGTACGAAGAAGCACACTGTGAGTAAGGAGCTCTTCCAAGAGCTTCAACATTGTAGTGCGATTTCTACGAGGTACTTGGTCCAAAAGTAAGAATATCATAGTGCTTTTACCATACCTTGCACCATTGTAGATGTAGAGTTTGCAAGGGCACTTTGTGATCTAGGTGCTAGCATTAATTTGATGCCCCTTGCTATCCTCAAGAAGCTAGGGAGCCCCTACTCTGATGAGCATGCGATTGTTGATGGCTAATCATATGATGAAGAAGCCTGTGGGGATATTATATGATGTGCTAGTCAAAGTTGAGAAGTTCATCTTCCCCGCAGACTTCGTGATCCTGGATTGTGAGGTTGATTTTGAAGTCCCTATCATCTTGGGGAGGCCCTTCTTGGCCACTGGATGCACTTTAATGGACATGGAGATGGGGAAACTCAAATTCAAATTTAGGAAAGATGAGGTCGTATCATTGAGACTATTGATAATGTTGAGCCAGAGGCACCACTTGAGATGATATTGGGTGTTGACACTTTAGAAGCGGTGCTAACGAACTTTGATACTGATGACATCCCAAATTATGAGGAGACGGTGAATGCTCTGGGGGTATCTTATAGCCCTAGGCGCCAAACCAAGCTAGAACTAGATTTACAGAATCGGGAGTCACTGGCCACTAAATCATCCATATAAGAACCACATGCACTAGAGTTGAAGGCCCTTCCAGCACATTTGAGATATGCATTCTTGGGAGCCAACAAGACTTTATTAGTCATAGTTGTTGTAGATCTAAATGATGAGCAGGTGAGCGGCCTCGTCACGGTGCTTAAATAGTTTAAGAAGGCCATTAGATGGACGATTGCAGATATCATTGGTATCCCTCCCAAAATACGTACACAGAAGATCTAGTTGGTCAAGGACTATAAGACAAGTATTGAGCACTAAAGGAGTCTCAACCTCCCTGTGCAAGAGGTTGTGTGCAAAGAGATCATCAAATAGTTAGATGCAGGGGTGATCTATCTGATTACCGACAGTGAATGGGTGAGCCAGTTCAGTGTTCCAAAGAAAGGTGGTATAACAGTGGTACCAAATTCCAACAACGAGTTGATCCCCATGCGGCTAGTCACTGGATGAAGGTTATGCATGGATTATAGAAATCTCAATGCATAGACAAAAAAGGACCATTTCCCTATGCTATTTATGGACCAAATGTTGGACCGACTAGCTGGAAAGGGTTGGCATTGCTTCCTTGGTGGATATTCAGGCTATAATCAGATCATAATTTCTCCTGAGGATCAGGAGAAGACGATGTTTACATGCCTCTATGGCACCTGCACATTCAAAAGGATGCCATCGGGCTGTGTAACGCCCGAGCGACATTCCAGAGATGCATGATATCCATCTTCTTAGACATGGTGAAGGACATTATTTAAGTCTTCATAGACGACTTTAGCGTGAATCGAGACTCATTTGAGGACTTCTTGAAGCACTTACATATCGTGTTGCAAAGATGTGAGTAAAGCCATCTTGTACTGAACTGGGAAAAGTGTCACTTCATGGTAAATGAGGGCATTGTGTTGGGGAAAAAATATCCAGCAAAGGTATTGAGGTCGATAGAGCTAAAGTACAGGTGATTGAAAAGCTTTCCCTACCCATCTCAGTTTAGGGTGTGAGGAGCTCCCTAGGGCATGCAGGATTCTAACGGAGATTCATAAAAGACTTCTCTAGAATTGCACACTCATTGTGCAAGTTACTAGAGAAGGATGCTAAGTTCGTGTTTGATGAAGCATGCCTCAAAGCCTTTGAAGAATTGAAGATGAAGTTGATTTTAGCCCTAATCGTTGTAGCTCCAAATTGATCAAAGCCTTTTGAAATCATGTGTGATGCAAGTGTGGTTGCACTAGGTGTAGTATTGGGACAACGCCAATATAAGATATTACATCCCATATACTATGCTAGCATGTCCCTAAATATATCCCAGCAGAATTATATTGTCATTGAGCAGGAGTTACTTCCAGTGGTCTTTGCATTCGAGAAATTCAGGTCATATCTATTGGGTGCCAAAGTAGTGGTGCACACACACCACTCAACACAAAGATACTTGATGGCAAAGCTGTATTCAAAACCAAGGTTGATGAAATGGGTACTTTTCCTGCAGGAATTCAACTTTGATGTCATCAACAGAGAAGGGACAGAAAATCATATCGCAAATAACCTTTTCAGATTGGGAGATGGATTAATGGCAAAGCATGATGATGGATTGGAGATCAATGATTCATTCCCATATGAGAAAGTGTTATCAGCATTGCACGATTTAATACCATGGTTTGCAGACTATGCAAACTACTTGGTATATGACATTGTGCCACCCAATCTGAACACACAACAGCGTGAGAAGTTCATGTCTGATATGAGGAATTTCTTTTGGGATGACCCGTACTTGTTTCATGTATGCGTGGATGGGATTATTTGTCTCTGTGTTCCTCAAATTGAGATTATGAGCATCCTTGAGGCATGTTACTCATCATTGAAAGGTGGGCACCATAGTGGAGTTCAAACAGCACATAAGATCGTACAGTATGGGTATTACTGGCCCACCATCCACCAGGATGGTCACGGCTACACCAATGCTTGTGATAGGTGCTAAAAAGAAGGTGGTGTTTCCTATAAACATGAGCTCTCTCTAAGCCCTATTGTGGTGATTGAGTTATTTGATGTATGGGGGATAGACTCTATAGGCCCTTTTTTTTTTATCTCACATGGAAATAAGTATATCTTAGTCGTTTTAGATTATGTATCGAAGTGGGTCGAGGTCATGGCTCTACACAAAAATCAGGGCACAAGTGTCACAACATTTTTGAAAAGGAAAATCTTCTCAAGGTTTTGCAGTCCCCTGGCAATCATTAGCGATGGAGGTTCTAACTTCTGCAATAGGCTCTTCAAGTCTCTTCTTGAAAAGTATGGGGTAAAACATCGGGTGGCAACTCCTTACGAGCGGGCAGGTCAAGGTGTCTAATAGGGAAATTAACAGATTCTACCAAAGACTATGAATGCAAATTGGATAGATTGGTCGCGAAAGCTGGATAATGCATTATGGGCATACCGGACAGCATTCAAGACCCCTATAGGCATGTCTATCTACCAACTTTGGGAAGGCATGTCATTTGCTGGTGGAACATGAGCATTAAGAAATGTGGCCGCTGAAGAAGTTAAATTAAGACTGGAATGATGCAACAAACTCTAGGCTGAGCCAACTTAATGAGCTTGATGAGTTTCGCTTGATGGTGTATGAGAGCTCAGCCTTGTACGAACAAATAATGAAGCTGCAACATGATCGTCGAATAGAGAGTCGTCACTTCGCACCACGGGACTTGGTGCTACTCTATAATTCAAAATTAAAGTTGTTTCTTGGGAAGCTCAAATCCAGATATTTGGGACCCTTTCGAGTAGCACGTGTCTTTGATCATGGGGATATTCAGTTAGAGAGAAGAAACGGAGGAACTTTCAAAGTAAATGGCCAAAGAGTCAAGCCATTCCTTACAAACATGGAAGAAATACAAACTATGGAAGAATGGGATCTTGAGGAAACCTGAGTACTCAAGCCATCTATGTCAAGCCGCGATAATAAATCAGGTGCTGCATAGGCGCCCATGTATGATTTTTGACCCCTTATATTCTAGTTTTTCTTTGATTGTGTGCATTGGGGACAATGCACCCTTTTTTCAACGGAGTGTTGGTAGTTATGGGCCTTAGTGAAGTCTGAGTAGCTTGGGTCCATAACTACCCCAATCTTCGATCTTGCGGTTTTTTTGCCTGTGTGCTTTTTCCCCATAGATATTTACTTTCTATTGAACCGGCACGTTTAGGATGTTTAGATAGTATTTGTAGCATATATTACTAATACTTGTGGCATACAACATATTTTGTGTTTTGTTTGAAAAATGATACCCACAAAAATTTTGATTAGTTAGTTTAGATAGCAAATATGCATGTTTAGGTGTGTTTACAATGCTTATTCTTATATGTGAAGTTAATTTGAGATAAAAAGCACAATTTTTTAGAGTCTTTTTTTGATGATGTAGACAGTGTCATGAGAGTGTGAGCTTAAATTTGCTAAATTTATGTGTTGTGTGCTAATTCAAAACTTTCCCTGTTACTCTAAGATCGAATGTAGATTAAATGGATTAGGAAAAGATCTTAGGACGTTGTTCTTAAAAAGTCCACTTAGCCTAAATGACCAACCAAATTTGTAGAATATCTCTTGATCCTAATGTATTAGCCTAACATGTACCTATTCTTTGCAAACAACTAATTAACCTAGCCTTGTTAGTTGTAAAATCCTAAAATTGGCCCTGGTCCTTCCTTGAACATTATCCACCTTGACTGAGGCAAAAAGCCTAAGTTGAGGGTGGGTACAAAAAGTGGCCCTAGTTCTCAAGATGGATATTGTGCACCTCAATTCAGGCCAAACGCCTAAGTTGAGGGTGGTTGGTGTAAGGGTGAAACACAAAAATAAGGGGGGAGTCAGTGATAGAGAAAAAGGGAGAAAAGCCATATACTGGGTGCAAGAAAAATAAGTGATGTCTTAGTTGTAAGTTAAAAAGAAAAAAGAATTGCAAAGGCAAGGCAAAAAGCTGAAAAAATGAAAAGAAAGCACACAGAAAAGCTTAAAAGAGGAAAAAGAGAAGATGGGATGGAAAATAACAGAGTTGGTAGGGCAAAAGTGTAGGAAAATGTAGTGTCAAGGAGGGGCTTTAGTCACTATGTTCCCAAAATGCCATACCAAAGCCCCCTGAGCCTACTTTACAAGTTTAGAAAGTCCTAAAGTGATTCTAGTCCAAGTAGTTGAAGGTATAAGTTATGAGTATAGGGACAAGCCTATAGTATTGGGCATGATGCATGAATATCTTTTGTGAGAGTGAGTGATTTTGCATAGTCCCAAGGTTATACATGAAAATTGTCATTGAGAGATAGATATGGAACTTCTTTCTGAGAGGGCACTTGCACTGCATTGTTAGCATTAGGCTTATTCAGTTATTGTGGATTGCTTATAGTACCTCACTTGTCATAGTTGTGTTGTCACATGCACTAGACTATATTGGTTTGCAAGATAGCTATGTGATTCTGGTTTAAAAAAATTAGTGTGGGTAATCGAGTTTATGATTGATGTGATGTATGCCATTTGGTTGAGGTGTGTGTGTTACTATATTACTTATATAGATTGCGTTCGTCGCTTGAGGACAAACAACAATTTTAAGCTGCGGTGTTGATGTGCTGTCAAAATACAACACTGTTGATGCTTAAAACTTGGAATTTTGTGTGTTCTCAATGCGATGTTAGTTGGTTTTATGTCTTTTTGTGTTATATTTGTAGGATTCCAGGGTTAGCCTTGATTTTGGGAAAAAAGTACAGAAGTTGATGATTTTGATGCAGTACGAGACCCTTTACCGGCCAAAGGTCACTCTACGGGCCGTGAAGTGTGTTTTGTAGACGATTCTAGTAAGGTGCTGATTTTTTCATGTTGATTCTAAGAACATGCAGATGGGTCATGGATTGATTTACGAGTCATAGAACATGGTTTGTGCCCTGAGGATCAGAGATAAGTAACTTTCTAAAGATTTATCAGACTAAACCCCACTACAGGCCGTAAAACATTTTACAGGTCATAGAGGGGTATCGCAGATTTGAAGTCAAATTTTCCAGCAGCATTGTACGAGACCCCAACTATGGGCTGTGGAATTCAATACGGCTTGTAAACCTGTTCGTGACGCGTGCTGATCCAGCTATCCTATATTGTTTAAGACTTATATTTTAAATATTATAAATAGATTTTTAGGTTATTTTTCAAAAAGGGGATTCATATTACAAAAAGAGCTTGAGATTTAGAGGGGAAAATAGTGGGATTGAGTAGAGGTAACATTGCAGAGTTTTGAGAACACTTGCACTTTGATTTGATCTTTAATCTTGTGATTCTCTTTGAAGTTTGGATTTGTTCATTCTTAATTCAATTGTGTAAGTGCTCAATTATGTTATTCCTATTCATAAGTCTTGCATTTACACAAATCATGAGTAGCTAAATCCACTAGGGTCATGGGAACTATGAAGAACTAACAAGGTAGAATCGGATAATTCATAATTCTTAGAATGAGTGTATGCATGTATTAAATAATTCTCTTCATTTTGCATGTTTTCTGATTGTGGGCAATATTAGAACCCGCCTAGTGTTACTGACTGGACCAAGGTAGTAATGAATAGGAAAAAAGATTAATTAACAGGTTTTGATTGATGTGTTCTCGTCTAATCAACCAAACTAGGCAAGGAGAGGTTGTAATGGGGCTAATAGGTAAGGGTTAGTAATGCACACTACGGGGATGGGCCAAGTCACATAGTGAAATTCGCCTCCCCTCGGACCAAAGGGTTTGGTGAACTTAACTTACCGTCCTGCATGCTACACGCTAAAAAAGAATTAGGTTATCAGGTGATACTAAGTTAGGGACTCATAGAGAACATAATACCGTGGTTTCTCTCCATATTGATTTAACTCCTGCGTTAGTTAGGTTTACTTTTCTACTGATTATTGTAACCCCCCCTCCCTCCCGGGGAAGTAAGTTGGTTAACTACTCAATTTTTTAATAGAATTCTCTTAAGTCTATGTATTTCCTTGGGTTTGACCCTAACCTTGGTTAGATTTCTTGACAACGACCACTTTATCCTAAAAAAGAGGTGTAATTGGGTGACACCAGTCCCATTTTGCCCCCATAGAGTGAGTCATACTTACCCGCCCCTTAGTTCTTATGTGTTATGTGTTGTATGAATCCATGTTAATCCCTGTCCCTATGACATCCCCATAGTGACTGATATGTATGACCTATGGTCTAGGAGTCATATGGCAGATGGGAACCCAAGAGTCCCCAAACACGCTTCAAAGAATCCATATTCACATCATCGGTTCGTAAGCATTTTAAAGATAGTAAGCAAATCGCTTTATGGGGATGTCATAGGGATAGGGATTAACATGGATTCATATCTATCATAGGGATGGGGATGTCTGGGCTGCTGCAGGCTCAATCTATCTGTGCTAGTGATTGGTATTCGGACCTGCATCATGAAAGAGATGCAGAGTGTAGTATGAGTACTAGATAAAAAGATACCCCCTAGGCGTCATAGATCAACCGAGCAAGGCAAGTAAAAATAATTTGAAAAAAAAGAATGACACCTAAACAAGAGTTCAATATCAATATCTAAGACAAGAAAAGAGCAATAGTAGAGAGGACAAATATGGCTATAGGATCTAAATTAGCTACACTCGGCTTGGACACACATGTGCAGTTTAAAGTAAAACCCAAGCGGAACCCCATAAGCCCGTCTAGCACAAAATATCTATACTAAAGTAACTAAGAGCTAAAGTTCTCCCAAAAAAGTATTGTAGGGGCCACAAAACTACGGGATCGAGGCTTCAAACCCATAATACTGTCGGGGCCACAAATCTATAGGATAAGGGCCTCGAAGCCAAATTACTATAGGAGTCACAGATCCCAAAGTTAGGGCCTCGAACCCCCTGATGATCTTAGTGATCAAAAACCCTAAACGAATAGGGCCTCGAACTCGACACTAAGGTAGTCGAAAATCGATAAAACCGAGGCCTCGAACCTCAATACCAAGATGCTAGTTATCTCATAGAAAGTGAGACCTTGAACCCCAATACCGTAGTAATGATAGTTATGTAGAAGTGAGGCCTCGAATCCAAATATGCTAAGAAATAATAACTGTGTAGAAGAGATTCCTTGAAACCTTATGCCTAGGTAATCAAACTCTGTAAAAACGAGGCCTTGAACCCCGATCCTCATATATAAATGGAAAATGTGGTGCCAAATTAAATATTTTTTTCTAAAGGGCCTAGTAATCATCAAGACTTCCTTTCCATAATGAACCATGTTCACAATTACATACACACAGTCCGGGTCCTTACTGCCATAAAGAACAATTTGTTAACTCCACTGCAGCTTCCATCGAAACAAAGACAAGCCTATCATGAGGTATGGGGCATCGCCGTACCCCAATAATCATGGAAGCATGGGTAAATTATGGATAACGGTGCTCATAAGTGCATACTTACTACTACCTAGCTAAGTTCCAGTTACAGACTCTAGTCCACTATGCCATTTGACTAGGATCTACGCCCGCTAATGCGATGCCGAGGCATCTAAAGCAAGTTATTTATTCTAAACTAAGGCCAAAATGCGACACTAACTGATAGTATGGAAATAAATAATAAAACTAGCAAGGCTAAAAGTATCAACCCGGATCATATACTCACTACTAAGGCTCATAACAACTACCATGCCACCACTATTCTAATAACTACTCATGCTTACCGGGAATCAAGATTCTACCAGAGCAATAACACTACTAACAATGGAATAAGCTAACAAGACTTACTATGAGTTCATGCCTACCTGAAAATATCAATTAGGCTTATAACATGAATTCTAACACCTGAAACAAGTAAACTAACTACCCACCCCCCACCCCCCCGAATTCTAATCAATCAATATGAATTTACACTAAACAACTCAATCCAAAGAAAGAAAAGTTGTATCTTACCTATAGGGCGGTCATCATGCTCCATTTTACTTTGCCTTTCCCTTCCCCTTCCAAATGGCCTTCGAACATTGCCACGCTACCAAAAATAGACTCACAGTATTATAACAATCATTTAGATACTAAAATTGCAAGAAACGGAGACTAACCAATTTCGGGGCCTAAAACAAAAAATGTGCGTCCTGCACTCGAAATTCTAGAATCGGCCCCAAAAATTAGTCCAACATTACATTCTTAGCCCAAACCAGTGCCACAAAAACTGAATTTGGGTCGAAAAACAACACAAATGAACAATTATTTGAAATTAAAAAATTAAGCTAAAACGTCAATAAATAACATCAGTTATGGGTGGAAAATTTACCAGAAATAAGCCTCGAATTCTGAAATGAACCACCCCGACGATCCTCATGAAAAATCACCAAAAATAGAGCCAAGAATCGCTGAAAATGGATAACCACGACCTAAGAAATCAACAATCAAAGTTGCCCCAAACTTCACTTAGAAAATGCACAGAGTCAGCAGGTATAGCGCGATTTTTACCTGAAGCGGAGCCTCATCTCAACTTCCCATGTCTCCAATGCATTTTCCACGAAATTACCTTGGAGTTCGACTTTTAAATCACCAATTTCCTCTTTAAAATGCTCTAGATATGGTCTAGAATAGTTTTGCATAAATGCAGAATTTCATCCATTAGCTGATATATATAAAGGACATCCAAAAGGCCTCCATGATCAAGATGAACTATGTTCTGCGATCGCAGCACATGTAATTATTTTATTTAAATTCTATAAGTTGAAATTTGAACGAATCTTTCATAAAAGTTGTCATTTTTGAGTTCAACGTCTCTGTACTTCTTTTTATTATTAGATGTTCTTAGTTTCTAGAATGAATTTCGAATTTTGTTCATCATGACTTGTTTAATTGTTTTAAAGAATTCAATAGTCCTTCCTTTCCTTAAATAACCAACTCAAGATTTCTCTTATCAAAATTTTCAATAAAATAGGCAAATCATTTTCAAGTATTCAAATTTAGCCAAATAAATTATTCACCGGATAATCACATATTAGCAGACATTTTAAATCTGTAAAACCTTCTTGAAGTATTAAAGAACCCCTACATGTTCTTTGGACTTTTAAATGATTTTTCTATTTTAAATCTTTTAAAATTAAATAAAAAGTTTTTTTAATTTCCTTTTAAAAAATTAAATGGCAACTCTATGTCACTTCAGTATTTTCACCAAAGAGTTGAAAAAAGTATTGAAACTTTGAATAGTTTTGTTCTCAAACTACTTCACCTTATTTTTAACAACTCTTTTCAAATAAAATAGGGGTTAGTCCGGAGAAAAAATATATTTTAAACATTTTACATCTTGATTCAATCGATAATTTTGAAAAGCTCTTTCGATTACTTACAAGAAATAGTAATTCAACGCAAACAAATTTGTACATTTATTTCTATTTATATCAAAAGGACTAGTGAACAACTATGCGATTCAAGTTAAACTCTATAAAAAAATTACAGAATAAAATGAGAATCAACATATTATTAATATTACATACTATTTCTTTTACTTTAGTCATTGTATTATTTTTGTTGCTTCTGTTCTTTTTCAATATTTTTTAGCATCATTAAAGAAGCAAAAATTTAACTTTCTTTCAGTAACATCATAGCCCAAATTCAATCCTATTTCGACTAAACTTTTCATATGCATAGATATTTAGTAATGAAATTATTCTCTTATAACTATAGATAAAAGAAAAATAAAGGATAAATGAAATTTTTTATCTTGATTTGGTAGGAGTGAAAATGATAATATTCAAGAAACCATTTAACAATATTTATAGCTAATAAAATTGAACATTTACTAATTAAAAATAGGACAAAGAATTCTAAACAACCAACCAATCTCCCTAAGAGGTCTTTGAGAATAATTCCGTAGCTTTAGTCATGAGAATAGCATTATTATAAGGAACTAAAGAGAATGGTTAATTCATTGAGATAATGCTTAAGCATTGGGAGAGATGAAGAATCTGGCAAAACTTTTGTGAAGTCGTGAAGTAAATCTGGATGATTCTTGAGACATACAACAATCTACACATAAAAGAAAAACATAGTCACAAATTAAAATATGAAGATCATCCAATAATATTCGTATATCCAAATTAAAAATGATTTAACACATCATGGTAGACTTCATTGATGTTCTTGGTGTGCTCCTCCTTGTACATCTTCAGAATTTCTAAGAAGGATTTGTACACAGGAACATCATTTTGAAAACGTTCCTGCATGAGGTCATAACCACAATAATTTTTGTTAGGATTCATATTTTATTTATTTGTATCTATATATGTACTATTATGAAAGCATGAAACTCTAATGCACATATATATGTGTGTATGTATGTATATATATTGATTAAACTTTTACCATTTTGAATGTATATTTCATATTCGTTGTTTAACCTTTCTAATTAATTAAACCACCTCATATTTCCTCATAGTGTGATGTTGGATATCCAACTAAGAAAATTATTAATAAGAAGCTTATTATTGCAATGTTTTTATGACATGACAAAAAAGGAAATTCCGTTCCAAAATTTTCAGGTTTTTATTTCAATCCTTCAAATTCACCTTAGAAACGAGGCGCGATTCAAAATACATACTTTTTATCGTTCTTGGGTATGTTTGATATGAAGAAAAGTATTTTTCGAAGAAAATCATTTTCTAAAAAATATTTCTCCAACTTATTCTAGTGTTTGGTAGAAAGTAATAAAATATTAATCAAAGAATATTTATATATTATCTAGCAAAACATATAGAGGCGGATAAGAATGGAGAATGGGGGTTAGGGTGGTGGAGGGTGGGATTGTTTTGACAGTCAAAAAAATAAACTTGAAACATTTCACTTCTATAACTTGTTTTTCGTACTTCCACTAGAGGGGTCAGTTTTCTCATTTTTAATGAACTTGTTTTTCTAGAGAAAATATTTTTCAACCAATTTGACTAGGGGTGGTAATTGAATCAAATTTTGAAGTGTCATAATGTGTTAAGATGGCAAACAAGTCAAGATCCAATCTAAATATATGTGGTTGGATCAAAGTGGATTGGTAATGGGTTATAGAACGAATCAAAATCCAACTCAACTCAATTTTTACTAAGTTTTAATTATATTATTTGTTCTTTTACAATATTTATTCCTAATAAAATTATTCTTCTTTATTATGGCGATATATAACATAATATCAAATTTACAAAATAAAAAATATTTTGGCAATATTTCTTTCGGGTTAATTTATATTACATATTGACCTAATTTTTAATGGGTTGAGCTAATAAATGAGACGATCAATAACCCGCCTAAATTTAAACGGGTTGGACAAGTTAGGCTTAATTTTGTCACCAGTAATTTTAACTAACTAAACATAAAAAAATTGAAAATATTTTTTGAAAATATTTTTCTCGTCGATGCAAGACACACCCTTCGGCTTATATTTTATAAGATGAGTCCTTAAAATACAAATTTTATAATACTAATATTATGAGATATTATTATCAAAATGAGAGAGCAGGAGAATAACCTTTACTTTCTTCACAAAGGAGGTTGCTTCTTCAAGCATAATTCTCTGTGGAGGAGTCCCACTTTGTTCTTTGTCTTCCTCTTCTTCATCCCACTTAGCAAGAAATCCAACTGCATAGCAATAACCAATCAAAATGGAAGATGATTTTCACCATGAGATTTTCTTTCAAGACTTACCAATTCGTTCATAACGCTCTATAAATTCATTGAAACCCTCTGTAAGCTCAGGATATTTTCCAAGTATATTAGCAACCTGAAATGAGAATCATTTATGCTTTCAAATCTCTCATGCTTAAACAATAATAACAACTACAACAGCGGGTACATCTTCACTGTTGCTTTGCATAAACGTAAAATCAACCAAATCATTAATAGAAGAAATTGTAAACAAAGATGATCATCATAGAAGAGCAAAAAAGATAGATTAGATGCATGATACACGTACCAATCTTTGTAATTGCTCCCTTGTAATTATTTCTCTGTTGTAAATATGGAGACATTTTAAGAATGCGTGATACTCAGTTGGACTCTGTACTCTTTGTTTTACCTTTTCACAGAAAGTGAACTCTTTGCCATGTGTATCTGACAGTATCAATAAATTTATAGTAAAAAGCATACTAATCAAATACATATATTCAGACAATGATAACCATGAACTCACATTTCATGGCATCTTCAACCTCCCCAGCATATTTCATTTCATCTGTGACATATTGCTTGCTTTGATCTCCTTTGTTCTCATTATTGGGTTCTTTATAATCCTCTTCCTGAGTTCGTTTGCCTCTATTCCCTTTTTCAGCACGTGTCCTTTTTTGTTGTTTATGCAACTTCATCAATGTTTTATTGTCGTCTATATTAGTAGTTGAGTTTGACAAGAATTTAGTGAACTCATCTAGCAAATTTGGATGGTCATTGAGAAGCATGGCAACCTACGCATACAAAAAGTAATAACAAACAAAAACATGATGGTAGTCATTTATAGTAATATTTGTTAATACAAATTTCATGCTATCACCTTAGGGTACACCTCTTTGACGTCCTTGTGCTCCTTATACACACTCAAAATATCTAGGAAGGACTTATAGTCATGATCATTTCCTAAATATTTCTGTAAGAAGTTATAGTTAGTATGTTAAGACTAGTGATTATTAAAGAAGATATAAAGGAAACGACCATTATTATTAAAATCATAAAAGTAACCAAAATCAAACCTTTATTTTGTTCACTAAACTGATTGCTTGCTCAAATTCAAAGTTACTAGCACTACCACCAGCTCCATCTTTGCCAGCTCTATGGCTGCCACCTCCTCTTCTGCCCAAATCACTTTCACAAACTTGTGATTGACTATACATAATTCATTGAATTTGAAGAATAAAAGAAATATATAAGAATTAAATGGATAATGTATGTATCTATGCAATTATAGGTGTGGTCTAACAATCAATGATATGGGTGAAATTATGAAAGATCATAGCTCAAATATTTAAAGTTTTACCGCTTATTTAGGTCAATCAGTGTAATTAACTAAGGTGACATTTTGCATGGTTATAATATCTATTTAATTGACACTTGAAAACACATGATGCAAAAAATTTTCCAAAATTTGACCCGATGCTCATGTGCAAAATTAGAACAATTTGCAGTGCAATTGTCCAAATGAAATTTAGTTACAAATTGCGTCTAATTAAAAGAGGTGTGATGTATTAAATGGTTAACATATCTGTTTAATTGGCACTCAAAAACATACACAATTGTTTTTCAAAAATCTGAATTGAAAGTATCTATAATTTTTTTTTATCATCTGTTTATATTATATGCTCAATTGAAATAAGATGTAGTCCAAATATCTAAATAAATTAAGCTAGCTTATAATTTCTTAAATGCAAGTAGTGGTTAAGTTACGTTCTCGTTCACTCTAGACCAATTGTTAGTCTGGTCAAAAAGCAAAAGCTTTAGAAAATCATGTATATTAAAATTACCAAGAGATATAGAGCTTACAATTTTTCTGAGGAAGAGTCAAATGACCTCTTAGTTAGAGATTTACCATGTACATCATTTCCAAATCGCTTCATGCTGCAAAACATAACAACAACAACAACAAGATTTACAATCAAAAGAGAAAAAAAGGGGCATGTTTCATTCTCTAGAAGATTTTACCTTTTGAAGAACAAAAATAAAAAATATCAACAGATCTATCAACAAAAAAAAAAGAGATTAAATCAATGATTTGGATTTTAAAATTTCTCTTCCCCACCTTTTTCCTTTCCCCTTAGAACCACCACAACACAGACACAAAGTGAGGTCAAAAAATGAACTGAGAAAAAAAATGTGGTTACTGCATATTTTATGTAATGCTTTCAATATATGAGCGTGCACCTATCTCAAATATTTAATTGATGTGCAAGAAGGTAGAATTTTGAAATGGGCTCGAAATTAGGGTTAGGTGTGAATATATTAAATTTCATGATTGAGCCCAAATTTTAATTTTAAATTTCAAAATCATACTTATAATTTTCATAATAAGAAATTAAATTATTTTACATAATTTATTTCTCTAGATTGCATTTTCTTTCAATTGAGAAATTTATTAATATTCCAAAAAAGACCA
Source organism: Solanum rostratum (assembly GCA_029948455.1). Lineage (NCBI taxonomy): Eukaryota > Viridiplantae > Streptophyta > Magnoliopsida > Solanales > Solanaceae > Solanum > Solanum rostratum. The sequence continues at coordinate 69,081,693 of CM057046.1, forward strand.
ATTGATTTTGTTTTAGTATTTTTGAAAAACTTATAAATTTGTGGTCAATGTATTTATCTCGAAATGAAAAAATATATACTATCACATATCTTTTCATTAATATTACATATTGGTAAAAATTTACATGACCCACAACAAAATATTAAAATTGCTAAATGTCTAAATTTCAAAATTATGCCCCACATTTTAAAATATTGCAGACAAGTATGTTTTTCATCGTTGAAACATTATCACATTTAAGAAAACAAACATTTATGGAAGAGTTTTTCCATCGACGATTGATTGTTTTTCGTTAAAAAAAATGAAAAAAAAAAAGAAATTTTCATTTATTTGCAAAATTAAAGGTAATGAAATTATATCGATCAGAAAATTAGAAATGTTAGATATTTGGATTTTGAAATCATATATATTACTCAATATTTTTTTATCGAAAATCAGATTATGCTACATTACTTTAGATTATATTAGGGGTGTGTTAAAACACATTTTGGAAAATATTTTCTAATTTTCTCATGTCCAGTCGACTTAAAAATTTAGGAAAATGTTTTCCAAATAAACCTATTTTCCTCAAATTTAAGAAAAATGATTTCCTTCCAAAAGCTAAAGAAAACATTTTTCAAAATTCTCATCCAACTTCAAATTACAATTCTGTTTCTTACCCCACCCCTACCATGACCCCTCCCCCCTCTCCCCTCCGAGAATAATTAAAGTTTTTTTTCAAAAATATGATATATTGTAAATTTTGTTTTCGTAACATCCCTACCCCAACTCATCTATTCCCCCACCCCACCCCGCTCCCCAAAAAATTAAAAGTTTTTTATTTGAAAATATTTCAACATTTAAAACTATTATTTTTTTTACTTGATCACCCTACCTCACCCACCCTTCACCAGCCTCCCCCCTCCACCCCAACTAATTAATATTTATTTTTAAAAAATATTTTAAATTTTGAATTTTTTTTTTTTTTACCCCGCACCTTACCCTGAACCCCCTACCAGCCCCCCTCCACCCTCCACCCTCCATAACAAATTGAAAATTCTTTTTTTTTTTTTACCCCACACCGACCCCTCTAACAAAACCCTACCCACCCTCACCCCACAAAAAAATTTAGAATTTATTTTTGAAAATATTTCAAATTTTAAAAAATTTATTTTTTTACCTAATGCCTATGCCTGATCCCCCCACCAACCCCTCGGCCCCCTGCCCCTACCCCTAAAAGAATTTAATTTTTTTTAAAAAAAATTAAATTATCTGAATGTTCAGTCTAGAGTCAGGTGTGATTAGATTTAAGTTCGAAAGTCTTGGTCGAGTCTAAATTTGAAAGTCAAATCTTAGGTCAGAAGTCGAGTTGGGTCTCATATTAGGTTTTAGGATCGAATTCCGAATCGATTATTGTGGTTGATTTTCATGTCAGGAACTACTTTTCTAAAAAAATATTTTTTGCTCCCTAGCCAAAAATAAAAGATTTAAAAAATATATATTTTCATTCATTATCGAAATAATAGAAAATTGTAACGACCCGACCAAGGGGCCTAGTCGTCACATGACAAATGAGATACTCGAAGGTACCTCACCCAAGTCATCTCAAGCATCTTAAGCATTCATATGTATTTAATGAAAACAATTTGTGAAAACTATGGGGGAGGGGCTAAGGGCCAACTTAACATTGAAACAATATTAAAAAGTAGTGGAAATAACTACAATCATTTGTCCATAAGCATACCAACTACATAGGCGAATGGCATCGGTAGAGATCGATCTCCATCAAATAGAAAGAAATAAAAAATATTGCAACATAGAAAGTAAATGTCTTAGAAAGGCTACATGTACATCGTCTCAAAGTAAAGCAAGATACATGATAAAATCAAAAGTGGAGGAGTCCCGAACTAAGGGCTCAACACAAATAATAAAGCTAGTCTTGGACGCTGAACACTAGCCACGAGTTGGTGGAGGAGTGTCTGTTTCTACATGGTTAAATCATGCAGGCAAAATATGCATTAGTACATTGGAACGTACTAAGTATGTGAGATGCAATGCATGGTGAAATTAAAATGTCATCATTCTCAAACATAACATATAAGTACATAAGATAAAAATACATAGGGTAAGCTTAGCATGCTCAAGGAATATGGCTCAAGATGAATATGAATAATGCATAAGAAAGCACATATAATGAATACATAATATGAGATTATAAAACTTGTGGGAATGGACCATAACCGACAGTAAGACCATGTAAGCTACTACATGGAATCCGATGAACTTCTTCCATTGGGAAAAGACCAATATTCCTTCCATTGGGAAAGGGGAAATCTACTTGCCTAGGAAGATATTCAAAACTTAGTAACTTTGCAATTGCATCTTTCATAACATTTGGACCTACGTGGATCCACTAGCCTAGCCTACAAGGATCCTATGGTGGCACATAGTTAGGAACATTGTGATTTAGCTTTAAGGGGTCATATCTCTACTAACGGGATGAGTCCCAACCTCAATTCCTCTCGGTTCTAAGTCATCCCGCAAAATCTTTAAAACACATCTTAGTATTTAAGTAGCAATCAATGACAATAGCTCGAAACTTAGGAACCACTAAGTGAGGATTGTCCCTTCATCTTGGGGACCTATCTTTACATTTTTAGGGAAATTTTAATCATACTTATATCTTTGACAAACATAACTTTAAATCTCTTCTTTAATGCCCTAATCATAGTCATAAGTCATATAAAGTTTTACTTGAAAACTAGGTGGGCTTAGTTTTTATCATGGAACAATCATAAATCACACAAGTCATAAAAAAAAATCCTTTTTAAGGAACATCAAAAATGCCCAACCTTTATCAATCATCGAAGCCCATCATCGGTCATCATTAACAAATCAAACAAGCATATATATGTAATGACCCGTTGGATTATTTTAACATTTAGTCCTCTTATTTTCTTGAAATATCCTTCTCGTGAAATTTTAAATGGGTATTTTGGACTATTTGATAGCTACGGTTATTTAGTTTATGGATAAGTTTAGACATTTAAATTAACTCGTGGACTAAAGAGTTAAGTTGTTTAAACATCCTATACTAGTTAAATTATTATGAAAAAATAAGTAGTGGACTAAAGTGAAAATTTATGTAGTACCTTATACCTTATTTATCAAGAATAACTTAGTAAATTCTATCACTTTTATCACATAATTAAAACAAGGAGTAGAAGAGTGAGGGTTCGGCGCTTACGAACACGAAAAAAAACGGCAGCGGTTTCAGGTAATCAAACTGAAATTTGATTCCAAAATTTCTTTTTTTGTAGAAGTTTGCATTTAATTTTGCTTATATACGGGTAATAGTCCAAAAGAACCTATTCTAGGCAGAAAGTATGTCGGCGTGCAGAATATAGAGAATGCAACGAAAGTTGTGCAATTAGTAATCTTTCTACGGAATTACTGGAGCAATAGGAATTAATATAACCAATTGATGTGACAACTGCATATGGGTCCAAACAATTTGCATTTCAACATATAATAATGGAACTTGCTCTTGTTTATAAGATAAGAACTCTTTTAATTAAATTATGTAGCCGTGTGTTGAATTGTTTGTAGAAGAAAATTTTTAATTGTTAATTTCTTTACATACTGCTCAGTGCTTGAGGGTTCTTCGATTATGCAATTGTATTAATTACGTTGTGGGTTTTGGATATGTATATATTTTGTACTAGTATTGGGGGCCTGTATTATATGAGTAATCATTAGAATTATATTATTTGGAGGAGTTAAGACTAGATTTTAAACTTGAAATTTAAATTATCGAATTAGATGAAATTTTGAAGTTAGGCTAGATATGTGGTAATATAGGTGTTATCGGACCCCTTGTGACGTGTATGTTCCATTCTTGATAGAGAATTTTCATTGTGGGAGTTGAATTCAAGATTTGGTCTGTACGGTAGAAGTGTTCGAGTGCGGTTTCGACATTGAGGTAGGTTTGGCTATCCTTTTTTGAGATTGGGATTGAGTTATTGAGTATCCTTATGTTTTAATCTATGGGATGAGATCATATCATGTGTTGGGTTGATAATTATTATTGTATTGCTTCGAGAGCATATGAATCCTAAATTGAGAATATTGTGAATATGACATGTTGAGAAAGGGAGAAAATTTGTGCTTATTGAGAGGAATGTTGTTTCCATAATTGTGTCTTGCTTGCATAAATCTTCATACTACATGTCATGACATTTTGGGAAGTTGTGAATGGTGATTTTTATCATGAGTCCTTGACCACGGGCACTTGGGTGGCAAGGTAGTTGATATATTGTGATTGAGGTATATGGCCTGCGAGGTCCCCATGGGTCCCCTTAGTCTGGGAGCCTTAGCTCGACGGGGGTGTATACGACAGGCTGTGCGACGGTCTTGATACCACCTTGCATTGCATTGCACTGCACGACATTGCATACCATTTTATTTTACTACTTTTGGTTGATTGGATTGGCTTATGTCAGATTGTATGTTTGTTTTGCTTGCGCTATCATATATATTGGCGGCATCGATGCCGGACTGGTTTTTCTGTTGCAGGTGGAAGCGTTCCTAGATTATTTCATGGTTTATTCAATTTCTAATTCCCAGTTGGTTAAACCTACTGGGTACATATTATGTGTACTCACCCCTACTCCTTTCTCCCCCGCAGATTCTTGTTAGGCTATTCCACGTGGTGGTTGAATTGCTCGTGCACTTGGTTCATACCAGATCTAGTGGTGAGACTCAGGGCTCCGAGCTTCCATTGGATTCTATCTTAGATGTTTAGTCTTTATTTCTATTCGAAGACTGAAATACATTTATTTCTTTAATTAGTTATTAGATGCTCTTTATACTCGTGACACCAGGTTTTGGGATATTATTTTTTTTCTTTTCGTGGTGATGGTTTATTTATTGGACTTTTCTCCTTCTAGGGTATCTTTATTATTGGGATTGGCATTAAGTGGTCTTTTAGTCATGACCCCATTTTGGGTCGTGACAAGTTTGGTATCAGAGCTCTAGGTTCACCGGTCTCATGAGTTAAAGAGTAGGGTGTCCAATAGAGTCTCGCGGATCGGTACGTAGACGTCCGTATCTATCTTCGAGAGGCTACATGATGCTTGTTAGGAGAAATCCTCTTTCCATTGATTCATTTCGTGCGATTTGTTCATATTCAAGTTATGTACGCTTCTAATTTATTCTTCCTGCACAGATGGCGAGAACTAGAGCTAGAAATACCGAAGATGAGTCGGTACCTGCAGTCCAAGCTCCCGCTAGAGGGCGAGGTAGAGCTCGGGGCAGAGCTAGAGGTCGAGGTCGAGCTAGAGGAGCAGCACCAGTCCGAGGTCAGACTAGAGGGGCTTCACCTGAGCCTATTGCTGACCCAGTTTATGAGCACGAGGAGAATACTGAGGACCCAGTTCAGCCCCCGGCATCCTTAGAGGGTACACCAATATTACAGGAGCTATTGATTCGATTGTTGGCAAGGTTGGAGGATACCCCTGCCTCTAGTGATGTTCCAGGTACCTCAGTTCCTGCTATACCGGTTGGTCCTTCACAGCCAGCTCAGGGACCTAATATGGGATTTCAGACCCCGAGTCCATTTTCAATGCCTTCTATTGCACCCCCGAGGTTTTCAGCTCCTCCAGTTTCTGCCAGTGTTGCTATGTCCTTGTCTGAGCAGAAGAGCTTCGAGAGATTTGTGAGATTGACTCCTCCCAAATTTGATGGTACAGCTGGGGATAGGGCATATGATTTTCTGACAGAGTGCCAGGATCGATTGTTTAATTTGGGTGTTCTGGAGGTCCACGGAGTAGCTTACACCTCTTATCAGTTCACAGGCATGGCCAGAGAGTGGTGGAGGTCGGTTATGGCCCGGAGGCCAGTTGATGCTCCAGCGATGGATTGGGGGCAGTTTACGGAGATCTTTCTTGAGAAGTTTGTACCATACAGCCTTCGTGATAGACGTCGTGATGAGTTCGATAGATTGGAGCAGGGTTCCATGACTGTGACCGAGTACGAGACACGATTCCATGAGTTATCTCGTTATGCCATGTCTAGCATTCCTACAGAGTTTGAGCGGATCCGCCGATTTGTGAAGGGGTTCACAAGTTATCTTCAGGAGGCCACAGCCTCTCTTGTGTTATCTGGTGGTTCCTTTCAGAGTATTGTGGATCATGCTAGAATGATAGAGGGCATCAGACAGGCCCGTCAGGGTAGTTGTAAGAGGTCCCGCCATCATGGTCAGTTTGGCAATTATGCACCCAGAGACAGAGATTCTCAGAGGCAGGGCGCTCAGGGTTATCAAGGGAGACCAGTTCATGCTGCCATTCCTAGTGCAGGTAGTACAGGCTGGTCCGGACCTAGAGGTTGTTATGTGTGTGATGAGTTCGGCCACCATGCCAAGGATTGTCCTAAGCGTGCTCCTGCTTCTTTTCCACCGGGGACACAGATGGCACGGTCTACACCAACTCCAGCAGCTAGAGGCGCTTCACAGAGTGCGAGGGGCAGCACTAGAGGTGCTAGGTGTGGAGCTCGAGGTGGTGCTCGTGGTGGATCGCAGGTTAGTGGAGAGCGCCGAGTGTGTTACGCCATTCCAGGCCGTACGGAGGCAGAGACATCTGACGCTGTGATTACAGGTATTATTCCAGTTTGCCATCGTTCAGCTTCAGTATTATTTGACCCTGGGTCCACCTATTCATATGTATCCACTTATTTTGCTCATGATATTGATGGTGTGTGTGAGCCTCTTGATGTGCCTATTTATGTTTCTACACCCGTGGGTGAATCTTTAGTGGTGGATCGGGTCTATCGGGGTTGTATTGTGGTGTTCTCAGGTAGGGAGACCCAGGCTGATTTGATCCTTCTAGACATGCTTGACTTTGATGTTATCTTGGGTATGGATTGGTTGTCCCCTTATCATGCGATCCTGGATTGTTATGCTAAGACTGTGACTTTAGCGTGTCCGGGTTTACCCCAGTTGATGTGGGCAGGTGCTCTTAACTCTTACCCTAAGGGGGTTATTTCTTATGTTCGTGCTCGGCATATGATAGAGTATGGGTGTTTATCTTATTTGGCTCATGTACGTGATATTTCTAAGGAGTCATCTTCTTTAGAGACCATGAGGGTGGTGAGGGAGTTCATGGATGTGTTCCCTACAGATTTACCAGGTGTTCCTCCAGATCGTGACATTGACTTTGCCATTGATTTGGAGCCGGGCACTAAGCCCATATCCATTTCTCCTTATCGAATGGCTCCTGCAGAGCTAAAGGAATTGAAGGAGCAATTAGAAGATTTATTGAAGAAGGGGTTTATTCGGCCTAGTGTATCGCCTTGGGGCGCACCAGTGTTGTTCGTAAAGAAAAAGGATGGTACTATGAGAATGTGCATTGACTATCGTCAGTTGAACAAAGTGACCATCAAGAACAAGTATCCCTTGCCTCGTATTGATGACTTATTTGATCAACTTCAGGGTGCCTCAGTGTTCTCAAAAATTGATTTGAGGTCAGGGTATCATCAGTTGAAGGTTCGGGAGTCAGACATCCCTAAGACTGCTTTCAGGACTCGATATGGGCACTATGAGTTTGTGGTTATGTCATTTGGGCTAACTAATGCCCCTGCTGCTTTTATGGAGTTGATGAACCGAGTGTTCAGACCTTACCTGGATTCCTTTGTGATTGTATTTATTGACGACATATTGGTGTATTCCAAGGGTGAGGCAGACCATGCTTGTCACTTGAGGGCCGTGCTCCAGAGATTGCGTGAGGAGAAACTGTATGCTAAATTCTCCAAATGCGAGTTTTGGCTCGAGTCTGTGACTTTCTTGGGTCATGTGGTGACTAAGGATGGCATTATGGTTGATCCAGCCAAGGTTGCAGCAGTTCGTGATTGGGTGAGACCCACTTCAATGACTGAGATTCGAAGTTTTATTGGGCTGGCAGGTTATTATCGTCGATTTGTGCAAGGATTCTCCTCTATCGCAGCTCCTTTGACTAAACTAACTCAGAAGGAAGTTGCATTTCTATGGACCGATGAATGTGAGGCGAGCTTCAAGAGGCTCAAGGAGTTATTGACTTCAGCACCTATTTTAGCATTGCCCGAGGAAGGTGTAGCCTTTGTTGTTTGTTGTGATGCTTCGGGTGTCGGTTTAGGTGGAGTGTTGATGCAGAAGGGAAGAGTTATAGCTTATGCTTCGCGACAACTAAAGGTCCATGAGCGGAACTACCCTACTCATGATTTGAAGTTAGCTGCGGTGGTATTTGTTTTGAAGTTGTGGAGGCATTATCTCTATGGGGTGCATTGCGAGATCTTTACAGACCATCATAGCCTCAAGTATATTTTTTCTCAGCCTAATTTGAACATGAGGCAGCGTAGATGGTTGGAGCTGCTGAAAGATTACGATATCTCTATTCTCTATCACCCTGGCAAGGCTAATGTGGTAGCGGATGCCTTGAGCCGGAATCCTTCTAGTATGGGTAGTTTGGCATATCTTAGAGCAGAAGAGAGGCCCTTAGCTTTGGAGATTCAGTCTTTGGCCAGACAGTTGATCAGACTTGACATCTCCCCATCTCACAGTGTGTTGGCCTTCATCGAGGCTAGATCTACATTGATGGATCAGATTCGTGCTCACCAGTTTGATGATGATAAATTATGTGTGATTCGGGACAAAGTGTTGAGGGGCGAAGCTAAGTCAGCTTTTGTTGATTCTGAGGGGGTTTTGCGAATTAATGGGCGCATTTGTGTGCCTAAGGTAGGTGATTGGGTTCGCTTGATATTAGAGGAGGCTCATTGTGCTAAGTATTCCATTCACCCTGGTGTGGCAAAAATGTTTCATGATTTGAAGCAACATTATTGGTGGTGTGGGATGAAGAGGGACATTGTGGAGTTTGTGGCTAAGTGTTTGAATTGTCAGCAGGTTAAGTATGAGCATCAAAAGCCAGGAGGTCCAATGCAGCGGATGCCCATTCCCGAGTGGAAGTAGGAGCGTGTTACTATGGATTTTGTGACTGGATTACCCATGACGTTGGGAAAGTTTGACTCTATTTGGGTGATTGTAGACAGGTTGACCAAATCATCTCACTTTATTCCAGTAAAGACTAGCCACAGTGCGGAGCAACTAGCTAGGATCTATATACGTGAGATTGTTAGATTGCATGGGGTGCCTATCTCTATTGTGTCAGATCGAGGTTCGGTGTTCACCTCCCGATTTTGGAAGGCCTTACAGCATGGGTTAGGTACACGATTAGACATGAGTTCGGCATTTCATCCTCAGACAGACGGTCAGTCCGAGCGGACCATTCAGGTGTTGGAAGACATGCTTAGGGCATGTGTGATTGACTTTGGTGCTCGATGGGACCAACACTTGCCCTTAGCGGAGTTTGCTTATAATAACAGTTATCACTCCAGTATTCAGATGGCACCATTTGAGGCGTTGTATGGGGCGTAGATGTCGATCACCTATTGGGTGGTTCGACTCAGTCACCGTTGAGGCATTAGACACTGATTTGCTCAGGGATGCTATGGAGCGGGTGCGCTTGATCCAGAGTCGACTAATGACAACCCAGAGTCGGCAGAAGAGCTACGCTGATAGGAGAGTTCGTCCTTTGGAGTTTATGGTGGGCGAGCATGTGTGGTTGAAGATATCACCCATGAAGGGTGTGATGAGGTTCGGGAAGAAGGGCAAGCTTAGCCCAAGGTTTATTGGCGCGTTCGAGATTCTTAGAAGAGTAGGTGAGGTGGCTTATGAGTTGGCTTTGCCACCTAGATGGTCAGCTGTTCATCCAGTATTCCATGTCTCTATGCTCCGAAAATACATATCAGACGAGTCCCACGTTATTTCGTATGATACCATAGAGTTGGGTCCGGATTTGACCTATAAGGAGGAGCCCGTAGCCATTCTAGATAGACAGGTTCGTAGGCTCAGGACTAAGGAGATTGCTTCGGTTAAGGTTCAGTGGCGACATCGACCTATTGAGGAGGCTACTTGGGAGACAGAGTCAGATATGCGTGTTCGATATCCTCAACTCTTCGAAACTTCAGGTACTCTCTTCTACCTTATGTTCGAGGACGAACATGATTTTTAGTGGTGGATGATGTAATGACCCGTTGGATTATTTTAACATTTAGTCCTCTTATTTTCTTGAAATATCCTTCTCGTAAATTTTAAATGGGTATTTTGGACTATTTGATAGCTACGGTTATTTAGTTTATGGATAAGTTTAGACATTTAAATTAACTTGTGGACTAAAGAGCTAAGTTGTTTAAACATCCTATACTAGTTAAATTATTATGAAAAAATAAGTAGTGGACTAAAGTGAAAATTTATGTAGTACCTTATACCTTATTTATCAAGAATAACTTAGTAAATTCCATCATTTTTATCACATAATTAAAACAAGGAGTAGAAGAGTGAGGGTTCGGCGCTTACGAACACGAAAAAAAAGGGCAGCGGTTTCAGGTAATCAAACTGAAATTTGATTCCAAAATTTCTTTTTTTTGTAGAAGTTTGCATTTAATTTTGCTTATATACGGGTAATAGTCCAAAAGAACCTATTCTAGGCAGAAAGTATGTCGGCGTGCAGAATATAGAGAATGCAACGAAAGTTGTGCAATTAGTAATCTTTCTACGGAATTACTGGAGCAATAGGAATTAATATAACCAATTGATGTGACAACTGCATATGGGTCCAAACAATTTGCATTTCAACATATAATAATGGAACTTGCTCTTGTTTATAAGATAAGAACTCTTTTAATTAAATTATGTAGCCGTGTGTTGAATTGTCTGTAGAAGAAAATTTTTAATTGTTAATTTCTTTACATACTGCTCAGTGCTTGTGGGTTCTTCGATTATGCAATTGTATTAATTACGTTGTGGGTTTTGGATATGTATATATTTTGTACTAGTATTGGGGGCCTGTATTATATGAGTAATCATTAGAATTATATTATTTGGAGGAGTTAAGACTAGATTTTAAACTTGAAATTTGAATTATCGAATTAGATGAAATTTTGAAGTTAGGCTAGATATGTGGTAATATAGGTGTTATCGGACCCCTTGTGACGTGTATGTTCCATTCTTGATAGAGGATTTTCATTGTGGGAGTTGAATTCAAGATTTGGTCTGTACGGTAGAAGTGTTCGAGTGCGGTTTCGACATTGAGGTAGGTTTGGCTATCCTTTTTTGAGACTGGGATTGAGTTATTGAGTATCCTTATGTTTTAATCTATGGGATGAGATCATATCATGTGTTGGGTTGATAATTATTATTGTATTGCTTCGAGAGCATATGAATCCTAAATTGAGAATATTGTGAATATGACATGTTGAGAAAGGGAGAAAATTTGTGCTTATTGAGAGGAATGTTGTTTCCATAATTGTGTCTTGCTTGCATACATCTTTATACTACATGTCATGACATTTTGGGAAGTTGTGAATGGTGATTTTTATCATGAGTCCTTGACCACGGGCACTTGGGTGGCAAGGTAGTTGATATATTGTGATTGAGGTATATGGCCTGCGAGGTCCCCATGGGTCCCCTTAGTCTGGGAGCCTTAGCTCGACGGGGGTGTATACGACAGGCTGTGCGACGGTCTTGATACCACCTTGCATTGCATTGCACTGCACGACATTGCATACCATTTTATTTTACTACTTTTGGTTGATTGGATTGGCTTATGTCAGATTGTATGTTTGTTTTGCTTGCGCTATCATATATATTGGCGGCATCGATGCCGGACTGGTTTTTCTGTTGCAGGTGGAAGCGTTCCTAGATTATTTCATGGTTTATTCAATTTCTAATTCCCAGTTGGTTAAACCTACTGGGTACATATTATATGTACTCACCCCTACTCCTTTCTCCCCCGCAGATTCTTGTCAGGCTATTCCACGTGGTGGTTGAATTGCTCGTGCACTTGGTTCATACCAGATCTAGTGGTGAGACTCAGGGCTCCGAGCTTCCATTGGATTCTATCTTAGATGTTTAGTCTTTATTTCTATTCGAAGACTGAAATACATTTATTTCTTTAATTAGTTATTAGATGCTCTTTATACTCGTGACACCAGGTTTTGGGATATTATTTTTTTTCTTTTCGTGGTGATGGTTTATTTATTGGACTTTTCTCCTTCTAGGGTATCTTTATTATTGGGATTGGCATTAAGTGGTCTTTTAGTCATGACCCCATTTTGGGTCGTGACAATATACTTGGTAAAATAATTGTAGAACATCATAAGTAGCATTTAATAACATAAATATCATGAAATCTTCATAAGCACGTATATTAACTTAAGGACTTAAAGAAAAGGTAAGATACTTGATAAGGAACTTTATGGATGAAGGGTACCCATAAATCAACTCACATACCTTGCGAAAACTATAGAGAAGCATAATTAAAGCCTTTGGGGAAGAATTCAAAAACCCTAGTTCTTGCCTTGCCTTGTTCTTTAGAGCCCTTTCTTTCGTTAGAATTTTAGAGAGTGCAGAATGAGAGAATTAGGGCTTAAAGGCTGATATAGGGCCCCTTTCCCATCCCCAAAACAACGTAGTTTAGGAAATAAAAGGATAGAAATAACAAAACAACCACTCATTGTGACTACCAGATTCAACCTACAAAACCACAATTACGGATCGTAAGTTGATCCACAAACCGTAAGTCCCTCCTGTCTGATAACACACCTGAAATTCCTAAAAACCAACTTTGTTGAACCAAAATCTATGAAGCCTTGTTACACGTCGTATAAGCTCTTACAGGTTGGACTCGTAGAGTCCCTTCACACTTAGCCATTTTCCTCTTATTCTTGGCCTCATTCTATGAAGAACCTTAAGGAGCGTATCTTGGTTTACGAGCTATCTGATAACACGTGGATATATTTTTAGCAAACTCCAAATTTTCTTCATCTATGATAGTTTCATTCACAACCCTACCTACGGATCGTATGACTTTCTATGGGTCGTTGCTTGGTTTGTGTGTTACCCCATACTTGGAAACTTTTTCCTTCCTGAAGTTTTATGTTTAGGGACAAAACCTATGGGCCGTGAATTTCCTTTTCCAATTCCTTCTTATAATCATTTTCAAGTTGTGGCAGACTTCCCAATGACATCCAACTAAGTGCATCGATTACAACATTAGCCTTACCTAGGTGATACTTCATGCTCATATCATAATCTTTGAGAAGTTTCAACCATCTCCTTTATCTTAAATTGAGATATCTTTATGTAAACACATGTTGGAGAATTTTGCGATTGGTGAACAAATCAACATGGGCCCCATAAAAATGATGATGTCATATCTTCAATGCAAACACTAAACCCACTAATTCAAGATCATGTGTTGGGTAATTCATTGCATGCACCTTGAGTTGCCTTGAAGCATAAGCAATTACCTTACCATTTTGCATCAACACACAACCCAAACAAACTCTTGAGGAATCATAATATATAACAAATCCATTGGCATCTTTCGGCAATGTTAACATTGGAGCGGAAGTCAACTTATCTTTCAAAGTTTGAAAACTTTTCTTGCACTCATCCATCCATAAAAACTTCACTTTCTTTTGGATCAACTTAGTTAATGGAGATGAAATGGAGAGAACCCTTGAAAAAATCTTCTATAATACCCCCTTGGAAATGGAGTTCTTCTTGGTGGCATTTTCTAGATATGGAAAAAGGGCATTATTAGCTAGAGGAATAATGTTAGATGCTTCTACTAGCGGGACATGAATCATAACGAAGTGAAAATTTTCCAAAAATGCCTCATAACCTCCTATTCATAAATTTGGCATGCTTCACACCCATGAACAACATTATACTCGACGCAGTGTGTTTGATTTCCAAGGACCATTTACAAACCTCGTGCTCTGATACCAAGATTTTAATGACCTAAGCATAGAGCCTAGACGTGACACGGTGAATGAAATACATGAGGGCCACCCAAACAAGCCTCTTAGTATATCGTCTGCACATCCTTGGTGGTCAAATATTAATACAAACATTCAACAAATTAATCTAAGGGAATAGAGGCTTATGACGCACGTTATGGGGATAAATAAGGGAAAAAGATTTACATGAATCACATAGCAAGAATGTCTAAGTGGAGGGTAAGTAGGACTCAAGCTATGGGGAAGTAGGGATTTTGGACTTTCATCACTTCCCATCATCAACAACAACATTAAATAGCATTACGTAAGGGATAGAGTATAAATGATAAGTCTTCATAGAAGTTCGACATTTAGAGTATAAATGATAAGTCTTCATAGAAGTTCGACATTGCATAGTGAGTACATAACATAGCATAGTATGGTATCCAATAACACCTCTAAGTATGAACAAGACGGGGGCCAGGACATGTCCAAGGCTCACCCTCAACATTGAAATTAAAGTACTAGTGTCTCAACATAAGCAAGATAGAAGTAAGAAGTTGTCCCTAAAATGGAGGACTCACCATAGTAACAATCTTTGCAAACCCAAGCTAGCCACGAGGAGGAGGATGAATAGGAGCTTCGGTTCCTACATGGTTAGATCATTAGGAAAAAATATGCGATAGTACTTGGAATGTACTAGTATGTAGGATGCAATGCAACAATAGACAATAAGCTTCATAACAAGAAGTATAATCATATACAATAAGATATAAGCTCAATATGATATGCATGAGAATGCTTTGAAGGAAAATGCATGAAAAATAACATCCTATCATCATATACATATGTGGTACGTAGACCATAACGGATATATAAGACCAAGCAAGTTACTAAGAATCCAGCATAACCCCCTACATCAGCACGGTGGGACTACTTGCCGAGTAAAACTCTGTCCTCATAGAATATGCATGATAAAATCATAAAAATGGTATAAGTAGATCCACTAGCCTAGCCTACAACGGCTCCTATGGTGCACATAATTAATAAGAAAAGGAGACTTTATATAAGGACCGCTTAGGTCGAGACCCCACCTCCTAACCCTATTCGGTGCTAAGTCATTCCCACGGAATACATTTTAAAACATATGCATAATCATAATCATTCATAATAATAATAATCATCATCATGTATGTGTATATATATATATATATATATATATATATATATATATATATATATATATATATATAAAGAGAGAGAGAGTAGCTCATCTAAACATATGGTCAAACATAAGATCCATCTGTCACGCCCCAAGAGGGGTACCCTTAGTGTGGCCGACACTCAGAGACTATTGCTAGTCCCCGAGCGAACCACTTGGCCTCATCATCACCTCATACTCAATAGCGGAAGAAAATACCCAAAGAAAAGACTGTAAAGTAAGTAAACCGAGTCTTTAATAAAAAGAGATTTTCCAATAAACGAGAGTTGGAAAAAACAATACTCAACATCCTCTACTCAATGTCTATGAAACCTCTACCTCGAACATCTAGATAGTACCATGACCGACCATGGCTACCCAACTCAAAAGAAAATAAAATAATCTAAAGGTAAGGAGGGCTCACCATCTCAATAATCACGAATTTAAACTTCAATGGTGTGTGTATACTGAAGTCCTTTAAAACCTTCCTCTGCATCATAAAATGATGTCGTCTAAAGGGGACATCTGTGTATGGAATATACTAGTATGTAAAATAGCTGAAAGGGAAAAGACATAATTAAATCAAGTAACTCAACTCCAAATGAACTCATCTCAACCCAGTAAAACATGCAAGTATAAGAATAAAGTCACGCTTTTGCAAATAACTCAATAGTATACAACTAACACCAAATCGTTCAAATTTTATAACAAAGTAATGCTCTTCAAAAGATACTCTAGTATGCAACTCACTCAAATATGTTACATAGATTGGGAAGTTTCTCTAACCGACGGACATCCCACCACCCCTCTTGATGGTGCAAGACGAACATAATGTCATTGCTTGCCTTTCCATTACTTGCCAAGGTAAGGACGTCAACCTCTATATCATGAATCATGATCTATCAGGCCCGTCCATCTTTTGCGACATGAGTTTCCAGAACATGCCGCACAACTGTCCTACGCGAGAAACATATTTATGGGATTTCGAGTCACTTGTACTCAACCCAACTCAGTTCTCAATGCTACTTCCCAAAACATTCTCTTTAAAACTCATCTTAAAAATCAAGTGCTTTCTTTCGAAAATATCTGCTTAAAAAATCTTTACATGTCATCAAGACTCTTTCTCATATCAACATTTATGCTCAAAACTCGTTTTCATGCAGACTCAGTAAAATATGCTCAAAAACCATCCTTCCTCAATATATGAAAAACGATCAATCTCAATTTGAAAAATGCATAACAAATATTAAATGAAATCATCAATTATGGTTTAGTTCTTGTGAAGGAAGACATGAATATGAATCCAATCAATTACTCAACTCAACATTATCATCAAAACATTATTATATAATAGAATAATAAATAACTTGAGGACTTAATTCAGGAACTCAAGAAAACTCAAACTTAACTCAACTCGATTCAAAGTATGTGAAGGGGCACGTGAATGAACTCAATCCGATGTTGTGTTGGCTTTACATACCTGGGATAAAGGTGGACGATCAACTTTGCATGAATCTGGCTTAAATTTTCTCGAATCCTCACTCTTCTCTCCTCTTTAGCCCTAGGTCTTTTTGTTAAAAGTTTTGAAAGGACTTAGAATAGGGTTAAAACCCTTTTTATGCTTCAAATAACCTGTTTTGATCATATATTATGTCCAGGAGGGGTTTGGAAAAGTATAGAATATCCCTCATAAAATTCAAAAAAAAGCTCATCTCGTGACATGGGGTCCGCGATGTGGACAGGGTTTATTTATGATATTTCTCATAAAAATATTCTCTGAACGAGGTTTCTAATCATGTGGAAAATTTTTAGAATGAAACTAAGTGTTGGTCTGCGACGGTGGCGCATCGTGGCCCTGTCGCACACCTATACTGGTTCGCATTTTTCAATCAAAAAATTATCTTTTGATTCGGTTGCTCTAAAAATCAACGGAGACCAATTTTCCACTTTATTTTCATGCTGATCGAAAACATCAGAGCATCGAAAGACACGATATGTGTATATCTCTCTTCTTAGGTTATTTTGGTAATTTTTGCTGAGTGTTACACCATCTTTAGTAAAAACTGTCCTATCACCATGATCATCATTCATAAAACTTAGGGTCTTAGGTCACCCTCATCATTGGAGATCATGTCTCCCTTAGAAAACTTTGATATGATAATTGGGTGGGATCATGCATATAATTTTAAATCATGAAACTCAAGAGGACTATGCATGAAAGTAGTGAAATTCATCAATTTAAATCATTCTTAAAGCAACCCACCACAATAATACATATCAACTTAGAACTTTAAACATAGAGTCATGCAATTCATCTCATAAAGTCATTAATTTCACCATAACATTATAGTATCAAAACTTTCATAGCTTGAAGTTCATAAACTAGATCATAGAATAAAAACCCTTAAAATTAATTTATGCTATTTCATGCAATAGAGTATAATCTCAACATAATATATGCTTAATAGGGTAATTAATAAGAACCCTTAAGAACTCATTATTAAAACTTGAAGGAATTTGGAAAATAGGTTTCGAGACTCCATGGATGGAAGAACCCATGGATGAAGAAACCCACATACCTTTTAGACCTTGAAACTTGAAGAAGATGTTTTGAGAACTTTAAGAATCCCTTTTTTAGGCTTTGTCTTCAACGGAAGAAACTTGATCTCCAAGAAATTGAAGAGATTTTATGGAGGATTTTTAGAGAAATGTTTA